>CM061540.1:65960408-66560408 GCA_030864215.1 Capsicum pubescens | reverse complement strand
AATCTTGTCCAATAGCCACAAGTAGTTGTCCCTTGCAATGGCCTCTCAAAAAGGTCCCATCTAGTCCAATAAAAGGTCTCAATCCTTCTTCCCATCCCAACTTTAGTGCATTAAAGCATATGTACATTCTAAGAAACTTTCTTTTCCCTTGTTCCAATCCATCCTTTGATAAGTTAACCACTACATCACTGCCCGGATTACTCAATCTAATCTCATTTGCGTAAGCCTCTAACTTGTTGTACTCATCTAAGAAGCTTCCTTCCATTTTTTGAAGTACCATCCTCTTGGCCCTTTTCAACATTGAGGGATTAGCATTCAAATTAAATTGATCATCCAAGTATTGTCTCATATCCTTGGTTTTGAACTTAGGATTATTCTCCACTTTACCCTTGAAATATTGGGATAAAGAAGATGTGGTGGCTCTAGGATTTGTAAATGCATCCTCACAAGTGTGCTTTTCAATTAACGTTTTAACCTTAAATCCTGGACCCTTACCATCTAGTGAAACTAAAATGACAAATGGGAAACCATCCTCACATATATACCTCAGCCTTGTTTTGTCACTTTGCTTCACTCTAAGTGGTTTCTTATTTGCCAAGGCATAGAGATCCACAACTCTTTTAGCCTCTTTCTTGTCCTTAAAGGTCATTGAAAGATGAAGTTCTTTGTAATGATCAAGTTTGTCATTCACTTTTCTATTCTGTTGCATCTTTATGGTTTCTAACTCCTCAAAGTTATACTCCTCATAATTTGACTCACCATTATCAGTAGAATCAGTTTCCGATTCAGCATCAGTACCATATTCACACTAAAAGATGTGTTCTTCAGGATGACAGACTAAAGTTGGAGCAGAAACAGATACTTCAAAATCATCAACAGCAAAAAAATAAATGACTTTGAAGTTTCCATTTAGGAGTCAACAAACAAATCTTTCATATTTAGTTGTCTAAAAAAAAAAACATAAATCATACTAGAGAGCGACATCATAAAAGTAAAATTTTAAATTTGTTTACTGGTAAACATAAATAAAGTGTTTACTGGTGAACTTCAAAACTTAAAAAACAACAAAACATAGAGGACCACATATTTATTACCCTTAAAAATAAAAATATAGAAAAAGAAAGCTCTCAACTAGCAACAAATAATAAAATACGAAAAAGGAACATTGCGATCACACAAATAGCTTGATACAAGACATACGTAATCAGATTTAGATAATATAAAGCAAATTCATATAATTTCAAATAAGTAAAGTAAATAGTATAGGGAATTTATACCATAAGAAGCTATGAGAAACCTTAGAATATCGCAAATGAAGCTCGAGTCACCACCAAAGATTTTTGAATCCAATAAACAATTTATACCATAACCAGCCATAGTGAACCTAAAATTGAGACAATGGATCTTGCCCCTTTCGATTGAATGCAAGCAACAGTGAACCCTAGAAGTATTTTTCTTTCAGGAGAGAGAAGATTAAGTGAAAGAGAAAGACCCGATTCTTTATCATTTATTTTTTCACTTCGGGTCGGGTCCTTTTTTATTTTGGGTTAGGTCATATAATAAATTAAATTGTGTAAATTAAAAATAAATTGCACACGTGGATGGTGATGTGGCATGGCCATGTGGCCTTTTTTGCCTACGTGGCATGCTTGGTGGAATTCTGTTAGGAAGAAGGGTATTTTTGAGCCAAATATTTAATAGAGGGGTATTTTTGATCCATTTTAGATAGTTCAGGAGTATTTTTGAACCTTTTCCGTTGTATTTATATTGACTAACACTTCTTCAAGTGAATAGTGAGACAAGAACCAACAGGTGCCTCGCGTCGTCGTCGTCGTCATCGCCCGCTCGGCTCGTCTCCAGATTCGGATTCGAATTCGAATTCGAATTTGGATTTGTTAAATGATCAATGAGATTAATGTTTTAGACAAAGTTTATTTTTTTTCTCCATATCGCGCCATGTAGAAGCATGCAGAAATGACACACTCCTTCGAGGAAAAGACACACTATTTTGAAAAAAGAAATGTCTGTTTGGTTGGTTGTGACTGTTCAGAAAAGACATACTATTTCGAATGGATAGATGCAATTAGTGTTTTCTTGTTGATCACATACTTGTCCGTAAAGTTTTATAAAAAATAGTCATTCTCCATTCATGTGGGGATTGTTGGGTTCAAATTAGTGTGAATAGAAAATGGAGGAAAAGTGTACTCATTAAGAAAAGTATACTTCTCCCACGTTGGTGGGACAAAGCAACTTTATTATATTTATTTTGAGTAACACTTCTTCAAGTGAATAGTGAGGCAAGAACCAAGAGGTGTCTCACGCCGTTGTTGTCGTCATTTGCTCGACTTCAACTTCGATTTTGGAAAATGATCGATTGATGAGATTAATTTTTTAGACAATATTTATTTGAAAGTTGGAAAAAATAAGTGAACATTATTAATCCAAAAATCCAAAGAAAAATGAAAAGACACACTATTTCGGGAAAATGGATGACTGCTAAAAAAAGACATACTATTTCGAATGAACAGACATAACTGTTCCGAAATGATACACCTTTTCGATGAACCATTGCTTCCTTTCCGAAGGGGCACTTCATGACTATATAAACCTGCACTTTTTCCACAGGTTGGACGAAAAAATTCTACATTGAAAAATATTTTTTTGCTTCTAAAAATCTGTGTGATCATCTATTGTTGAGTGAGTTCGACGAATCAGAAGGTTTGAGGTACCATTATATTCTGATTGTGAGCATTTTATCCCGAGAGGAAAATTTTTGCATCCTCGGGTACTTGAGAGCAATTAATTTCTTAAGGACACTCCGTGAATTCGGAGGACTTGATTCCATTTTTCTGCTTTATCTTGTTTCTTTAAAATAACACACTTCTTTGATAGTTTATATTAAACTTGTGTTGAAGGTGTTGAAAACTTCATTGGTGTTCTTGAATTAATCTTGAGCTTGTGTTGAAGTGTTTGAGCAAACATACAGATTGTGTACCCAAAACAACAAATCTTTATATGAAGTTAGAATGAAACTCTCAAAAATCTAGATGCTTCCTTTGTTTTTGAATTCATGAAATTCAATTTAATAAGTTTTGATCGAATTGTGTAGATTTTTTTAGATAAAATTTTAAAATTGAAGAAACAAATGAAACAAGAGCAACAAAGGAAGGTTAATAAAATTGTGGCAAAATTAATGGATTGAAATGGCGGAGAAATATCTATGGAAACTGATTTATGAAGAAGAAAGAAGAAACAGGAAAGAATAGAAAAAAATGAATAAGAAAAAAAATTAAGCAAGACAAATAGAAATGTAAATTTTATAAAAGAATTTAGTAAAAACAAATTTATAATCGTTTTTTGAGTTGCTAACGCTTTCAAAGATAGTGCGTACATTCTCTAGGACAGTGGCGAATCTACCCTTTAGATAGGGGATTCATCTGAACCCCCTTCGGTGAAAAATTATACTATATTTATATGATTAAAATTATTTTTTATGTAGATATATTAGATGTTGAACCTCCTTCGATTAGTTTGTATGTTCACTTGTGAACCCCCTTGATGAAAATCGTGGCTCCGCCACTGCTCTAGGATAGCTGGTAAAAAAATAAGTGTAATAATAACTTTAGAATTGTTCTCTAGGGTAATAGGACACCCGCAAATGTCTTTTGTAAATTCATAAACACTTCAATGGCGACTTTATGTCTTTTTTCTAAAAAGAATTATGTCATTATAATGATTTTTAATTTCGTCCAAAATTTTAATTTATATTTATAGATTTATTTTATAAATTTGCCTATAATTATATATTAAAGGACGACATTGTATAAATATATTTTACATTGAAAATGATAATTTAATTTAATCAAATTTTAATATAAATATCTGAATATCGAATGATCGAATAAACCTCTCTCATTTCATTTTTTGTCGGTTTTTCTTTCTTTTTTTTTTTAATAGATCTTTGTCATGATTTCATGTGTCATAGACAATTATAAATGTGAAATACTTTCTTCCACAAGAGATTTTAAGTGATTTTTTTCGAACTTTTGTATTTTTCAATTTTGTATGAGTATTTTTTGGATGAAACATAGAGAAATGCGCAGTAAAATTTCGTAAGACACAAGCAGTAAAATTTCATATAGTTAACTCACACTTGTTTTATATGAATTATGAAGGCACGCACATTCGTTGGTGAGCATTTTGTATAAATTGTCTTTTTTCTTAATAATTAAGTAACTTTAAATAAAAACATTAATTAAACATCCCTAAAAAGCCACTCAACAATGAGCCAGGTGTCGTCTCAATATTCTTCTAGGTGGGTAAATACACCTGCAAAAGCAAGAAAAAAATGTCAATTCAACTTTTGTCAACTCAAGTGAGTCGATAATGGTCTTCCCTCATCTCTCCATTATTATCAATTTTATCTTTATGTCAGTTGCCAAATGTTGTTTCCTTACGAGTTTGATTTATTTAAAGTGAACAACCAAATCACAAAAGGCTGTTTTTGGTACTGCGTTGATTTTGGTGCATTTGCTCTAGCATAAGTGCTAATGTATAAAATTGTCACTCTTTCACTTTAACGTTTAATCATCTCGTTTAGTTTGTGAGACGAGGTAAAATATCTCACGACTAAGTTTTGAAATGAATAATGTTCCACGGTATTTTATTTTACTTCATAAGTTAAGTAAATTAATTTTAAAATTTTTATTATAAAATTATATTTTTGAGATGATTTAGTATGTGAATCCAAACCGTATAAATGCTTGGTTGATTGAAATGCCCACCAAACCAAGTAAAGGGCACAGCAGTATGACGAACATATTGCTACCAAATACCAATATAACCAACATTACGCGTTGTTAGGTCCAATAGTACAATAAAGTTGGAGTGGATATTTTTGTAATAGAATTATGGCAAATATATATTTGTATTGGTGTTTCTTTTTGTTCTTTATGAATTATGATGGTGCGTTTCATATGTTGATGCCGACCAGGTGGTCGAATCCGAAAGGCACATGCACAAGATTTTGCCCTAACCAAAACTTCATAGATTGGTTGTCTTGTTTACCACTTTTTTCCTTTTTAAAGAGGATATAGATTCATCGAATCAATTGATTGATGAATAGGGGGCTTAATACTGCATTTTGGCAAGTAGACTTGCAAGTACATCATAGACGATTATAGTGGAACGAATAAAATTATTTAATTTTTAATTAAAGATTTCGTGTTCAAGATTTCATAATGAAAAGAATTATGATCTAAAAGTGTAATTTCTCTCTTAATGAGCTTTACTAGCACAAATTTGAATTAGTTGAAATTATAAGGCAAATATCAAATATTTAGTGGGAAAAAGCTTTAGAAGTACATGCTTCAAACTAACTTCATCCATGCATTCCGGCTATTAAAACAAGAGTGAAGTGTCAAAAACATACCTAAATTTTTTCATTTTTGAGTTTTATATCTAAACTATTGAGTTTGTTAGAAACATACCTAAACTATCACTCATTAGTTTGAGAAACATACCTTAAAAAGAATAAAAAGATTTAAAACATGAAAAAAACAATTATTAGCAAAAAAGAATAAAAATATGACACGTGAACTGATTTTTAATGGATAGACTCACATAAAGAGTTTGTAAGCAAATATTTGATGTAGTCAACTTTTAAGTGTGTTTCTCATACTAAAAGCCATAATTTATGTGTGTTCCTCAAACTAAAAGTAATAGTTTAGATGTGTTTCTCACACTTTCATTAATTTTAATGTGAAACTAAAAAAAAAAAAGAAATAGTTTAAGTGTGTTTTTAATATTCTACTCTTAAAATAATAACCAATACTTGGTATAATAGAAATTCTTGAAAAAAACTTTTTAAAGACAATATTTTTCACCACTTTAAAATACTTAATAAAATAGATACTTTAATATGAAGTCATAATATTTTATGCACTATCAAATCACTTAAAAGTTTATAATGAAGCACATTTTTATAATTGTGATACACCCGGCGAACAGGAAAGAAATAAACATTATTGACATTTGACTCTTCACGCTATATTGCCCTAAATATAGTGGGAATAAAGTGAATAAAATGGCCAATAATAGAGCTAAGTTCTAGACAAGTTTACTTTTTTGGGAGTTGACCTACGAAATCTTATCGTAAAAAAAGGGCCGCTTATCAAATGCCAGGTGGTTATGTATTAACAGTGATAACTAACTTATTGTTTAAATAATTATATTTACATTGATAATTTATGTATTATCCCTCCATCATGAACTAACAGATAAACGTCACTTTGTCACACTTTCCACCAATCAACAGAAGGATATCGCACTGTCATCTTATCACCAAACTACCATTTTAATTAATTAATTAATTAATTAACCCCCAGAAAATGAAAAAGAAACCAAAATAAAATAATAATTCGAGTGATAACTAAAGGACCAGCACGAAATGATATTATTTATATAATATACAGATAAAATATGTTGTTACATTTAAATAAAGTAATGACATTGTAAATTTTCTGTATTTTTACCAATCCGGCAATTTCTTGTATAGACGATAATATATTAAAATAATAATTGTAACTGATAAAGGCACTGAAATTTGAAAATTGACTGACTTGTAGAATTGTGGAAGGGTAACCCTTAATTGAATTGTTCTTCGCTATTCACAGGGTATGATCAATAGAAATACTAGTTTACATATTTTAACAATTGATTTTCAAAATTTTCCCTCCGTATCCACATTTTGTATATTCATTTTTTAATTTTAAATACCATGCTATAACAGTTTAATAAATAACTTTAATTAATAACACAGAATCCCACATTTTAAGGGATGCGACTAGTTAGAATACCTACGGATTCTTTGAGTTAATAACTCAAATGGTCACTGAACTTACATTTTTTCTCTCAGAAAGTCACTCAACTTTATTTTTTAGTTCAAAAGTCACTCAACTTAGGGTTGTTCTCTCGGAAAATCACTCAACTTTGATTGTCATTTCAAAAGTCACTAGGTATGAATATTTTACTTAGAGAAAATACCCTATTACCCCCCTGAACTATATCCAAAATGGTTGTGACACACCTCAACTTTAAAGGGGTCCTATTACTCCTGAACTAATTAAAAGTGTAATTTTGACACCCTTAGTGCCTACGTGGCATACACGTGTGCCTACGTGGACACTTCAGTGTGTTTTGCCACGTATGTGCCACGTAGGCACTAAGGGTGTCAAAATTACACTTTTAATTAGTTTAGGGGGTAATAGGATCCCTTTTAAGTTGAGGTGTGTCTCTGACGTTTTGGGTATAGTTCAGAGAGGTAATAGGGTATTATCTCTTTTACTTATAAAGTTACTCAACCTATTTAACTATTTGTTTTAATTAAAATTTGCTAATTTAAAATTTTATTTAAAACTAAAATTCTAAAAAAACTAAAAAAATATTTGAACCATATTTATTACATATTCTCATGTTTACTTTATATTTAACCCTCTGAAATTTTAAAATATCCTAAATAGTTTATATCAATTCACTTATAAATTATAATGTTAATATTAATTTTTAAGCTTTTTCGAATCATATTCATTTAGTTGATTAGATTTAATTAACTTAGTTGATTAGATTTAATTAACTTTCAACGTGATACTTATTTACAAAATTGATTTTCAATCATAATGCAATTTCTTATACTACCACTTGTATAATATACATATGCATCAAATAAATACAATGAATTCTATTCCTAATAAGTTGATAAAAAGGACCATTATAGATTTTAAACTAAAATGATATGATATAAAACATTACCAAATGTTATTAAACATTTTTACATTGTAATATATACACCGCAACGAAGTAAAATTACCCGCAAAAATTGTACAATCAAATGAGTGTGGTTTTAGGATATTAATTGATGATATGTATGACTATATACACTTTATAGTATAGAGTAATCATTAGACAAGACAATAGTAGTAAAATCAAAATTCTAAGAAATAAAAAAGATATTCTGTTATGAACCAATTGTCCCACATTGGAAAAATAGAGAATTGCTAAGGGAATTATAAGTCAAATGGGTTCTCCTACCTATTAGACTAGTCTTTTGGGTTGGGCTCTCCTGTTTGGTTTATAACATTGGTGCTCTCATTGAGAGTCTCAATCGTTGGGCCGTGCCTCGAAGTGGTGTGGCCTGTGCGCCAGGAGTGGTGGCCTGGACCCAAGAGGGGTGCCAGCCGTGACCAACTGGGCTCAGCCGTGACCAACGAGGTCGTTGGTTCTCAAGCGGAGGCGATTGTTATGAACCAATTGTCCCACATTGGAAAAATAGAGAATTGCTAAGGAGATTATAAGTCAAATGAGTTCTTCCACCTATTAGACTAGTCTTTTGGGTTGGGCTCTCCCGTTTGGTTTATAACATATTCAATTAAACCATTTAAATGAATTTTGGATATGGCCGGATCACTAAATTGATTGTTTAAATGAAAACCTTTTTTATTTCGTAAAATTTGTGTTTTAATTAAAAATTACATGATATCAAATTTTAATGAGAAAAATTAATTAAATAGCTTTAGTGACTTTGTGAGAAAAGAATTCATAGTTGAGTGACTTTTGTATTTAAGTGATTTTCTAAGAAAAAAAGCTCATGAGTGACTTTTGAAGTAAGAATCAAAGTTGAGTGACTTAGAATTAAAATTGAGTGACTTTTTGAGAGAAAAATCATAAGCTGAGTGACCATTTGAGTTATTAATTCCGGATTCTTCTTAGCAAATGCAAAATTTATGTCACCATCACTGTGTATATTCTCACAAGCCAGATGAACTATCTTATTTTGACAACCTAAAAATTCTCTCGAGGAAGATGTAAAGAAGTTTATCTTTGTAAATCAGGATAAGCTAAAACCCGACCCGACTCAACAAATATTTCCAACTATTACTTTTTCTATATCTTCTCTCTTTTTCTATCGACATCTTGATTTTGTTACGTTGAAATCACTATTGAACAAAACCAAATGCAAAAACCGATAATCAAAATTAAAAGTGGTCGGTCAATTTTTGGGAAATATTTATTAAATAAAAATCGCTCAATTTGAAATCGATCGACGCCAACTATTTTATTTTCTTAAAAAGGAAAGAAAAGTTGAAAAATATCAATCGAATTCAGTCGGTTTCGCTTTATTGAAATACGTATAAATATTTTGTTGCTTTTGATGAAATACCATTAGTATATATACAATTATAGGTCTAGTATTCAATAATTAAGACCACAGTGGCAATGTTGGAAAATTGTAAGATATTAATTAATTTAAACTAATAAAATTCACACTTGTTTCACAAAATTAACATAGGAGAGATTGTTAACCACAAGGAAGATTATGTTAAGAGGTTAAACCTGAAAGGAGATCTTTAAAATCATTTCAATACTAAAATATAATACTATAACTTTTCCATGAATATTTCTCCGGAATTTAGGGATTTGCTCGTTGAAAAAAAATGTTGCTGATGCAGATGAGATAACAGACTTGTATGTAGGAATATTATATGGTTTTAGAGCATGAGATTTGAGTAAAAAGTCAAGATACGCGAGGAATAAAATTATTTTTAATTGATATATTAGGGATTTTGTATTTGATATGGTTTTCAGTATACTACTAATATGTTTAGTGTCCGGGATACTCTACTTCTTAGGAAGTTTTTTTTTCATCATTCCAGAGGCTTGGTGAAGGCATTGTTTGTCTCCCGGTCAAAATATCATGTGTAACAAATTTTAAATCTTGACTTTGAAGAATTACACATTGGACAAAAAAGTGTCAAAAATTCATTAGCACAACTGCTCCTTTTGGGGATGATTAATGGTCTTTATTTTTTTCCTTTCGCATTGTAAGTAAAATAAATAAATGATTGAAAAAATAGTGTATCTTAAAATTCTAGCAACCACTATCCACCCCAACCTCATTCGTTCACAATCACCAGAATTTGTTGCATTTTAATTGATCACTGAAAATTCGACATTACTTCGTTGGAGATTGCCTGCCATCTTTAAAGGTTTTCACTAAAATCTTTCCCAACACAACGATTCCAAAAAAAATATATATATCCACCCCTCAGGTGTTACATTTTCTTCGGCAGCAGCCCATTCTAGTTCCCTTTTTGATTTGGACCTGGATGACAAAATAGTAATCAACCCGGCCCACATTTCCAGCGGTAGGAAAATTTGAATACTAAACAAACACGAGCGACTTCACTTTGAGCCGCGAATTGCCGCGACTCATCCCAACCTTGAATAATGAAACCACTCGCAATAAAGTCGCCGGCGAATTCCCGGCAATTTTTTTTTTTTTTTCAGTTATTCCCAAACAACCACTCTCAGAAATTGCCGCCAAATAGTTCAGCGGCGAAAATTGAATCATGGAGGTTGTGGTTTGTCCGCTCTCGGCTCTTGCTATACTTGCTCTCAAACAAGTATATCTATTATCTGTCACTCACTCACACTATTTACTTTCTTTTTTTAAAAAAATAACTTGATGTTCACACCAGCTTTCAACTAAATCGACGGGATATTCGACACTTCCAATCAGTAACAAATGTCACGTAATGCAGTATAAATGAGGCCCCTCAAATTTAGGGGCCAAAGGTGGTCGCTTATTTTCTACGATGTATAACCGCTCCTGCACGTAATGCAGTCCACCAAGGTGAGGACGGATTGGAAGAATCCCTTATTTATTTATTTTTTTTGTGTTGAAATTTGAACCTAAAACCTCTGGTTCTCAACCTAATTCTTTGGCCAATAAGCTACATCCTTGGATGCCTTTTACTCACATGCTATTTATATTTGGTGGCAAACTGTTTTTATTTTCTACAACTTTGTGAATTGTGATGTTACTTTCCATGGAGTTCCAGAAATGTAAAATTTTATTTGCCAATGATTATGAAAATAATGTATGAATTAAGACACAAATTGAATGATTGAATTAAGACACAAATTGAATGATTTGACTATGTTAGTCCGAAATCCTGTTTATTTTTTCGAACGGATGGAGTAACTTCATCAATTTCATAACATAGCTCGTGATAGCTCCCTTAACTTTTAGGGATGAATTTTTGGCTGCAGAAAGAGAAATAATCTTTGCATAAAAGTGCTCATAATTAAGTACAACATTTGTTAGCAACATAAAACTCAGCAAACACAATACAGTTAATGCATAATAGTACAACATTCAGTTTGTGATATATAACTCGGCATGCAACATTTGGTTTCTGATATTAAATTCTGCCTTACTAATACCAACTTATATTTTGCGAGAATATTTGTATAATTAATGTCAGATGGAATATGAAATAAGATTACTACAAAATTAACAACATATCGAGGCTAATCCGACAAGTGGAGTTTGGGAAAAGTAAGATGCAGATCTTGTCCCTACCTTTGTGGGTTAGGAAGACGGTTTCCGATAAACTTTCAGTTTAAAAGAAGGTAAGCTATTCATAGAAGGGTTACAAGAAGGAATGTGAAATAAGACTACTAATAATAGGTGGCTAAGAGTTAATGTTAGAGTACGTACCTTACTGATTACCTTATTTTAGCCTAGCAATTGCCTATTAATGGAACAAGTTGACTAACGTGTTTCTATCTGGCTAAAACAGTAAGTAAATCACATAGTGATGTCTATGTGGAAAACACCCGGATCAAAGAGGTGAAAAAACCCACGACCTGTACCTTTACAAGATTTAACCCCAACTCCACTAAAACAACCGAGCCTCAACAATCAACAAATTACAAGACTCTTGTAAACTAGGAATTGAACTCTAACTCCTATTTCTACAAAACACAAACCTTCCCAAGGTGAGTATTCCCAAGTCTTCGAGTTCCCCAACTTGAAGACAATAATCCTACCTCAGTTTATACTCCACTGAGACTAGAATTGAACTCACAATACAACTCAAAACCAATCCTAATACATAAAGTCTAAGACTCCTTAACTCTAAGTATTTGGAACAGGTTCAATGATGATATCTTCAAGATGGTGAACTGCTCAGATAATTTGTTGATGTGTTGCTTTCTTTGTAAGTGCATGAGTGACTAAGTGGGTCACTTCCTCGATATAAAAACAACTTTGCAAAGAGTTTTTCAAGTCATCAGTCATCTATCTTCCTTTGGACTCTTCAACTCAACAGAGTTTGTTGTTTATTCAAAGTCTTTTTTTCAACCCAATCTCCTTAACTGTGTGAAACTCTTTCTTCAGCTTATCTTCCAGTGTTTTAATCAATCACCACTTCTTATTTCACTCGTGATCAATCATTACTATTGTATTAAGAGAGCTTATCCATTCCTGACTTCAAGCTAACTTATCTGTATCTCCTAGTGAGATCAGTTCCCTGTCTTCATGAGATTAGACCAACTTGAGTAACATGTTTCATTTACATGTCAATTTTCAAAACTTCATTGATCTAACAAATTTTCCCTTTTTGATGATAATAAACCACTGCCGTGATGCAGTCATTATATTCCCTGAAACACTTAGTCAAGAGAAGGCACTAAAATGAAGCAGATTAGTCATTAGGTTATAAACATTTGCACAACTCATCTTCTCCCTTTTGACATCATTGAAAAACTGGTTCAAGATAAATTGAAGACTAAAAATAGACGTTTAATAATCTATGGCCACTGGGGCTATCACTAAAACACACAAAACATGAAATAAAAGACAAAGAATGTATGTAAATTACGCAAAGACTGAATAGTAAGAGCAAAAATAGCCATTTCATTAAGCTTCCACCGTATAATACCATGTAATTATTTCAAATCAGCATGAAGAAATAGACAAAATAGTAAGAACAATAATCCTAGGGCTCTAAGGGTTGGAGGAGGTGGAAGGAGAAGATGGAAGCAACTGGGTCAGCCTACGAACAATTTCCACATTTTCAACTCGCTCTCGAGCAAGTTTAGCCTGAAGAGAATCAATTCGAGCCAGAAGCATCACTCTCTCAGCCTCATGATTAGCCTGAGCTGCGATCATTGCAACATTCTTCTCAGCAAGAGCATTTCTGGCACGTTGAAGAAGATTATCAACACTCCCCATAGAAACAGGTAAGGCCATGTGTTCCACTGTGCCAATGACATCCTTTGTGGTTTTCAATGACCACACTTGTACAAGCACTAAGTAATCCTCAAACATTGCAACCAACAAAAACTTATATGGTAAAGTGTGTCCTTTGGCATCCTTTATAAGGATTCTCTACATATGTAACAGTACCCAAGCGCACACGCAAGTGTACGTGGTCTACCAAGTAGTAAAGTGGCCTTCAAGAAAGCTGAATATCAATCTCACAGGGACTTGTGTTAAACAACTATCCAATTCTAGTTTAACGATTGAGAAAAAGTAAACAAGAAGGTTTTAGAATTGTAAACTAAAAAGAAACTAAACTAATACGGAAAAGTAGTGACTTAGGACAATCAATGGGTAGAAGCCTAGGGTTAAGGCTTACGAACAATCACATTACGTTATTGAACTTCATTCGTTAGATTGCTTATCTTGGTTGTTAATTCGTAGGGTTAATTGCATGATCATAGTCTCCCGACCTCTAACCATTTACCTAACTTGGACATTACAACTACATCGTTGAGCGGGGATGCAATAATCCAATTAAGTGTATTAAGCTATCATCCTACGTGTGAATAGAGTAAGGCTTCTAAGTACATCCCTGTCCTAGACGCAAATTCAAATTTCTTATTTCATAAAAGAACAAGAGCAATACTTTGTTCGTCCCTATATTTTATCTCCCTATTCCCTCCTCCGAGTTCACAAGGTCGACAATTGATATATTTTTAGGGTGATCATTCTATCAAATAGTAAAATCAAAGATGAACACACAACCAATAATGATAAGCAAAATTAAACGAACTTAATTCAAAACGAAAGTATTCATGATCTTGGCCTTAACTCCGAAAAGGGAGTTTAGCCTTTAACGGAAATATTCATCATCCAATTTCTTGGATTGATGATACAAACCATGAAAGAAACTCAAAATAAGATAATAAAACCCCAAAAAACATGTATAGCATCCTCCAATTGTCCAATGACATCCAAAAGTGTGTAAAAACGTGACACAACATGTGTATATATAGTTAGCCAAGCTTTAGCCGTGTAGGAGTTGTATTTGAAGTTGAAATTGAGCCCGGGAGTAGAGGGGGCACCGCGGGCACCATTGCACCGCTCTGGAGGGGACGCCACGGGCTTCATTGCAACGGAATAGAGCCCGCATAGCGGGAAAATTGCCGAGATACATTATTTTGGGTGCCTTCTAAATATTTTGGTGTGTTGCACGCGCCTAGAGGACTTTTCACGCGCCCTCACTCTCCCAGGACATTCCAGGTGTCCAAATTGAGTCCAAGTTGTGTATTGTGCTTCTATTGATCCATTCCAAACCTTTTTGAGTTGTTTCCACTTGATTTGAAGCTTGTATATCCTTTATATATCATCATAATCCATTCACCAAGCATCCTATATAATAAAACACAACTGTTTAGAATTCAAAACAACACAACATTCAAGACGGTGAACCAGAAACTCGAGCTAAAACTAGGCTCCATTCACTTTGATCTTTAAATTATTGTTTTGACTCTTAGCTTGATCCAATTGACCCTTGAACATTATAAATAACTTTTTCCACATATAAATACACTATTAAACCATTTGAAACTCATTTAACACATTAGAATCCATCGAGATAGACTAGACAAGCACCTAGCTCAAGCTAGTAACACTAGTTTCCTCAATTGAACTCTAAATGATCCATTTAAACCCAAATTTGTTTGAAAACACCTTTAAACATTGTAATTGCACACTTGAACACTTAGATTCTTATTTATATCATTATCACACATAAAGAACACGAATTACCCTCAAAACAAGGCTAAATAAGCTAGAATAGTAACACTAGAATGCATAAATACACCCAACATCACCACCCCACACTTAAAGCCTTGTTCGTCTTCGAACAACTCTTAAATCTAAGCATCATAATCTAAGGAGACTCCACACTTCTATTACATGGAAGACACTCAAGCTAATACTACATCGACTACACAGAATGCAAGTTACTACACTAAGCATGTTACAACACAATTGAAAGCTCAAGAACACTACTCCAAAACATCCTAACCTCAATAATAGACTCACCAAGTGGAAAACTCAAGCATATTGCTCAATAAAGGACATCATACAAATCACCCACATTCATCAAACATGTGCCCTCACAATAAGAGAGTTACCCATAATCACTTACAATAATGCAATTTATAACAATGGGTACAAGAATCAAATTACGCTCACTCTCACAAGGAATTCACAAGTCACGCACAATGAACCATAAGCTTTCCCTTAGTGCAGTGCTCTACTAATATCAGAATGTTGAAGCTTAGGATTAAATAGGTCTTTTCCGGATTGTAATGTAGGCTAAGGGACGGGTTGAAACTATTTTGGGAATAGTAACTAACCTCTCTAAGCGCGTCAATACATCACTTTTTACAATTAAAGCCAATCTCCAACAACCAAATTACACCTTTTCCATCCACCCATATCTTTTGTTTTGCTCCATCTCTTTTAAGTATTTTCATAAACACATGGTGGAAGTATTATTGTTCTTTCATTTTTTCCCTTTTTCGTACCCATATAACGCTACACACTCATATGATAGCCACCCCCAACTTAAGAAATTTCCCTTAGTTGAGATGAATAATGTCTAAGAAGAAACAAGGCCAAAACTGGTTAATTGTAATACACATGGGAACTTTTCGTTCAAACAACTTTGCTACTCCCAACCTTAACAATTAACACACTAATAGCTAACACTCAGGGGCCTCACTTTCACCTTTTTCTCCTCTTATTTTTCAAACTCCTTACTTACTTAATTTTATATTAAAGCGCTTAGGAGCTTTTTGGATCAAATTCAGGTCTATAAAAGAAGGGATTAGGCTATATATGCGGCTAACAAAGAAAAAGCTAAAGGCTCAACGGGGCTTACTAGGATTACGCACAAAGATATGTCAAACGAAGGTATAAAATAAGGCTATCAAAGAAATACCTAAATCATCTCCTAAACTCACATTCTTAATTTTGCTTTACACACATCGGGCAAGTTGTAGATATCACATGCAATAAGGAATATATAAATACCTCACACGCACATAGCACATGCTCAACTCACATAAGATCATCATAGTCTCTTAACCAAACAATAACATGAATTCAAAAATTAAGCCAATAAGAACAAGAGTCACAAACATGAGCCTAGGTGGCTCAAAAGTAGTAGTTCACTCAATTCAACATGCCTTTACAATCAAAACACTTGCACCATGCAATTAAAAATAGCACCAACTCAAATATCTTAAACAATTTTTAATTGCATGGTGCAACTAAAGTTGTTTAAGATATTTGAGTTGGTGCTATTTAATTGCATGGTGCAACTTTAATTGCATGGTGCAACCATGAATATTTATATCCAAGATATTTGTTCCCCACCCCACACTTAAAAATCTACTTTTTCCCCAAAGTGAACTTTAAAGTAAGAGATAGAAATACACCCTGAGGCCTGTAGGCCTAGCTAGTAGCATCTTTTGCATTTATGGGATCCACGGGACCCTACACTCAATCTTTGTTATGCTTCTTAGCTCAGGTTTTCGGTACTTAGACTTTTCATAAACCTGCAACTCAATCAAAAACAAAAACTATGTGAAATAAAAACAAAAGACTGAAAATAAAACATACCTTA
The DNA here is from genome assembly GCA_030864215.1 of Capsicum pubescens. Taxonomy (NCBI): domain Eukaryota; kingdom Viridiplantae; phylum Streptophyta; class Magnoliopsida; order Solanales; family Solanaceae; genus Capsicum; species Capsicum pubescens. Next base: position 66,543,639 of record CM061540.1, on the reverse strand, counting down.
GTTTGGGTTGCCTCCCAAGAAACGCCTAATTTAGTGTCGTGGCACGACTCCATTAATTTTTTTCTCCACCTTGAGAATATAAATTTCACCCCCAACTTTGCATCCATATTTCTGCCTCTCTCATAGGGAGGTGGTACCATGCAATTAAAAATATCTTAAACAACTTTAGTTGCTTGGATCAAAAGAAACTCAAACAATTTGTTTGCTTTATTTGGCCTTAACCCCGGAAAGGGAGTTTAGCCTTTAATATAAATATTCATCATCCAATTTCTTGGATTGATGATACAAACCATGAAAGATACTGAAGTTAAGATAATAAAACCCTACAGAACATGTAGAGCAACCTCCAATTGTCTAATGACGTCTAAAAGTGTGTAAAAATGTGACACAACATGTGTATATATAGTTAGCCAAGCTTTAGCCGTGTAAGAGTTGGATTTGAAGTTGAAATTGAGCTCAGGAATAGAGGGAGCACAACAGGCACCATTGCACAGCTCTGGAGGGGACGACGCGGGCTCTATTGAGCCGAAATAGAGTCTGTGTCATGGGAAAATTACGGTGACACACTATTTTGGGTGCCTTCTAGATCTTTTGGTGTGTTTCACGTGACTAGAGGACTTTCCATGTGGCCTCACTTGCCCTGGACATTCCAGGTGTCCAAATTAAGTCCAAGTTGTGTATTGTGCTTCTATTGATCCATTCCAAACCTTTTTGAGTTGTTTCCACTTGATTTGAAGCTTGTATATCCTTCATATATTATCTTAATCCATTCACCAAGAATCCTATATCATAAAAAATAATAATTTAGAATTCAAAACAACACAACATTCAAGACGGTGAACTAGAAACTCGAGCTAAGACTAGGCTTCATTTACTTTGATCTTTAACTTATTGTTTTGACTCTTGGCTTGATCCAATTGACCCTTGCACATTATAAACAAGTTTTTTCACATATAAATACACTATTAAATCATTTAGAACTCATTTAACACATTAGAATCCATCGAGATAGATTCCTCGATTGTACTCTAAATGATCCATTTAAACCCAAACTTGTTTGAAAATACCTTTAAACATTTTAATTACACACTTGAACACTTAGAGGCTTATTTATATTATTATCACACATAAAGCACACGAATTGCCCTCAAAACATGACTAAATAAGCAATAATAGTAACACTAGAATGCATAAATACACCCAACATCAATATGCTTAACAATCTTCCTAGGTAAATCAATTTTGACCTTAGTGTCCAAGATCTCCATGAGGTTCAAATCAAGAAAATTTGCCTCAGTGCATTTTTGTTTCCTAGGAAGGATTATCTTATGCACAACATTAAAATAAAACTGATGTAGAAGAGATATTTCTCTTTTTAAAACCCTATGGTGGTGACCAAGATTTGGGTCACCAGAGAATTTCCTAGATATTTATAAGGCAAATTATCCAAAGGGGGCCATTCAAACTTCACATAATGGACCCATCCTTCCACAGGAACGTGGAGAATCCTCGCAATGTCTTCCGCCACAAGATTTATGGCTACACCCCTCACAATTATGGAGAATAAGTCTGCATAATCCCTTTCATTTGTATAGAACTCATATACTTTAGCTTTACCAAACTTTCATTGGATATCACCCTGTAAAAATAGATTGGACCACCCCTGAGGTTTTAACTTCTTGAGCTAATTTTCTTTTTTGAAAGTGAAATATATGGTACACTTATGAATCTAGACCTTAAGATGTCTTCTCTGGTTCAAAGGAAGGATCAGAAGAGGTAGTAGGAGTTTCCTTAGAATCAGAGGACTGAGAAGGAATAGGTTGCCTAACCCATTTCTTAGGACAAGAATTAGTTTTAGGTTTTTGTGATTTAAAGGAGGAAGAAGGTGTAGCCTTGTATTTGGAATTTAAGGTAGAAGTTGAAGGCTAAAAAGCAGAAGGTTTTTGAATTGTGCATTTAATCATTCATATTTTTTTGCATAAAACACAGCAATATATCTTGAGAAGAGTGGTCAAGCGAGGGACCAGGTGTTGCAGTGCGTTTATTTTTGCTGGCTCAAAGGGCATCAACTAAAGAATCCTCATCTAGTTGTTTTTTACAACAAGTATGAGGAGTTCTTGGAGAGACACTAAACTGGTGTTGTTCATTAGGAACCTTAAGCTCATCGACAACAATGGGAGTGGAAGATTGTTGTCGTTTAGACTGATATTTAGATTTTTGAGGGATTAGATTGACAATAGGAACATCATCAGAGTTGATAATCTGAAGAGGTACAACATTAGTAACCTCAGAAGATAAGGTGGAAAGAATGGGAGGATCAACAAAAACCCTAAGAATGGGTTTTGGAAGTTTGTCCAAGCAGCAAAATTGGAGAATTGCATAGAGATGCTTGGAGGAATATGAAAGGTGGTGTTGGTAGTAACATGAACCACCTATTGAGTAGATGGTGATTCACTGGATGGGTAGGATTTTAACATATCAGAAGAGTATGAAGGAGACGCCATTGAAGCAAGAGAAAGGAACACGCTATTCGTAGAGAGGGAAATAGAGATATACTATGTCGGTGATGAAATTGTGTAGACATTTTTTGGTTTATATGGTGAAAAGAATTAGAGGATAAAATATAAAGGTGTAGGAGTAATTGTAATGGGTGTAGAGTTCTGATGTAAAAAGATTTGTCAAGCAATGATGGGAAAGCTGAAAGTGGTGGTTGTCCTTTTTGGAAAGATAGACTCTTAGAATTTGGTGGTTAAAGATTAAAGTAATTTTGGGACCAAGTGGATTGAGCCATTTCATCTTGCTAATTTAGGGTAATATTATACCTGAAAGGTTTTAAATCATAGCCAATATACTCATATGATCCAGTATCTCTGCACAATTAAATATATAATTTGTTAGGTCAGTCAAAATCCTGGAATTAGGACACACAACTCAATGTGCAAGACTAAATTATTAAATAATTTTAGCTTAGGAAAAACCATGAACAGACAGTTCTAGTCAATCATTAAAGGGAGTTCATGCAATCTCAATCCTCCCCAATTCTAATCTAATTTTCTCAAAGTGCTCTCTATTCAGTGCTATAGTGAAAATATCTGCAATCTAATATTTTATGTTGCACTAGATTTTTTCTTGATAGAACTTGTATTATCACAAAAATAGGAACACCTCCCATACTCATACCAAAATTCATAAGTTGTTGCTTTATCTACAACCATTAAGCACAACATGAACCAACAACAACATTCTTAGCCTCCACAGTGGACAAAGCTACTGCATTTTATTTCTTAGTAGACCAGGTAATTATATATGATCCAAGGAAATATGTCATACCTGTAGTGCTTGTCTATCCTCTAAATAACCTACATAATCAACATAAGAGTAACCTACCAAGTCAAAATTTCTCTCTTTAGGGTATCACTTATCTCAAGTCATTGATTCCACTAATCCTACCAACAAAATTATCAGCAGCTTGTGTTGGTGTTATTGATAAATTAATTTCTTGATTTCTTGTTCCCCCTGTAAATATGCCCTCAGTCTGAACAACAGTTGGACCTAGTGGCACAATCTCTTCTTGAGCATGCTCATCTGTTTTACTGTTATCCTCTTTCCTTCTTAGCTTCTTACATTCATCCACAAAGATTCATATGAACCAAATCCAAGCACTAGATCGTACTTATATGAATACTTTGTTTTAAAAGAGAATCTTCCTTGCTTTCCCCTTACATGAGCACTATAAATATGGTGTGTGAAAGAAACTTTATTTTCTTCCAGTCTTATGCCTTGAGAAAGCGCTAACCATGTACTTAATTTTTCTAGCCTCCTTTCACTCTCTTCTTCAAAATAAATAGGGGTTAAATTTAATCACTAAACAAGATTAGGTCCCTTCTTATAAGAAAAAGGATAAATCAGGTTTCTTTTGGCCCAATGAGGCAATGGGTTATGTGACCTGTTTGTCTGACTGGTTTTGTTATTTATTTTATTTTTCTGGGCGTTCATGAAATTTGATTTCTTTGCCAGACTTGTACTTTTGGAGCTACTTTTATCATCAATTGGACATTCAATAGTTGGATGTCCAAGATTGCCACAAATATAGCCCAAATCATTAGTGATAATGTGGCTCTTGTAAAATCATAATCCAACCTTTTAACTGTGAGCCCTTTCACCCAATTGATGAACAATTCTTAAGGAGTTTTTCATCTATTGTCCCTTTTAAGATCAAGTTTCAGCTTAGAGATTTCTTGGCTTAACCTATCTACCTTTTTATTTTTATTATTACATTCTTGTTTGACCTTGGTCAACTCAAGCTCAACTTTTTGCTGCTCATGACTTTCCACCTTTTTACCTTTTTTAGAAAGATTCAGTTTAAAGATCTCAGATTGTAAATTCAAATTTGATGAATAAAGTTGACCAACTTGTTCCTTGAGAGTGTTATTTTCCTTTTCAACAGTGTTTTTGCAATATTTCAGATCAATAAGGTCAAACTTTAGACTTGCAAGACTGTTGAATAATTCATACCTATTAGAAGTTAATTCTTGGAATAATCTATTAAAGCATTCATTAGAGAAACAAGCTTTTCTTTAGAAAATAAATGTAAATTCTTCTTAAGTTTAGGAACACTTACTTTAGTTGTGTTACCTTTATCTTTCATGTTTGAATCTCCAATTGCCATAAGAGCAATTTCATCTACCTCTTCCTCATCTGATTCTTCTGAGTCAGATCCCCAAGAAGCCACCACAACATATTCTTCCTTCTCCTCTTTCTTAGTCTTTTCTTTTAATTCTTTCTTAGCTCTTTGTTTTCTCCATTCAATTTCCCAAATTGGATAATTTCTGATTTGATGATCAATTTTATCACACTTATAACACCCAGTGGGATTATCATTGGAATGCCTTTTGCTACTTGTTCCATTCTTCTTCTTGAAGACTTTATTAAAATTTTTAGTTATAACTGCCACCTGTTCTTCAGTCAGTTCAACTTCTCCATTGCTGTCTGAAGCCTTTAGGGCCGAGGTTTTCTCAGGAGCTACTATTTCCTTCTTGGCTTTATCAATCTGTATCTTATAGGTCTTCAGATTACCCACTAATTCATCTAAAGTCATACTATCTAGATCCTTTGCATCCCTAATTACAGTAACCTTGACATCACATTTAGACTTAGAAAAAACCCTCAACACTTTCTCAACTTGTTCCTCAGTAGTAATAACTTTTTCCAGGGAAGTCAATTCATTGGTTAAAGTAGTGAGTCTTGACATCATCTGATAAAGAGATTCATTATCCTTTATCATAAAAGCCTCATATTCAGTAAAGAGAAGAACAATTCTGAATTTTCTAACTTGAGTGGTTCCCCTATGTGCATTAACCAAGGCATCCCAAATTTGCTTGGCAGTGGTGCAAGTAGACACTCTGTTGTACTCAGCTGGACCTAGTCCACCCACTAAGATGTTCTTTTCCCTTGCATTTTCCTTAGTGCATCTAAATCATCAGCAGTAAATTCACTTCTCACTTTCTTGACTTGTTCTTCATCTTCCAGCTTCATTGGGATAGTTAGACCATCAATAATTCTGTTCCACAACTTATAGTCATTTTGTTGAATGAACATTTTTATCCTAGCTTTTCACCAAGTAAAATGAGATCCATTAAAGAGTGGTGGATCGACCTTCACTGTAACCTGTAGATGGTGAGAAATTCATCATAGTGATCTACTCTTAGGTGTTAACCTTATTTAAGATACCTCACTCTGATACTACTTGTTAGAGCACGTTCCCTACTGACTACCTTATTTAGCCTAGCAGTTGCCTATTAATGGAACAAGTTAACTAATGTGTTCCTATCTGGATAAAACAGTAAGTAAATCACACAGTGATGTTTAAGTGGAAAACACCTGGCTCAAAGAGGTGAAAAATCCACGACCTGTACCTCTACAGGATTTAACCCCAAACTCCACTAAAACAACTGAGCCTCAACAATCAACAAATTACAAGACTCTTATAGACTAGGAATTAAACTCTAACTCCTATTTCTACAAAATACAAACCTTTCCCAAGGTGAGTGTTCCCAAGTCTTCGAGTTCCCCAACTTAAAGACAATAATTCTGTCTCATTTTATACTCTACCGATACTAGAATTGAACTCACAATACAACTCAAAACCAATCCTAATACTTAAAGTCTAAGATTCCTTAACTCTAAGTATTTGGAACAGGTTCAATGATGATATCTTCAAGATGGTGAACTGCTTAGATAATTTGTTGATGTGTTACTTTTTTTGTAAGTGAATGAGTGACTAAGTGAGTCACTCTTTTGATATAAAAACAACTCTGCAAAGAGTCTTTCAATATCATCAGTTTCTATCTTTCTTTGGACTCTTCAACTCAACAGAGTTTGTTTTTTATTCAAAGTACTTTTTAACCCAATCTCCTTAACTGAGTGAAACTCTTTCTTTAGTTTATCTTTAAGTGTTTTATTCAATCACCATTTCTTATTTCACACATGATCAATCATTACGATTGTATCAAGAGAGCTTATCCATTCTTGTTTTCAAGATAACTTGTCTATATCTCAAGATAGGATCTTTATTTTAGGATAGGACCACATACCCTAATTGAGACCCTAAGATCAGTACCGTGTCTTTATGAGATTGAACCAACTTGAGTAACATGTTTAATTTACATGTCAATCATCAAAACTTCATTGATCTAACAGTAAAGAGTTCTTTTAAAGTAAAAAATTCAAGTTTGTATTATTATTGGTCAAATAACAATTGCATAACTCCTACATCATTAGTATTAAGCACATAACAATATATGTATTATAACCCTTGTATTCTAATACATGAACCCTTGCATTCTAATACATGAACCAAATGACGAATTATTATCTGGACGATTGAATTAGTGAGTTAGTAGATAGTTTAAAATTGTTACTTTTCTTTCTTTATTTTGTCTATTTCCATCTAGTCTTTTGGTAGGATAGAGTTAAATTGAACTAAATTTGGAAATACACTAGAGGTATGAGGTTAGTGGTTCTGATATGATGTGTAGTGATGCCATGGAAGAATTGCGAGAAACTGGTTCCCGAGTGCAAATAGTCCATTCTGAGCTTAATTTGAGAAAGTATAATGGTTCAGTTCCTGATGCCCTTCTTTTTTCAAGTGCTATTCGTAGAGGCAATGTGAAGATTTTACATGCCGAGTCTGTTGGAGTACATATGTGAGTTTATTAATCCTAATGTTTTTTATTGAATTTCTATTTCCCAAGTTAGACTTGGACTTAGATAGTGGTGTTCTGTTCTTGTAGGTACAAGCGCGAAGCTTGGTTGGGCAGGATCACTAAATGCTACAACCTCATTGTGGTCAGTGGTAGCCATGGTAATCTTACTTCTTTTGTGTTTTTGTGGTAGAAGAAAATTGGATCAGGTCATTCATGTGGATCAATATGGATTCATATTAAAGGAGAGATAATATATAATTATTTATATATTTATATTATTAATTAAAAGGAAAGAGACACAACTATTTAAAGAGTTGTATTCCTTTAGACAAGAGACTCAACTATTTAAAGAATTATGTTCCTTTGAGATTATAAAAGGTTTTCCTAGCAGAAATCAAAGCATCTTTTCCATTATCCAAAAAAAATTCTCTTATTTTCTATCTGAAATAAACTCACTCTCTTTGTCTTATGTGAAGAACTTCAGTGAGAAGATTCCTGCGAAGATTAAAGTGATCTCCATCAAAGTGTTTGAAGCTATCTTCTATAATGGATACAATTTTATTCTATGGTTTTATATAGTGTAGATCGTCTTTGTATGTGATTACACTTTCTGACTAGTGAAACAATATGAATAATCCTCCAAATTAAGTGTTTGATAAGATCCTTCATTGGTATTAGAGCATAGGGTTTTAATTGTTTCCTAGTCTGTATTTCGCCATCATTGTAGGGATATAGCGTAAAGTGAATATGGATTTTGTGACTAGTTTACCCCATTCACGTCGTCAGCATGACTCAATTTTGGTTATTGTATATAGATTGACTAAGTCAGTGCATTTCTTGCCAGTTCACACGTCTTACATGACTGAAGATTATGCTAAGTTGTTTATTCGAGAGATAGTCAAATTGCATGGAGTTCCTTTGTCCATCATCTCAGATAGGGGTACTCAATTTACCTCCCAATTTTGGAGAGCCTTTGTCAATGATCTTACTTTCCACGAACGATCTCTAACTTCTCTAAAAATATTACATATGGAATATACGTGTCAAAACAAAACCAATGTCACCTATATTGACAACTTTTGGTTTGGGGTCAAAACGGATCCCCGAAACTGATTTTAAAAAATTAAGAGCAAAACAATAACTTTACTCCAAAAATTTATTTCCCATATTTTTAGAAACCTACAGCTAAAAATTCAAGTCAAATCAAGTAAAAATGAGGTTCAAATTGAAGAGGAACCATTTTTAAGCTTTATAAGGTAAAATCTTTGCATTCCGGGTTAAAATCAAGAATCAGAGTTGTTTTGAAGGTTAAATTGATGAAAAACTAGTAATTATAAGATAAAAACATTATTCAAGTGAAAAGGAGTGAAATGGGGTTTAAAATCAAGACCTTAAATTTTTAAAGTTTTGAGAAATTAATCAAGAAATTTCTAAGAAAAGGGTGAATTCTTACCTTAAATCCATAACAGAATCAAGAAATAGATGTTAATATTTCTTCTCAAGATCCCACAAGCTTCTTTTTTAAGCTTTCACACTATTTGAGGGTTTAACTCTCAAGAAACAAGGTGAAAGAATGGACAAAATGCACCATAAAAGTTATTTTTCTTTTAAAAAAGACTGGTGCAGTTTTTTCTAAAGTCCAACCCGAAATTCGACGGGGTACCTGAGATTCATTTGGAGTCCGATATACACAAACTAACTATGCAACCATACTAAATTTTATGTTTCGGATGCGTTGGCAAAGTTCAATTTTTCAAAGAAATGTCATTTTCTCAAAATTGACCCCTGAAATCCGAAATCACAATTTTCTAAATCGAGGGTCAAAATGAGATTTAAAAGCTGTAAAATCACACCAAATATGCTATCACCCTAAAATCAATATTTTAGATCTATTGGTAAAGTCAAAATTTTCATCTGAGGTCGTTTTGATCAAATGTAGGTCCTACAATCATATTGCCAATTTTCTAATTTTTTGACCAATAGGTCAAAATGAGCTCAGGTGCATTGGGACCCAAACCAAAGGTATACCTAGCCTAAAATTGATATTTTTGATCTGCTAGCATAGTCCATTCATCCATCCATCACACGAATCAAAAGATATCCACATAGGTCCAAAGTAAGGCCCTCGAAGCCATTAAAAATCACAACATCGGATAAACGGTTCAATATGCATAAAAAATTATGCCAATCATCTTACTCCCCTAAAATATCATAATACAACTATGGGAAGGGGTAAATAATCAAATCATATAAAATCACAAATTTCACATATTTCATCAAATTTTTATGTCGTTACAATAATTTATTCATTCTAACATTTGTGGTGCAATGAAAGTAAGGGCAAAACATAATGCTATTTACTTCATCACCTTACTAATGATTTTAATCGATTTGATTATGTATATTTGTTTTTCTCAAATTTGAAGCTTGAGTTACTTCATTAAGTTTATGAACTTGGATGAGAATAAATTGGATAGAAAAATTAAATTTCTGAGAATCGATCGAGTTATAGAGTATTTATCTAATGAGTTCAAACAATTGTGTGATAAAAGGAGTTAAAAGCAAATTAACTACTCCTTACACTCTATAACAAAATAGTGTTGCGGAATGATGAAATAGAAACTTGTTAGAAATGGTTAGGTCAATGACGCCGCAAGAAAAATTGCCAATCACTTATTGGAGTGATACATTGCTCACTCTTGTGTTTGTAATTAATCATGTCCCTTTTGAATCAGTTACAACAACACCGTATGAGTTTTGGACTAAATGAAAGCCTGACTTGAGCATTTCAAAGCCTTGGGCTTGTGCTTCTTTTATTCATAATCCCTTTTCCCTGCATAGAAAATTAGGTCCAAGGGGAAAGAAGTGTATCTTTAAAAGATACTCTGAATAATCTAAGGGTTATGTGTTCATAGGTGAATAAGATAGTGACACTGTAACTGAAATTAAGTCAAGTGATGTTACATTCATAAAGATTGATTTTATGATAGATCAAGATTTATCTCTTTATGAAACTACGAACCAGACCGCTTCAACTATTAACATTCCAATGGATTTGAGTAGAAGTAATGTTGATGATAATAAATCAGTTTTTATTTACACAAAGTCCTAATGATATTGCTGGTCCGAGTGGAAGTAACTTATTAATTGATAAATCAATTTGTCAATCTCAACCTTGACAAACAATTCATCCACAAATTTCCCTTCATAAATTTGAGATTGAAGGAGAAGCATTTGTAGTTACTCTGGATGATGAAGAGCCAAGAAATATAAATAAGGCTCTTACATGCCCCACCAAATAAAAATGGTTAAAAGTAGTGGAAGAGGAGATGGAATCAATGAAATCTAACCAAGTTTGGAAATTTGTTGATCTACCTATAGGACGAAAAACTATTGGTAATATGTCGATTATCAAAATAAAGTGTAAGGCAGTGTAATGCCTCGTGTCTGTACCACGGATGCTACACGATGCTCATAATCCCGAAGGACCACAAGCTCACCCATGACTGGTACCTGCTGCAATGACTGAATAATAATACTGAATCATATGCGGAATTAGGCAGAAACTTGCTATAAGGTTCAATCTGAAAATAATACTGAATGCGGTACTAAATACCAAAACTAAACAAAGTACTAAAATCTGAATAACTATCTGAAAACACTCTAGTCTGGGAAGCCTCTAACTGTCTGAACTGTGGAGTTGATGGGACAAATCCCCAACTAACTCTGTCTACTGACATAAACTAAAATACTGTAAGTTGTAATCATGTCCTCGAACAAAGAGGACTCACTACTACACTGAAAGCTAAAAATTTGGTCTATTGAAGGTTCTTTGGAGCTCGTACGTTAGAACCTATGATATAAGACATTATAGCGCAAAAGAAAAGCATATGTCAGTACTTTGATTGTACTGGTATGCTCAGTAAGGTAGGCTAAATTGCATGGGCTCATATTCATGAACAATAATAACTGGATAACATGAGTATGACTGAATAAGAGTACATGTATGAAAATGTATATCGTAACTAAAATCGTGATAACACTGAACACTGAGTCTGAATACTGATCAACTAATTTACTGGATAATTGATACTATACTACGGATAACTGTATGACTGTATTTGATAATTCTGAATTCTGAGGAACTATACTGAGTTTTGCACTGAGCTAAGTTGGGTGACTATATCTGATAAACCTAAATCTGTAGAACTGAACTGAGTTCTATTTTGAGACTGAGACTAAAATTAAGACTGTGGGAGGAAATCATCTAACCAACATGCCCCTATCTAAACTGATTAGGGTCCAACCTGTAACTCCAGTTGGAAGGGTGTCAATACCGTGCCATGGGTGAAGACAAACTATGGGTTAACCCTCTCTAACAGAAAGCTCTTCCGTCAACCCTCTCTGAAAGAAAAAACTCAAATCAGATATATCAACCCTAATAATATCTAGAAGGAAGATATCTCAACCTATGCTGACTACGTAGTCCTGGAACACAAGGATTCCTTCTAAGGATCACACCCTCTACTAGCAGGTGAGTCCCCATCCTTGGGTTCACTCGGTGCTGAATCCTACTCCCAACTGAATAGACACTAGACTGAGTTCTAAACTGTACTAGGCTGGACTGAGCTGTTGGTGATATTACTGTTTGAGTAAACTAAACTTAGTTCAGCGGATTTCGTGGACTGACAGAATCTACCAAATTCTGTTAACTGAATGAGTACTACTCAGTACTACTGAGGTCTGAACTGAGTCCTGTGACTGAATTACGATCACTACTGAGATTTCTTAAGTTTCTGTAAATGACTGAGAATACTACTGATCGTGACGTGACTGATACTGTTCTATAACTAACCATGACTCTAGGTAATCAGCTAAACTTGTACCCCCAAAACTCGATAGCATAAATTAAAAGACATGGCACAAACTTGAAATATGTAAACTAAGTATTCAATCATTCTTCATTCTTTAGGGTATTTTAACAACCACTTGCATGACATGAACTTGAACATATGTTAACATGATATAATTTTCACTATTCAACTCACATTCTTAATTCATCAATCACTTCAAAGGTATAAAATATGGACATACTACTAATCAACATATAAGTATATAATTCTATATACCCAATTCACAATTTGAAAGCGTTAGCATGATTTTCACATGATAGGCCATATAACTCAACTAACCCCACATGAACTTATCATAAAACATGGATTAAAACCCAATTAATCATTGTAAACATGGATATTATCAAACCCAACATGGAATTCATGAAATTCGTACAATTGGAGTTTAAAATAGATTCTTAGACTCCAAGGGTGGAAGGAACCCTTGGAATAACACTTCACATACCTTGATGCTTGATTTTGAGAAGATTGATGGTAGAATTCTTGAGATTTGAATCTTGAATTGAAAACCCTAAGGCTTGTTCTTGAGAGATTTTGAGAGAAAGTGAGTATACTTTTGTGAATTAGGGCTGAATTTCATGTTTTTGGGGGCTAAAGGTTGGGGTAAAAAGACCTAAATAACCCCAAGAATGCGGTCTTTTAATGACTAAAAACTAGGCTACTGATGCGTAGGTCGACGCGGCGCGTCGATGCCATCGATGCGATAGTCAATGCATCATGCCATGTTCGTATTGATTCCTTAGAATTAGACACTGGTAGTTGGGGAAAATATTAATCAACGTGATAGTCGATGCGGTGCGCCAAGATCGCGTTGATCCACTATTTTAAGATTCCAAAGGAGCTTCAAACATAGTCCGAAAAATCCAAAACTTGTTCGAAAATACCTATAGATATTCCTGATCATTAATCAACCTAAACATCAATATTTAATGGATGTAAATGTTGAAAAATAAGATTTCCAACCTTCGTAGGCTAAAATGACACTAAGTTTGAGTACTTAGCTAAAATATTCTAAGTCTGGGGCCCCCTTGACAAGCCTAAAGAACCAAATTAAGCTTAGAATTTTGTGGGGTCTTACAGGAAAATGGTAGTGTCGAAAGATGTAAGATATCCTAGTAACTAAGAAGCACACACAATAGGAAGAAATTGATTATGAAGAAATGTTTTTAACTATTCTACGCTTTACTTCAATAAGATTAATTTTGTCTATAGTGGCTATGTTGGATCTTGAATTACATCAAATGGATGTGAAAACTATTTCTCAATGAAGAACTAGAGAAAGAAATCTATGTGGAACAACATATAGGTTTCGTGTTAAAAGGCACAGAAAATAAAATATGTTGACGTAGAATGTCGATTTATGGCCTTAAACAATCTTCTAGACAATGGTACTTACATTTCTATAATGCGATAATATTGTATGATTTCTGTAACACCCCATATTTTTTAGGCTACACTTTAAAGCATCGGTCTTATGTGTGTAAACTATAATCCCATGATTTACTTTTGAATTCATGTGTCATGATATTTATCCTAGTGTGTGAAGTTCTTTCGAAGTGAAAAATATTCATTGGAATCACTTAGAACTAAGTTGAGCTAAGAGCCTTTGATTCGTCCAAAGTTTTGTATTCGATTATAAAAGGGTCCACTTTGAATATGTATAACTTTTGATGTATGTGGAATTTTTCATATCAAAACCCACCAAATTGTATATAATTGAGTTCGCTTTCCAATGATAAAAATGTTACCTTAATCCGACACCCGAGTGAAAAGTTATGGCTTTTTCCATGAGAGGCAGTAAAGGGTAGCGATAACCCCGCATCACGAGGGCTGCCTAACCCAACTAGGGGTCACAATGCGATGGTGATTTTCAAGGAAAAAAAAGGCCAATAGGGAGTTTATTCCATTCCCCTTAACCCCATCCGTCCAAACATGAATTAATATACTCAAAAGGGCATTATTTACCCACTTTTCATTATCAAAATCTCATGTAAACCCTCCCCTTTCCCCAAGAACATGATTTAAGCCCTTCTTCAAGAAAAACCTAATCTCCTCTCTAGAACATCAAAAACTCCATTACTTCTTCAAGAAAGTCAATGATCTAAGTTTCTAAGTTCAAGAACTTCAAGAAGAAGCCTTCAAGAACATCTTTAAGAGTTCAAAGTCAAGTTTCTATATCAATTAGGCCTAATAAGGTTTGTGAGGTTATGAACAAGGATACTACTTTCATCCTTGTGCCCAAAATTTGATCTTTATTTAAGATTTCATATTTTGCAAATTAGTGTTCATACCCAATTATCATTATTTGATGATTATAATGTTACAAGTGATTTAAATGTTGAATTGCATGTCTATTTTCACATCTTTATGCGTGTGATATGATATTTTAGATTTCCAATTTATTTTTAATCATGATATTGTGATTCTTGATTTCATTATCTTGATATTGTTGAAGTATTTCAATAAGTATATTGAGCATGACATTTTCCCATGAATTTGTATGAGTTTAAAGCATAGGTTTTAAGCCCTAAGTCTAAGTATTGATATTTCAAGAAGATTATGATTTTAAGCCTCTTTTATAAGTTGGTTGCCAAGATTTAAGAAAGAAATTGATCTTTTAATCCTAAGCTAAGATAAGGAATGCACATTGTTCATATAGTTTGAGATTTAAATAAATATAAGCATAATTATTTTTCATTATAAACCCTTGTGCTATTTTAAGGTAGATTTCCTAAAGTTTTGAGTAAAAGAATGGGAGTAGTATTTAGCACCGAGTTGGGTATGTTTACAAGGTCTCATGCCCCAGAACTACGTGCCAGTGTAGGATTAAGATTAAGTGCCCATAGTGGGCTAAGTCAGTGATCACTTAAGATAAGGTTATACTTCTTGGCAAGAGTATGACACTTCTCCCCAACGTGAGGTTTTTCCCTTAGGGGAACATGATTTTGGACATCATGATAGCTCGCATGGTTTATGTTAGTTAGAAGAACCTCCCAAAGTCCCCAAATCCTAAAACAAACCGTCAGAACAGTTTTGAGAAAACTAAGTGTAAAGGCTCACAAATTTACTAGATATTGTCTTACCTAAGACTTCAGTTATTAGATTTTAGCTTTAAGTTTTAAGATTGATAAAGGTGAGCCCTTTTCACTTATCCTGCATAATTTGAAGCATAGAATCAGAGTACATTTTTATTAGAACTAAGTGTGGTGGCTCACAAGAATTTCTTTTATGCTTTATTACTCAAGACTTATAATTTGGTTGTTTTGATTATTCAAGCCAAGGTAAGTCACTCACATTTAGCATACAATTTTGAAAGTTTATTTGAATTATTGCATTATTATTCTGCATACGCATTAACCCCCATATTCTTAGTACTTTCCAAAAGTATTGATCTACATATACGTCTATGTGCTACATTGTTTAATAATGTAGGTACAAGTTATATCGCTCATATCCTATTCAGATAGTTTATAGCTTTCAATCAGCAGGTGATGAGTCTTTTGATTCAAGGGCTCAGGTCAGTCATAGTTTATGTAGCATTTTATTTTCTTTATTCAGTCGTATTACTTAGGGCTAGTCGGGGGTCATGTCCCAACTACCTTTAGTCAATACTAGTAGAGGATTAATCGACAGTCAGTAGAGTTAATGTATTTGATTCCAGTTTTGTTTATATTAGCAGAGTTGTAATTGTTTCAATAGTTTATTTTTGAAGATATTTAGCTAAAGATTTATCTTCCACTTATTTCTTTTCAAATTATGTATTTCATTCAGTTGCTCACGAGTTATGCCATTAGCTAGGGTTAGCTTGGTATCACTTGTGGTCCTAAGCACCATGTGACGACTAGGGGGTAGTCTTGGATCGTTACAAACTTGGTATTAGAGAACATAGTTCAAGTGTCCTAGGGTGTCTGTGAAGCGGTGTCTAGTAGAGTCTTGCGGAATAGTACAGTGATGTCTGTACTTTTATTTGAGAGGCTATTGTACATTTAAGAAATATTTCCCTTCCTTCATACTCTAGATCGTGCAATAAAGTTATTCTCTTAGAAACTTCTATCAATTCATGTGTTACTCTGTAATTCTTCATCTATGAATTATCCTTGAGATGACATTACTAGTAAGTTCCAATTCCTCCCAAGATAACGCTCTTTTATTTACTATTAGTAATTTCAGAAGTTATACTAGAGGCATGAGAGGAGATCTCTAGTGTGCTATATGTTCCTCAAGTTGAAAGTTATGTCCTTATCCTTGTGAGTTGTTCAATTAAGACAGTTGATGATATGTATTCAGATTCCTTATTAACCCTTAAATCCAGATAGTTCTTATGAGAAGAGATAGTATGAACCTAGATTGTTAAATTGAGTTTTCACTTGAGGGATGTTTCAACCTAGAGTGTTATGATTTATAAGTAGTAGAACCTTTTTATGGTTGGAAGTGTGGGTTTAGAAGTGTAGTGACAAAAAAATGGGAATGACAATTGATTGGAAGTGTATAGATAAACTTATGCATGCTATCGAGTTTGTGTTGATTTGGTATGTCCTTATGTGTTAGTTTAGAGGTAATGAATGTGGTGCAGGTTCCTTGGTGGAAGGTAGATAAGGAGTTATTAGTTAGGGGGAATTATTGTTTGCTTGAAGTAGGAAAGGAGTTATCGATGATATTATTGCGTTAGAAAAGTATAGGATATTCATAAAGAATTTGGTAGTTGAGTATTGTTAATTTAGACTTCCCTTGAGGTTGCAAAAAAGAGTTTAGTTGAAACTTATAGGGCTATGAAAGTAATTTAGGTGTATAGATGGGTAGATAGTCGTAATGTCTAGAAGGAGAAGGTGCTAATGTATTATAATAAGATAGACCATACATCCATGATCAATTATTGTTATTATGAGGCTTTAGTGGACTAGTTTTTCTTGATGTGTTATTTTATAGCTTCCAAGTGGAAATAGTATGTGAGGTTGAGTTGTTAATCATGTATAGCACTAGACACTAAGTTTGAACAGTGGATGATCATAGAGATGAAAATAATGATTGCATAGTTAGTGATGCTAGTTACATGGAAACGATCTAGTAGGCTTGAACAGTGCATACCAATGTTTAAGTTCATTTATTCATAATTTAGTATGATGTAAAGGTATGCCCAAGGTAATATAGGGTTGAATTATTTTTCTAAGGTTACTAAGTATTGTGTGTGGTTAGTAGTATCCTAGAGTTGCTAAGTGGAAGAAGGCTAGTTATATAGTAAATGGTGTTCTTAATAGCTAAGTTAAGGAGTTATGGATAGGTGGTGTTGAGTCTTTTAAGTATGATTTTGATTCTTATGGTTTGGGAAGAATATAAGTATAGCAGTGTGATCTTGATAGGCTATGATTATGTGTTTAGAGAGGTAGGTATGTTTGTCGAGTTGATTGAGCGTAAGTCTATGATGATGATTATTAAAGCTAGAAAGTTAAGGATGGTATGTGAAAGGGTTGTCCAAGAATGAAGTCAGTAAGTTCAAAATATAGTTTGTTCTTGTGAGTTTAGCATTTATGTGTAGACATTAGAATAAAAAAATTATGGCTCAGTCTCAAGGATATGGAGTAGACCCATAAGCTTAGAATGTCAACTTTAATCTATATGGGAGATGGTAGAGTGAAGAACCAATTCAAGTGTTGAGAATTAGATTGTGATACATTTCAATAAGAGTTATGATAAGACAGTGATCCCTTCATACTCTAGAGTATTCCTTGGATTTCAGTCGTTATCACACCAAATCCATATTTTTCATGATAGATCCATGCCAAAGGCCTATGCTTATACACTTCATGCGTATTCAAGTTCATTCTCAACTTCTGGTAAGTAAGTAACAGGTTCACTCTGTGATTTGAGTCATCCCTCATAAATCTATGAACTCGAGTCTTATGTTAAATAGCTTATGATAAGTTTGAACTCATGTTATGGAGTATGATCATTTCTCATACCTCATGATACTAGTGAAATTCGCATTATATCATATATGTCTTCAGTTTAGATCTCTTTAATAAATCCATGCCTTAGACATTCTATTCCTCAGGCTCAATTAAGTGTCAAAGTTATGTATAGTATTCTTTCATGCTTCAGGTCATTATGCGTTATCCCTTCAGTGACCTCTTCTTATGTTAAGATAGTGTTGATGATAATGGATTAGCAATGGTTTAGATGATAGAGAGTTGGTGACCCTCATTAAGAAAGGTTATTTATGTTTTTTCTATCTTAGGCTAAAGGATGAAGGAATATTGATATTTGTCATAATTAGTTGAGGATTTTAGGTATGTCTTCTTAAGAATAGTGCAAGAAAGTTGTTATTGGTAGAGGTTTAGAGAATATGAGAAGTATGCCTTTATGGGTGTTTGCCTTGAAGTTCATATGTAATTATAATGATAGGCTTGAATGTCATGTTGGGATGAAAAAAGTTGAATGCAATATGCGCTAGTGAATCCATAGTAAGAGTTCAGAGTTAGTCATTGAAGTGGTAAGGCATGTTATACTTAGTGTGTGAGCTCTGAAAGAGATGTAGAAGATTGAATTATTTGGTTTAGACTAGCAATATGGTGTAGTGTGTTATATCTTATGCTTTCAAGTTAGGCTTGATCGTGGTGAGAGAATTTAGTTCAGTTTAGACTTTGGTAGATGGATTTATCAATGCCCTTGTGAGAATTATAAGTTTCATCAAATGAGTTTGGTATCCAAAGGGGAATAGTATAGTTGAAGAAGTATTTGAGAAGTTTTGTTAAGCTTGAAAAGTAAGAAGTTGCATTACCTAAGGCCTAGTAATTCTATCCTAACTTATGATTTATAGGTCTATGTTCTATGCTATAAAGTTGTATCAATGTTGTAATTTCTTATTTAGATATCTTATTCAGATCATTCCCAAGATACTTTGCTCCCGAATGTTATTAGAACTTCTCGCAAAGAGTGTTGAAGAAATACTCTAATTGAGTATGAGCTCTCAGTATGACTCAGTTCGTATAGCCAACAATTTAGTTTAGCAGTCAGACAGACAAGATCTTATGGTTTTCCATCTTTCTATCCAGTCTTACTGTTCGAAGTCTCTGAGTATTGCTATTCGGTGAGGAACTTCAGTTTAGTCCATGAATCATATCTAAAATTTAGATATTTTGTCATGTTTCAGTTCATAAGTGTTCAGTGAATGATCTTAGTCTTTTAAGTATTCTAGCTCAGATAATTTAATACCCATTGTACGATCTTAGTCTCGTTGTCTCATGATTCGTGCTTACATAATGCACTTGGCGATGCCATAAAGCCCTTTTCTTTTGATTCCTATGCGTGTTTTGTTGAGGGACAATTCCTAATGAGAAGATACGTACTATATTCCATACTTAGTAACTCTTGGAGTATTATTGTATCAGTTATCACTTCTCAATTCTATATGTAAGATCATATCATGATTATTTCAAGTGAGTTCTAATCCCTCAGCATGAATCAACTCCTTATAAGTCAATAGAGTCAAGTCAACTCAGAAATTAGTTTTCTAATAAAGTGATAACCTTTCAGCTTAGCAATATCTTTCATTACCATACATATAATGTATGCATTATTCCATAGTTATAAGACTTCAACGAGTTCCTATCAATCATTCAAGGGCAAATAATTCTAAGGGGGAGATAATGTAACACCCAATATTTTTTGGGCTAGACTTTGAAGTGCCGTTTTTACGTGTGTAAACTATAATCCCATATTTTACTTTGGAATTCATGTGTCATGATATTTATCCTAGTGCGTGAAATGCTTTCTAAGTGAAAAATGTTAATAGGAATCACTTGGAACAAAGTTGAGCTAGAGCCTTTGATTCATCTTAAGTTTTGTATTTGATTCTACAAGGGTATACTTTAAATGTGTATAACTTTTGATGTATGTAAATTTTTTCATCTCAAGACCCACTAAATTGTATATAATTGAGTAATCTTTCCAACGATACAAATTTTGCCTTAATCCGACACCCGAGTGAAAAGTTATGGCTTTTTTTGTGAGAGGCAGTAAGGGGTCGCGATAGCTCCATGTCGTGAGGGATGCTTAACCCAAATAGGGGTCGCAACGTGATGGTGATTTCCACGGGAAAAAGACACCAAGGGGTAGTTTATTCCATTCCCCTTAACCCTAGCCATCAAAACACGAATTAATACACCCAAAAGGGTATTATTTGCGCACTTTTCATCATCAAAACCTCATGTAAACCCTCCCCTTTCCCCAAGAACAGGATTCAAGCCCTTCTTCAAGAAAACCCTAACCTCCTCTCAAGAACGCAAAAAACTCCATTACTCTTTCTTTAAGGAAGGTAATAATCTAAGTTTCTAAGTCCTAGAACTTCAAGAAGAAGCCTTCAAGAACATCTTTAAGAGTTCAAAGTCAAGTTTCTACATCAATTACGCCTAATAAGGTATGTGGGGTTATGAACAAGGATACCCTTTCATCCTTGTGCCCAAAACTTGATATTTATTTAAGATTTCATATTTTGCAAATTAGGGTTCATACCCAATTATCATTATTTGAAGATTATGATGTTACAAGTGATTAAACTATTGAATTGCATGTCTATTTTTACATCTTTATGCGTGTGATATGATTTTTTAGATTTTCAATTGATTTTGAAGCATGATATTGTGATTCTTGATTTCATTATCTTGATATTGTTGAAGTATTTTAAGAAGTATATTGAGCATGATGTTTTGCCATGAATTTGCATGAGTTTAAAGCATGAGTTTTAAGCCTTAAGTCTAAGTATTGATATTTCAAAAAGATTATGATTTTTAGCCTCTTTTATAAGTTGGTTGCCAAGATTTAAGAAAAAAATTGATCTTTTGATTCTAAGCTAAGATAAGGAATCCGCATTGTTCATATAGTTTGAGATTTAAGGAAAGAGAAGCATAATTGATTTTCATTATAAACCCTTGTGCTATTTTAACGTGGATTTCCTAAAGTTTTGAGCAAAAGAATGGGAGTAGTATTTAGCACCGAGTTGGGTATGTTTTCAAGGTTTCATGCCCCAGAACTATGTACCACAGTAGGATTAAGATTAAGTGCTCATTGTGGGCTAAGTTAGTGATCACTTAAGATAAGGTTATACTTCTTGACAAGAGTATGACACCTCTTCCCAATGTGAAGTTTTCCCCTTAGGGGGACATGACGTTGGACACCATGATAGCTCGCATGGTGTATGTCGGTTAGAAGAACCTCCCAAAGTCCCTACATCCTAAAACAAATCATCAGAACAGTTTTGAGAAAACTTAGAGTAAAGGCTTACAAATTTATTCAGATATTGTCTTACCTAAGACTTCAGTTATCAGATTTCATCTTAAAGTATTAAGATTGATAAAGGTGAGCCCTTTTCACTTAGCCTATATGATTTTGAAAAACAGAATCAGAGTACAATTTTATTAGAACTAAGTGTGGTGGCTCGCAAGATTTTTTTTTATGCTTTATTACTCATGACTTATGATTTGTCAGTTTTGATTATTCAAGCTAAGGTGAGTCACTCACATTTAGCATGTAGTTTTGAAATTTTATTTGAATTATTGCATTACTATTTTACTTACACATTCATCCCCATATGCTCATTACATTCAAAAGTATTGATCCACATATACGTCTATGTGCTACATTGTTTAATAATATTGATACAAGTTATATCGCTCATATCCTATTTAGACAGTTTGCAAGTTCCAGTCAGCAGGTGATGAGTCCTTCTGATTCAAGGGTTTGAGTCAGTCATAGTTTATGTAGCATTTTGTTTTCTTTATTCAGTCGTATTTCTTAGGGATGGTTGGGGGTTATGTCCCTACTACCTTTAGTCAATACCAGTAGAGGCTTCATAGACATTCAGTAGAGTTGGTGTATTTGATTCCAGTTTTATTTGATTAGCAGAGTTGTAATTGTTTCAACAGTTTATTTTTTAAGATATTCAGCAAAAGTTTTATCTTCCATGTATTTCTTTTTGAATTATGTATTTCATTCAGTTTCTCACGAGTTATGCCATTAGCAAGGGTTATCTTGGTATCACTTGTGGTCCTAAGCACCATGTGACGACTAGGGGGTAGCAAGTATGCATTATGAACCCTTTTGATAATAATGTTTTAGTCTTGAGGCCTTCCCTTAATTTTTTTTTCTCGTATATAGGTATTTATACGTTTAGAGTTTAAAAGCTTAATTGAGAGCATGAATATTAATACTCCTTCTCTTGTTATGACACCTCTTGATTTCACGTGTTATGAATTGATGAATTTTATATTTAGAAGGATGGTATAAACATTTTTTTGGCTATTGATAAATGATTTGAGATTGGTTGTGAACTGAAGAGAGGGTGTTTTATTGTTTGTAAATGTTTAAAAATATTATTGAAAGAATTGGATGGTTCTCTACAAAGTAAATGACCACTACATGTTTAAGAATTGAAAGTGTGAATCTTTGCATAAGTTCATGTATATCGATATACAAATTCTCTTGTATTGTTTGAATGATTTGGTGGTCCAAGTATTTCGTTTGAATGAAAATGTTATAATATGATTTTGCAGGGCTTGGATATATGACTTACAAGTCTTGGTATGAAGATACCAAACAGATGAATGTCATAACAGAATGAAATTTTTAGATTTTGATTTAAAAAAGATGTATGTCTTAAAGAGGTTAAAAATGGGATTAAAGAGAGTTAGGTGGTTAGCAAAATAAGCCATTCGAGTGTAAAATCTCATTACTGAAAATCATGTTTTGCCGATACGAGTTTATGATGTCCCAAGATAGGGATTATACGCTGGCCCTGTTTCTTTTAGCGTAATAGATATAAAGACTTCGGCCCTTACGACAAACTTGAGTTAGGTAGTTTGTGAAGGAAGTGGCTGACTATGATTATTATTTATCCAAAATATGGAAGGATCTTAGAGTGGATAGTTATGGTGGTTATAGAAATCAATTATAGGTTGTGAATGGGAAGGGGTAGATTAGTCAATAAATTATGGGTAGAGACCCATTGATGTACATTGAACTTGAAGGTAGTGGATATGTATGCATAGGTAAGTAAATATGATACGAGAAAGTAGAATATATTGATAAGATCATAATGGGTTATATTATAAGATTAAGATCATCAATCCTTATTATGTGATTTTACCCCTTGATTGTCTTTTCTCTAGTAGTTGTAAACTAGTACGACACGTGAGAAGGTGTGTGGAAGGTTCCAAGGTGTAGTAGTAGTATTGTGGAGAGAATGAACTTGCGGGCCATATTTAAGTGAAATAAGAGACTTAGGTTAATATTTCTATTCGATTGATTAGTATAGTATATGGCATACTTTATATTATTGCATCATATGAACTTTAGATGTGGAGTGGACTGGTAAGAATAGTAGCTCAAGATTGATAATGCATGTTTTGTGGGAATGAACTAGTAGGTTTAATATGAGATGTGAAAGGGCCTAGGTTGGCAATTTGTGGAAAAAAGATTGGATAATTGTTATCTATGTACATAAGGTCTAGTGTCAAAACAATGAATTGTGGTTGAGTCTTTAAGTGGATAAGAGTGTTAGGTATATAAGAATAAGTTGAAACCCCCAGGTAGCAAGTTGTTGGATAAGGTTTGATGCATCTAAGTGTCATGTGTACCTAGTTCATATTCTTGAATTATGTATTATGGGGAAAACTAAAGAGTTGTGTAATGTTCTTTAGAGCTGAATTGAGGAAGTATAGGTAGGCAGTATGTGCCTTTGGTATAGTTTTAAAAATTTCGTTAAGTTGTAAGTTATGTGGTTAGAGGTGTAATTTTAGTATTCTAAGGAGTTGAAGATGGAGTGTTAAGTATTTAGAAGAATGGATGTCTATGCCCACGATAATGTTAGTCATAAGTCTATGACTTTGGGGGTTGGAGAAAGTTGTGATTAGTGTCCCTGAAGGGGGAGGTTCTAGAAAGAAATTTGTGTGTGTTTATTAAAATTATTGGGGAGAGTTGTGTTCATGTGTATATTGACCCCCCATTGTGCTGAGTGTTGTGGTTATAGATTTGATGAGGGGATATGTCCGCAAGTCTCGAATTATGACTTTGATCTAATGGAAAGATGGTGAATTAAGGTAGTTTCCAAATTTTCTCAGTGTGACAAGTTGTGGGGTGGAGTCATGATAAGCCTGCTCCTATTCTAGCATATTCCTCCTACTTCAATTTAAGATTTCATTGTACCAATGCCTTATGTATTCACGTCATGCCTATTGTATCGTATCTACATGTCGTGCTCCATCTTGAGTAGTGCAATAAGTATAAGTTATAATCAGATAGTGTTACTCTCATTCATGATGTTTATGCTCGGGTCCCTCAATGACCCTCCGTATATTAGTATGATGATGGTCATGGAAGCATAGTAATGTCTTAGGTAGGGGAGTAGATGTTCTTGAATGTGAAAGTTTTGATATGATTTCTTTAGCTAAGGTTACAGGTAAAGGGGGAAAGAAGGAGATGAACTTATGGTATGTGAAATAGTTAGGAAGGAGATATGTGGCGAAAATCTATGTGATAGTGATTGAGTTTGCTGGTCTTAGTGGGGAGATCCATAAAGTGGGTGTAGTAATGATAGGCTTAAATGTTGTGATTGATAAAAACACAACCCATGTACTATGTGGTTAGTAAATCCTTGAATTAAAACTTGAGGGTGTTTGATGGTAGTGATAAGGTGTAGTAATCTTCTTAAAGGGATGTAGAGTATGCATTCCTATAGCTTAAGCTAGAACCTCTTTTCTCCGAGTTAGGCTTCAACATAGGAGTATTATTCAGCGGGACTCAAACTTTTATGGTTAGATGTGTAATTGGGGAATTGTAAGTTGGAAATAATGAAGTTATTTATCATTTGGGGCATAGCCGAGTAGTGTCTCTAAGTTTAAGTCTATACATTGTAACATATAAAATAGAGAATGCTTCTATCCCTATCTTTTGTGAAATCTCATTTCATGATTGTACCGATGGGAATCAGGCTTATTATCACCAAAGTAACTCATGCCCTGTGTTGTGAAGATTATGATTCATAGAGCTCCTGTGAAGATCATCCCTATTTAAAGTTTCATTATCTCATGCTTCGTGCTTACGCTTTTCACTAAGGGTTATCATGAAGCTCTTTTGATGCTTTTACATGTTTGGTTGAGGAAAAATGTTCGGCGCAAGGTTACGTTCTTTATTTAATACTTTTGGAGCTTCAACAAACTCCTACCCATTATTCATGTATGCATGATCCCAAAGGGGAGATAATGTAACAACCCACAACATTCTCGACTTAATACCACTCTTAGTAGCATGCATAGAGAACTTACAACCGGAAATTTTCTAAGTGATAAAAAACTTAGTCATATTTTTGAGCCCTTAACTTCAATGATTTTTAAATTAATCTTTCCGACCTCGAGATATAGATTTTTGAATTTATTCATGTTCAGGAGTGTAAAGGGGATGTCTTGGCAAAATTTTGGATCTTTCGGATGAGGTTTGGACGTGTTTGGATTTCAAAAATAGTAGGTCACCGTGATTGGACCGCATCGCGGTGCCTATAGCGATGAGACCTCTGTTGCATCGCGGTGAATCCCAAAAATGAGTTTCATTTGCGAATTTAAATTCTGAAAGACAGTCTCGTCTTTTCCCCATTTCCCCAAATCGTGATAACAGTAGATTAACTCGTCATT
This sequence comes from Capsicum pubescens, assembly GCA_030864215.1. Lineage (NCBI taxonomy): Eukaryota > Viridiplantae > Streptophyta > Magnoliopsida > Solanales > Solanaceae > Capsicum > Capsicum pubescens. The sequence goes on along the minus strand of CM061540.1, from coordinate 66,517,845 downwards.
AGGACATTATATGCCCAAAATTACTCAATTTTTCTTAAAAACTAAACCCTAACTCTTCCTCAAAGATCAAGAATCCAACCCCTAAGTTCAAGACTTTCAAGAAAGGAGTCAAGACTAGGGTTCCAATCTTCAAACTAAGTGAGATAAGGTACGTGGGGCTTTCCTAAACTTCATGGGCATACTGAAACCATTTGAGTAAGTTTTAAAGTTAAGAAATCATATATTTACGAAGGGTTTTTGAACTTACATTAACAAGTATGCATTGTGAACCCTTTTGATAATAATGTTTTAGTCTTGAGGCCTTCCCTTAAATTTGATTTTTTTATCGTATATATGTATGTATGCATTTTGAGTTTGAAAGTTGAATTGAGAGAATGAATATTAATACTCCCTCTTTTGTTATAACACCTCTTGATTTCACATGTAATGAATTGATGAATTTCATCTTTAGAAGCATGGTATAAACATTTTTGGCTAGTGTTAAATAATTTGAGATTGGTTGTAAACTGAAGAGAGGGTGTTTTATTATTTTTAAATGTTTAAGAAGATTATTGAAATAATTTCATGGTTTGCTACAAAGTAAATGACCACCACATGTTTAAGAATTGAAAGAGAATCTTTGCATAAGTTCATGTATTTCGATAGACAAATTTTTTTGTATTGTTTGAATGATTTGGTGGTCCAAGTATTTTGTTTGAATGAAAAGACTGTAATATGATATTGCATGGATTGGATATATGACTTGCAAGTTTTTGTATGATGATACCAAACAGATGAATGCCATAACAGAATCAGATTTTTAGATTTTGTTTTAAAAAAGATTCATGTCTTAAAGAGGTTAAAAATGGGCTTAAAGAGAGTTAGGTGGTTGAAGGCATTTGAGTGTAAGGGCTTATTATTGGAAATCGTGTTTTGCCGATACGGGATTATGATGTCCCAAGATAGGGATTTTATGCTGACCTTGTGCGCTTTGGCGTATTAGATATAGAGACTCCAGCCCTTGCGACAAACTTGGGTTTGGGACTTAGCCGCTGAGTTAAGGGAGGATTCTATATAGACCGTGGGATTGTAGAGATATAAGGTGTACCACCTAGCTCAAAAGTAAGAGAAAGAGTCAAGTTGAGATTCATTCATATGTTTTGAAACCTACTGATTATGCCTATGTGTTTTCAAATGTTTTCTGCTGACATGTTTTATGAAATTCTCTCACCTATATTATATAAAACTTCATTTTGTTTATTGGATTGTTCTACGTACCAGTACATCTGTATTGACCCCCTATATTTCAGGATCTGAGGCTCTGACCTGGGGTCCCACTAAGCAGTAGAGTGGGTTGTCAAAAGTTTGCAGTTGGTGAGCCTCCCTTATTTCGGAAGGCCTTGTTTATGGAACATTGTTATTTGATTTTTAGTTCATGGTCCAAATGGGGGCCTTGTCCCAGTTTTTATACAGATGTCGTTCTCGTATTATTAGAGATTTCGCAGACTGGTGTTAAACTTTTTTCAAAGTTTATGAACTTATATTCGTAATGATTAGTTGGATTAAGAGAATGACCATTTTTCCGTTTTGCTATGTTTTTCAGCATTTCCTTAGAGTATATGAATTGTGTATATGACTGCCATTTGGAAAAGGGAGCTCGAGCCTTTATGGTTCGGGATGATCGTTGCAGCTAGGTTCTCAGCTCAGTCGTGACGGATGTGCAATAGACCTGATTTCTGTTATGGCGTTGAGTTAGTTAGTATAAATCAATCTGATCCAGGACTACAATATTGGAAAACAGTTAAAATAATGTTGAGATATCTCAAAGTCATAGTCGACTATCCTTTATGTTGTCAAGAAAATAATTTGCAACTCAAAGGATACAATGATGCTGATTGCGGAGGAGATTTAAATTAGAGAAATTCCATCTCTGGATATGCATTCTTTCTTAACAATGACGTCATATCATGGAGTTGCAAGAAGTAGTCATGTATAGCTTTATTTACAATGAAAGCTGAATTCATAGCGCTTTCATCTGATGTACAAGAAGTTCTTTGGCTTAAATGATTTTTGATCCACTTAGGTGTGTGTAAGAATGTTGTTGAACCTGTCACAATCAATTGTGATAGTCTGGATGGAATAGCCTACACAAAGGATCCAAAGTACCATGGAAAGATGAAATACATTGACATAAAGGATAATTTTGTAAGAGACATGGTTGCACAAAATGAAGTGAACGTGAAATACATATCTATGCATCAAATGATTGAAGATCCTTTTAAAACAGCCATAGAATGTAATGTTTATGAAAGATATGTTAAGTCATTGGGTTTACATAGATGCTGATATATTTATTCTTGCCAATCATGTTCATGTAAATTCACATTATTGAGGTTAATGTTGACTAATGCTTAATTTTTTAATTTTTTTTAGTTCATATACATATATTATTTTTGTATGTGGTGTACATAAATTTTTAAGGATAAAAAGTATGTCAAACAGACAAAAGGATTGACCTATTCACACTGGCAATCACCTCTATTGTGTAAGTGATAAATAGTAGAGATAAGACAATTATAAATTATTATTGGCAGACGTGATGATAAAATAGATCTGAAATTTTATAATTAGAATGTCATTTGTTGGATTGTGTTTAATCACACGTTATTAAAATGAGTTAGTCTGTTTCTAATATCAGATGTGAGTTCTGAAGAATAAAATGATTGAGTAGAATTGTGAACTCAAAGTTAGACATGCATTGTCTGAACTATCATCTACACAATGTTTAATTCATAAAAGACATACACTCCATAAAAATGAGTCAGTACTGAGATACATGTTTTATATAGTGTATGTATATAGTGACCCATAAAGGCAATGCAAGTTTAGTTTCTACTTGATATCGTGTGAAGACCTGAAAATTATAAGTAATTTTTCACATTGTACCCTCATGACTTTACAAGTTTCTTGAGATTCAATTTGGCGTTTGATATCTTAGGATGTTTTCAAGAGATCATGGTTGATTCAATTTGGTCAGACATTTCTTGAAAATCATATCACGTTGAGATTAAGAGATTCTTAAGATGAGGAATATCATTAAATATTATAAAATTAATTATGTTTATTGACCGGCCCTTTATGTTTGTCTGTGTGAAAAATACATAATGATATACTCAAAATTAAGAAAGAACGATTATGAGAAATATGAATGTGACAAATAATCTCAGAACTACATACTATAATCTACTCTAAGTTTCATTGAACCAAATGCTATATTGTAATACCCCAAACTTTCTTTAAGTCAAATCTAGTATCCAGAAGAGTTAGTGATGATTTCCAAAATTATTAATATTTAAATCAGATAGAATTTACCCAATTTTAATTTTTTATCATGTGGGAAATTGAATTAACTTTCCAACGATACCAATTTCGTCCAAATCCGGTATCACAGTAAAAAGTTATGGATGTTTTACAGAGAACTGTCAGAACTGCCCAAAAGCGACGGTCAGGCCGGCAGACCGTCGAGCTAGCGACGGACCATTGCCCAAGCCATCGCGACTAAGGTAGTGAATCCATCTTCTGGCCAAGTGCGATGGTCAGGATCGACGGACCGTCAAGATAGGCACGGACCGTTACCCAAACCATCGCAGACGAGGCAGGAAGTTCAGGTTCTGGCCAAGTATGATGGGATGGACCGACGGACCATCAAATCAGCGACGGACCATCACCCAAACCGTCTCCACTTTCGATCAGCGATTTGAAGTCATTTTTAAAAGGGTATTGGGTCTTTTTCCACCTATTTTGACCCCTAATTATACCAGACCAGAGCTCATAACTTTATTATTCATCCCTAACATCAAATTAGGGTTTCATTCAAAGATCAATCCCCAAGAATAAAAAACCCTAGGTTTCTAATCCCAAGGCAAGAATTTCAAGGTTTCCTCCACCAATCTTTAAGAAATCATCTACCCAGGTATGTAAAGTGTTGATTCGTGGGTTTCGTTCACCCATAAAGCTCAAGAATCCCATTTTAAACTCCTGAATTGTGATTTCCACGTGGTGAGTTTATTTTGATTATGTTGATGTGGTTGTATGAATACCAAGTTGGAGTCTTTATGTACTTTTCATGAAATTATTCTTGTATGTGGGTTTGGAAACTTTTAAATTGAGTTGATTAAAGTAACCATGATGTATGAACTAGTGTATATTCCTAAGCCTAAGGTTGTGCAGGCAATGTGTTTGATAAAATGCCCAAGAGAATAAGAATCATGCTTTAGGACTCAATTATGACCAAATTGATGAACCCATGATTTACCCTTATGTTCAAAATGACTTCCATATTATTGCTATACATTGAAATTGTTTGATGGATTGTTCATGAGATTAGCCCTATGAAATTATGACATGTTTATATGCATTCCTATTCATGTACCAACCCATGATAATCAAGTGCCTCATGAAATTCCCCAATGATTGTATTATGGATTGTTGATTATGGTCGTGAGTCCTGGAAGTATCATGTCTTGTCAATTTCATGCTATCGAGTCCTGGGGGTACTTGTACCCGACAATTTAGCTGTGAGCCTAGAGCTAGTGTCAGTTTTCAAGATACTCTTAGTCAAGCCATGTTAAGTAGAATTCAGTCAGTCTCATAACTCAGGAAAACTCAGTAATCTCAGTAATCTCAGTAACTCAGTAATCTCAGTAGTATTCCGTCAGTCAACGAAACTCACTGAGCCCAATCCAGTTCAGTTCAGTTAATCATGTTTCAATTTCTATTCAAATGGAAGTAGGAATTAACACTGAGTGAACCCAAGGATGAGGACACACACTGACAGTTGAGGGTGTGATCCTTAGAAGCAATCATTGTGTTCCATAACTATGTAGAAAACATAGGTTGAGACATCAATATTGACAGATGAGGGTTGATGAGGTGGATTAACTCTATCAGATGAGGGTCCCACCGTTCTCTTTTGGGGACACTATCAGATGAGGTTCACCCATAGTTTGTCCTTACCAGTGGCGTGGTATTGACACCCTTCTAATTAGGGTTACAGATTAGACCCCAACTTAGCTATAATAGCTTATTTAGGGAATGTTGGTTAGATGACTACTTCCCACAGTTACAATCTCAATTTCAGTAATAGAACTCAAATAGTTCTACAGAATTCAGGACTGTCAGATACAGTCACCCTGTTCAGTACGAAACTCAACTAGTTCCATCAGAAATAGGACTGTTAGACACAGTCATTCAGATAATAGTATATCAGTTATACGGAACTTATGTTATCAGTATTCAGATTCAGTGATGTCATGACCTCAGTCACAGTTCACGTATTCATGCATATATTCTCACGTTCATGTTATTCAGTCAGTTAGTATTGTTCATGCATATAAACCCCTTGCATTCAGCCTACCTTACTTGCATACCAATGCATTCAATTGTACTGATGCATTTGTGCTATGGTATTTTATACCATAGGTTCAGAAGCACGAGCTCTAGAGCATCTTTAGTAGATTAGACGTTCAACAACCAGACTAGCAGTGAGTCCTCATCATTGGAGGATAACATGATTATTTTATTACTTTATTACTTTAGTAGTCAGGAGTTAGTTGGGGATATGTCCCATCAACTCCACAGTTTTTAGACAGTTTAGAGGCTTTCAGATTTGCATGTTCAGACAGTTATTTCCGTTTTGGTATGGTGATACCATATTATTCAGATGTTATGTGTTATCAGATATTTGAAACTTATGATATTTCAGTCTTTTATTCTGTATTTATATAGTATGTTATGCAGTGCTTAGTACAGATACCAGTCATGGGTTAGCTTGTAGTCCTTCGGGATTATAAGCACTGTGTGGCATTTTGGGTACCATATTCGGGGTGTTACATATATATTTCTAATAGATGTATAGCAATGAAGCTCTCGAAGTATGCACTGGTCACACGGTGTAATCATTAAGTATAAAAGTTATAGAATAGGAATGAGAATTGACCCACTATGTGTGAGTGGGGGATGAAGGAATCTGGATCGGGTCACCCATGTAGCTCAGCCCGCATCCATATTAAAGGAGAAATGATATAGAATTATTCATATAGTTATATTATTAACTAAAAGTGAAGAGACATAACTTCTTGGAGAGTTGTGTCCCTTTGATTAAGAGACACAACTATTTGAAGAATTGTATCCCTTTAGATAAGAGACACAATTATTTGAAGAGTTGTTTCTCTGTGATATTATAAAAGGTTTTACTTATAGAAATCAAAGCATCTTTTCCATTCTCCAAAAAAAATGTTTCTCTCTCTGAAAAAACTCTCTTCTACTAGTGTGAAAACTTTTGTAAGAAGATTCATGGGAAGATCAAAATGATCGCCATTAGAGTATTTGGAATTATCTTCTGTAATAAATACAATTTTTGATTGTGGCTTTATATGGTATAGTTTGTCTTTGTATGTGATTACTCTTTCTGACTAGTGAAATAATATTGAATGATTCTCCAAACTAAGCGTTTGATATGATTTTTCATTATTTGTTAGGTTATTGTCAGAATGTGATAAATCTATTTGTTGCCAAGTTTCGCTAAACATGGGAAATGTTTTGATATCTTGAGAAGACTCAATATCTGTTTGTAGTAACATGAAAGCCCAAAATATAAAGAAAGTTTCCTGAGGTGTATGCATATGTGTTAGCCATTTCTCTTGGGTGAATATGTTGTTTGAAACATATGTACATTTGTAGTTCTATTAGATAGCAGTCATTATGTATAAAATTGATCATTTTATGAGATCTTGACTAGAATAGTGATGAATTATCGTGATTCTAAGGATGTTGAAATATGAGGAACTTCACTCTTTTGCTTGTCATTTTGCTTATGTTATTCACCTCTATCAAAACCCTGAAACTTTCTGTAATTGTCTTACAATTTAATCTGTGGATTATGGAAATACTTTTTAGAGGAATATGTAGCTGCTCTGGCTTTTGTGCATACTCGGCTGTCTTTCTCAAACATAGGTGTCAAGAAGGATTCAAGGAATATAGCATTTGAAAGAGAGAAGAACAACACTTTTACTGAATGGGTTATTCTAAGAAAGAGAGAAGACAAGGTTTAGGGAATTTTTAGGAAAGAAGAGAGTTTTAGGCCTCCTATAAGCAAAAAAATACTTCTAAGAGGAAGATGCAGAGTGAACTCCATAATTCATATCATCAATAGACTCAGTTATTTAGTATCCCAGTATTAGTAAACTCAGATGTTAGTACAACAACATTCAGTATTGTCATGACCCCAGTCCCAGTTTATATATTCATGCATGTATTTCTCACGCGTTCATGTTCATGTCATCGGTCTGTTATTATTGTTCATGCATATGAACCCTTGCATTCATCTTACCTCACTTGCATACCAGTACATTCAATCTTACTGACGCATTTGCGCTATGGTGTTTTATACCATAGGTTTAGAAGCACGAGCTCCCGAGCATCCTTAGTAGATCATACGTTCAACAGCCAAACTAGTAGTGAGTCCTCATCATTCGAGGATAGCATGATTATCTTATTAATTTATTATTTCAGTAGTTCAAAGTTAGTTGGGGACATGTCCCATTAACTCCACAGATTTCAAACAGTTTAGAGGCTCTCAGACTACAACATGTTTTAGATAGTTTATTTCAGTTTTGGGTATTGTTATACCCCATTACAAACATTGTTTTGCATTCAATATTAGTTTAATTTTGAACCTTTTGGCCTTATAGCTTATATTCTGCATATTTACAGTATATTTTTCAGTGCTTAGTTATAGATATCAGTCATGGGTTAGCTTGTGGTCCTTCAGGGCCATGAGTACCGTGTAGCATTTCAGGTACTAGATTCGGGGCGTTACAAACTTGGTATTAGAGCCTAAGGTTCAACAGTGTCCTAGGAAGTCAGAAAAGCCACATCAAGTAGAGTCTTGTACATGGGTGTGTTGTGCACGACACTTATGTACAGGAGGCTATGAGATGTTTAATTATTTCAGTATTTATGTCGTGCCAGTGAGTATGAGCTCAAATTTAACTCCTAGTATAATTTTCTCTTCCTTTTGTTTACAGAACATGCCTCCCAAAAGGGCTAGTGAAAGGAGAACCGGTAATCACACAACGCCTTAGCCCATTTGGGCAGATCCCCTGGACGAACATGTTTCCCATGAAGAATTCAGGACTGCATTCACTACTCTAGCCAATTCAGTCATAGCTTAAAATGAACTGCCAACTGTTATTCTGTCCAACCGAGTGGCCAATTCAGCTGCAGCCAGGATTTGGGACTTTACACAAATGAATCCTCCCCTATTCTTTGGTTCTAAGTCTGATGGGATCCATAAGAGTTCCTCAATCAAGTTCAAAAAGTCACAGATATCATGGGAGTGACTTCCAGTAAGAGTGCAGAGTTAGCCGCCTATCATCTACAAGATGTAGCCCATACGTGGTTTAAGCAGTGAAAGGTAGGTAGGGGTGCAGATGTAAGGCCCATAGAATGGGAAGAGTTTGCTACAGCCTTCTTAGGTAGATTCTTTTCCCTAGAGCAGAAAGAAGCCAAAGTGTTAGAGTTCATCAACCTCAAACAAGGTAGCATGAGTGTAAAAGAATACTCCCTCAAGTTCACTCAGTTAGCCAGATACGTTTTCCATGTAGTAGACGATAGTAGATCTAGAATGAATAAGTTTATGTCTGGTATATCAGGTAGAGTGGTTAAGGAGTGCAGGACTACAATGTTGATTAAAGAGATGAACATATCTAGGCTCATGGTCCATGCTCAACATATTAAGGAGCTGAAACTTACGAAGAAGTAGAGGGAAAATAAGAGAGCCAGAACTGGTAGTTATTGTTTTTCTCAGCCAGGGTCGCAGGGTGGTAACTGTTCCTAGCATAGACAGAAGTTTTCATCCCCAGTTCTATCTTCAGCTAGTGCACCAGCACTAAAGTTCAGAAATGACTGTATGATTGGGGAACCATGCTCCAAGGCCAAGGGTAGTGAGAGGAGGGTTTTTACTCATCCACTTTGTGAAGAGTATGGTAAGCATCATAAGGGTATATGTAGAGTCGACAATGATGTGTGTTTCGAATGTGTCGAGACAGGTCACAAGGTTTGAAATTGTCCTGGGCCTAGACCTAAAAGTAAGCACGATCGTCCTTCAGCTCAGTCCGGTCTCCCGAATCAGCAGGGTGCTAATTACAGTGCTATCAGTGGGCAACACCCAAACAGACTCTTTACACTTCAGTCCTGATAGGATCAGGAAAGTCTCCTGGTGCAGCCATTGGTATGCTACAGATCTCTCATTTACATGTTCACGTTTCTTCAAATTCAGGAGCTTCTTTTTCTTTTGTAACTCTTTATATAACAGTCAACTTTAAGGTCAGACCAAATTTTAACAGGACCTTTCTTAGTCTCCACCCATTGGGTCAGCCCATCATAGCCCGATAGGTATAGAGGGACTGTCCGATTATGATATCTCAGAAAGTAAGGCCTTCAGGTTCCAGTAGTAATACCAGTATCTGGAGGAAATCCATAAGAAGAGATGATTTCCGACCCATTCCTACCTCAGTGCAAAGTTTTATTCTTCAACCATCACGATGATTTTGCATGCTTTCCGTTTCAGTCCCACGAATACAGCTTATATCCGCTCTTTTCATCAAATAGTGTATATTTTAAGTTCCTAGTATGAGGAGTTCCAGTTCACTTAGTGTTACGAATCATGTCCCATGAAAACAAAAATTCCAGGCTCAGGTCATGCAGCTTATGACTCATACTCCACTCCTAGTGATCAGCCAAACTTAGATTATGTCATGTGTACTCTCATCTTAGATCCCTCGGTGAATCCATGGTGTTGATGCTCTATCCCTCAGGCCTCAGTTACAATATCAGTTCAGTAACCAATATTCAGTAAAGGATTCAAATAGTCCTACAGGATCATGGCTTTCAATTATCAGTTACTTAGCCATCAGAATTCACTACTCTCGTACCAGTCTAAACATCAATTATAGAAAAACTAGCATTCAATTTCAGTTACAGTCTTAGTTACGGTTACAGTCTCAATTACCATCTTATCTACAATCTAAGTCCCAGTCCTATCCTAATAATCATTTCAGTAACTCAGCTTAGTTTCAAAATTTCCCAACCATAGCATATAGACATCAGTTACTTAGTTATTAGTATTTCAGTACCTCAGTTTATAGAATATTTTCGAATCATCTTGGACTCTTGGTCTTGCGTTCTTAAGGTAATACAGTTTTTACTCTTTATGCTCAGTTACCTCATGTTACCCAGTCAATCATTACCTTTTATATATAATACTCTATAGTCTAAGTCCAACCTTCCAGGCTAAGTATAGTTCAGCCTTACAGACCCAGTAGTCAGATATCAGTCGTCCAGTTAATCAGATAAGTTAGTATATTTATGTATTCGTGCTCAGCACCTATGTGAATCTTTTCAGTAGTCTCAGTTGCAGTGCATAAGGATTAGTCACTTTATCTTAGATGATGGTTCATAGGCCTTGTTTCCTAATATAAGAATCCTAGCTATATAGCGATCTCCTATTCTGATGTCCTGCTCAGATCAGGCCAAGATTCACTTCTCCCTTCCATCACTAGAACTCTACGGAAAGAATGTCAAATAAATACTTTAGTTGAGTAGAAGTTTCCAGTATGAGTTAGTTAAGCAACCAGTAATTCATTTTAGCAGACAGACAGACAAGTTCAGATGGTGTGGTTTCCTATCTTTCCATCTAGTCGCACTATCCAGAGTCTTATGAATGTGATCATTCTAAGATGGACTAACCAGGTAGTTGCGTGTTCAGCCCATTTTATGTATCATGTCTTAGTTTCAGATCTCAGATATTCAGATAGAAGGTGCCTCGTACAACACCATAACTTTTCTCATAGCTCAGCAAAGTCAGCCCAATATAGTTTTATGGGATAGAGTGACCTAAGGGCGAGATACACTATAATTCCCCGAACCTTCATAACATAAATATGCCACCCTCTCTTTTCGTAATGAATCCAATTTGGGGTAAGGAGTACTCATGAGTTGACCCTCAAACTCCGATCTCATCCGTAAGACACGTATTCAAGGTACTTAGTTCAGATCATGATATCCAGCTCATGTATCATATTCCAGACTCATTTACATTCATGTGTTTCTGCTTATGCATATCTAGTAATTAATTTTAGGCTTATTAGTATTTTCAGTTTAAGGAAAAAGTCTCCCTTGAAATTATCCAGTTTCATGCTCAGATTTCCATGATAAACTTGCTATAAATTACCATTGCATATTCAGTCATGCATTAATGTGTCAGATCAATCATAAAATCATGCATCAGATATGCATGCTCAGATCAAATCTCAACAAATCAGTAATGTCAGTCATGTACTCATGTTTTTGTTGTTCATGTTCAGCATGTACTTCAGCTTGTCATTTCTCCCATCTCAGTCAGTCTCATTTGAGGATGAATGTTCCCAAGGGGGAGATATTGTAAGACCTCGCAAAATCCTAAGCTTAATTCAGTCCATTTATGTTTTTTAAGGGGGTCCCATACTTAGAAAATTCAAGCTAAGTTTCCAGACTTAGATTATTTTGGCCTTTTAAAGTTTGCAATCTCATTTCATGATCTTAACATTCTTAAGTGGTCTATATTTCCATTAATTCATGATCAGGAAGGTCAATAGGTGTTTTCGGAAAAGTTTCGAATTTTTTGGAACTCGTTTAGACCACGTTCGGAATCCCAAAACAGTGGACCAATGTGATCTTGGCACGCCGCATCACCAATCGCGTTGGTTGATATTGTTTCTGGTTGACAGGGTCAAAGTATTGAGACACAACACGATGATGGTGCGACGCGTCGACTATCGTATCGATAATAACATCGATGCCCAGTTTCAGTCATTAAATGTCCATATTGTTAAAGTCAAAAGGGTCAATTTCCCACCCCTATATAAGTCTAAAATATGGGATTTAGCCCTAATTTAACCAAAATATAGTGTCTCTCTCAAGTTTCTCTCAAGAACAAGTTAGGGTTTTCAATTAAGGATTCAAATTCAAGAATCTTTCCATCAATCTTCGTACAATCAAGAACTAAGGTATGCATAGTGTTCATTCATGGATTCCTTTCATCCATGAAGCCCAAGAATCAAGTTTTAAACTATGAATTATGATATTCATGTTATGGATTGAAGATGTTCATGTGGTTGTTATTGTATGATTCCCAATTTTGAATCTTTATTTATTTTATGAAACTATGTTAGCATGCAAGTTGAAAACTATGAACTTAGTTGGTTATGATGTGTTAATTTGATGATTATGACTATTCCTTAAGTGGTGTATGTATGGTGTTTGATAAAATGCCTAAGAGAATAGAAATTATGCATTATAGCTTAATTGTGACCCAAACGACAAATACATATTTACCCTTATGTTCAAATAACTCCTATGTTATTGATATTTATTGTAGATGTTAGTTGGAATGCTCATGATGTTAGAGTATGAAATTATGACATGATTATATGCATTCCTATCCATGTACAATATTATGATAACCATGTGTTTCATGAAATTCCCAACTTATTGTATGATGAATTGTTGATATTGATCATGTGTTCAACAAGTGTCAAGTATTTTCAGTTTCATGCTATCGAGCCCTGGGGGTATTTAATACCCGATAATTTAGCTATGTGCCTAGAGCCAGTGTCAGTTTTCATGATACTCTCAGTCAAGCCATGATCATTAGAATTCAGTCAGTATCATGACTCAAGAAAATTCAGTGAATTCAGTATCAGACTAGTCCTACTCAGTAACCTTAGTAAACTCAGTAACCTCAGTGATCTCAATGATATCAGTAATCTCTGTAATCTTCTTAATCTCAGCAATCCCAGTCAGTTATCAGATTTCAGTAGTATTCCGTCAGTTAACAAAATTAAGTGAACCCAGTTAAAATCATTTATACAATACGATTAGTAACAGTTCACTTCAGTTAAGTCAGTTCAGTGTCTATTCGATTGGGAGTACGATTCAGCATCGAGTGAACCCAGGGATGAGAACTCACCTATTAGCTAGTAGAGGGTGTGATCCTTAGTAGTAATCCCTGTGTTCCAAAACTACGTAGCCAGCGTAGGTCGAGATGTACCCCTACGAGTCTAGGGACTATTCATCTCCTCTGAGTTTTCCTTTCAGAAGGGGTTGACGAAAGAGCTCCCTATCAGAGAGAGTTTACTCACAGCTCGTCTTTACTCATGGCATGATACTGACACCCTTCCAGCTGGGGTTACAGGTTGGACCCCACCAATTCAGATTCGGGGCATGTCAGTTAGATGATTACCTCCCACAGTCTCAGTTTCAGATTCAGTCTCAGTAATAGAACTCAGTTCAGTTCTACAGATATCAGGACTGTCAGATACAGTCGCTCTGCTCAGTACGGAACTTAGCTAGTTCCATCAAAATCAGGACTGTCAGATATAGTCATCCAGTTCAGTCTAGAACTCATATAGTTCTTCAGATTCAGGATTGTTAGATACAGTTACCCAGTCCAATAAAGAACTCAGGTAGTTTTTCAGTATCAGTATACTCAGTTATCAGTTATCAGTAATATAGTACCAGTAACCTCAGATATCGATTACCTGTAAACTTTGTAATTCATATCATCAATAGACTCAGTTATTCAGTATCCCAGTATTAGTAAACTTAGATGTCAGTATAATAGTATTCAGTATTTTCATGACCCCAGTCCTAATTTATGTATTCATGCATATATTTCTCACGCGTTCATGTTCATGTCATTAGTCAGTTATTATTATTCATGCATATGAACCCTTACATTCATATTACCTCACTTGCATACTAGTGCATTCAATCATACTGAGGCATTTACGCTATGGTGTTTTATACCATAGGTTTAGAAACGCGAGCTCCCGAGCATCCTTAGTAGATCAGACGTTTAGCAGCCAGACTAGCAGTGAGTCCTCATCATTCGAGGATATCATGATTATATTATTACTTTATTATTTTAGTAGTTCAGAGTTAGTTAGGTACATGTCCCATAAACTCCATAGATTTCAGACAGTTTAGAGGCTCTCAGACTACAACATGTTTCAGATAGTTTATTTCAGTTTTAGGTATTGTTATACCCCATTCAGACATTGTTTTGTATTTAGTATTAGTTTAGTTTTGAACCTTTTGGCCTTACAGCTTATATTCAGCATATTTATAGTATATTATTCAGTTCTTAGTTACAGATATCAGTCATGGGTTAGCTTGTGGTCCTTCGGCGTCATAAGCATCGTGTAGCATTTTGGGTACTAAATTCAGGGTGTTACAGGTGGGTATTGTTTCTTAGATAGATACTCAGGTTACAATCAAATATTGATTGCACCTGAAGATCAAGAAAAAACTACATTCACTCATCCATATACAACCTTCACTTTTAAGAGAATGACGTTTGGTTTGTGCATTCCACCGACCTCGTTCCAAAGAGGTATGGTGTTTATTTTCCCACACATGGTGGAAGACACTTTGAAAGTGTTTATGGATGAGTTTTCAGTGGTTGGTGATTCGTTTGATAGCTGCTTGAAGAACTTAAGCAACACACTACAATATTATGAGGAGTTCAACCTTGTCCTTAATTGGAAAAAGTGACACTTCATGGTGAAGGATGCATAGTATTGGGGAATAATATCTCAATAAAAGGAATTGAGTTGATAGAGATAAGATGGAAGTCATTGAAAAACTACCTCCTCCTATCTCGGTGAAGGGGTGATAGTTTTCTTAGTCATGCAGGGTTCTACTAGAGGTTTGTCAAAGATTTTTAATTACAAATCCACTTTACAAATTGTTGGAAAATTAAGCCAAGTTTGTGTTTGATGAAGATTGCCGAAAGGACTTTCAATTCCTTCAAGAAAAATTAGTTGATGCTCTCATAATTATTGATCCAGATTGGTCCAAACCATTTGAAGTGATTTGTGATGTAAACAGGGTTGCACTTGGGGATGCTCTTGGATAAAGAAAGGAAAGGATCTTTCATCCTATTTATTATGCCAGTAAAGCATTAAATGGAACACATAAGAACTATACAATTATCGAGTAGGAGCTCTTAGCCGTAGTTTATTCTTTTAAAAAATTTAGGGGACACTTATTGGGAATAAAAGCAGTGGTGCATACAAAACATGCAGCGCTAAGATACTTAATGTCAAATAAGGATGCCAACCTAGTCTAATATAATGGGTATTGCTGCTTCAGGAGTTTGACTTTGAAGTCAAAGACAGGAAAGGGTGTGAAAATCAAGTGGCAGACCATCTATCTAGGTTGGAGACTGAAGGGAAGAGTTCAGAAGAGTTAGAAATTGATGACACTTTTCCTAATAAGCAGGTTCATGCAGATACTCTTGATATGGTGTCATGGTATACAGATTTTGAAAAGTATGTGGTCAATGAAATCATCTTAGATAACCTTAGCTTTCATCAAAAGAAGACATTTCTACATGAGGTACAAAGGTATTTTTGGGATGAATTTTATTTGTTCATATGTTGTGCTAACAACATTATTAGGAGACGTACATTGAAGGTGGAAATGTTGAATATTTTGGAGGCTTGTCATTCTTTCCCAGTAGGGGGACACCATGCAAGTGATTGGACTGCCATAAACATCTTTTAGAGTAGTTACTACTGGCCCGTAATTCATAAATACACTTATGAATTTTTGAGGGCCTGTGATCAATGTCATTGACAGGGGTCCATCTCTAGACACCATGAGATGCTAATGACCAAGATGCAAGAAGTGGAGTTGTTTGATGTGTGAGGCATAGATTTCATGGAGCCTTTTATGAGTTCTTATGGTCTCAAGTACATCTTGGTAGCTATGGACTATGTATCTAAATGAATTTATGGCTTTAGCAGAAAATACAGGTAAGAGAGTGGTTGCATTCTTGAGAAAAAACATTTTCTCTCATTTTGGTGTTCGATGAACCATAATAAGTGATAGAGGTTCTCACTTTTGCAATAAAATATTTTGGGCTACTTTGCCGAAGTAGGGGGTGAAGCAACACAAGGTAGCCACACCTTATCACCCATAATCTAGTAGGCAAGTGGAAGTGACGAATAGGGAAATCAAGACTATTCTGACCAAGACCGTTAATGCAAGTAGAATTGATTGATCTAGAAAATTTGATGATGCTCTTTAGGCGTATCAAACTACTTTTAAGACACCCATCGGAATGTCTCCTTACCAACTTGTCTTTGATAGAGCTTGTCACTTGATAGTGGAGCTAGAACATAAGGCATTGTGGGCACTCAATAAGTTTAACATGAGTTGGAAAGAAACAACTGATATGAGGCTAGATCAACTAAATGAAATGGATGAGTTTCGACTTTGAGCTTGTGAGAGGGCTAATCTTTACAAGGAAAGGATGAAGCAATGCCATGATCAGAGAATTGAGAGCATAAACTTCCAAGTAGGTGATTGGGTGTTGTTTCTCAACTCGAGATTTAAGCTTTTCCCTAGAAGATAAAATCAAATTGGTTGGGACCATTTAAAGTAACTCTAGTCTTTTCATTCGGAGTGGTTGAATTGGATAACAAAGACGGAAGTGTGTTCAAAGTCAATGGATAAAGGATCAAATAATACATTGGTCGAATGAATAAGGTAAAAGTGTTGTCTATGATTTATCTTAATGAAGTCTGAGTAATCAAGATGCTGAGTCGTGTCTGATGTTAAATTAGTTGTTAGTGGGAGGCAACCTACAATGTGTTGTAAAATCATGTGAGTAGTTATTTTTGATTTATTAGAAAGTTTAATTTGTATGTTAGGTGTGAAGGAATTGTAATTGAAAGAAATAGGGAAGGAGTATTTGGGATAAGCAGGGATGGGCAACTCGACGGACCATCAGCTTAACGACTGACAGTTACTAGAATCGTCGCAAGTGGGTCAGTATACACCATATACTGGA
Organism: Capsicum pubescens; assembly: GCA_030864215.1. NCBI lineage: Eukaryota > Viridiplantae > Streptophyta > Magnoliopsida > Solanales > Solanaceae > Capsicum > Capsicum pubescens. The sequence goes on along the minus strand of CM061540.1, from coordinate 66,500,906 downwards.
TAAGGCGCTACGATCACTACGATGAATTGTAAGCTTAGCAATTGATCATTTCTGTGACCATTGCCCATGGAAATTTCAGGGATAATTCTAGTAAGTCGAGATGACCATCGCGTTGTGTCGTCACCTCAACAACGGTCTGTGCGATTGATCGCCCGGCTCATTTGAAATTTAGTAACTAATTGGGCTAGCCCAAGTCAGAATTCTATGATGTTCTTTTAAAATTAGGCCGATTACCTGGCCCAAGTGCATTCATTTTTAAGAATTGGAGCAGTTACCCAGGTACATGCACTACTTTTCCTATTTCAACTTCAGAAATGGTAGAAACTCCCACATTTATCCACTTTAAATTACATTCATTCTCCCACTAACTTTTCAGTTTCTCCTTCTTTGCTATTTAAGTTTTGCCAACCATCTCATTGTTTTGTTATTAACTTTATTCATGTTCTCGCCACCAAAAAAGAAATTTTTGTGTTTCTTTGGTTAAGACTTGCCAAGTTTAAGTAATTGTGAAGTTGGATTGCAAACCCAGGTATGTTTCTTTGCCTTGATTATTCATAGGGATACAATTTTTGATATTTAAAATAATTATAACGGGTGAGTTTTTGCTTAAATATGTTGTTATGAGTAAGGAAAAAGAGTGTTTGCTATATAATGGTGGAGTCTGTATAGAGTATAGTCTGAGTAACCCTGTTATAGCATGTATTTTGAGGGAATCTCGATTAAAAAAATTAAGATTCTATTAATGTAAAAATGCAAGCACATCAAGTGTTTGATAAAATTCCCCAAAGAAAAAAATGAACTAGGTGAAACGTCAGACAACTTGATGGACCATCACCTGTGCGATGGACCATTGTTGTAGACGTTGGGGGGACGTTACTAACTGAGGGATTCTGGAAACTAGCAATGATCGAACCAACAGACTGCTAACTATATGACAGACCGTCGGGTTCACCATCACGTTGTCCCTATGACACTACTTAAGGGGCGACGGGCAGGGCGATGACCCATAGCAGCTATGACTATCCATCTACCCTACTGTTGACCTTAAGCAGAACCTAAATTATTTTATTTCCTTTTTTCACTAATGGCTATGTGTTATGTTTTTCTCTTAAGGTAATATAACTCATAAGTTGCCTTCGCAGAGAGGTGGGGGTTGATCTAGACAAACTCGAGAAGCTACCACCTCAAGACTAAAAAATGAACCAGAACACTTCAGCATCAACCTGCCACATTAGGAAAAGCAAGAAAAAAATCAACCATCCACCCAGTTTGATGATGAAAGTGAATCATCGAGTGTGGGGCTTAGCAGTGAAAGTTGCAACAAAATAATGGTAGTTGAAGTTCAAGCCTAAATATTAAAAGACGAAAAGAGGTCACCACTGATCCTACAATAGATCCAGAACATGAATAGGGTGATATAATCTGGAGCAAGTAACCAGAGGTTCGGAATTAATTATATGGAAAGTTGAGGGATAAAAAAAGCACTTGTATGATGGGTTCCAACCAATACAAAGTAGAAGCATGAAGACGCAACATCAAATTTTGTCAACTGACCTTCATGAGTATCAGGACCTAGAGAGGCAATTCAATGAATATGAGTTGGGATGTCTGAGAAAGCCTCAAGGATCGTACTACTCGAATCTAGTTTGTGAATTTTTTGCTAATTATTTAGCGATATTGGAGAAATACTGACCAAGAGGATCAGAGGTGGCAAATATATGAAATAGGACAAGAGTTCTAGTGAGAGAGATGATAGTTCATATATCTAATCATATCATCAGCCGAATATTATTCAGTCAGCTGTAGACCTCTCCCACCATAACATCAGAGCTTGATCATTGGAAGACCGCATGACATGACTAGCGACCATGGCTAGCTTGTGTCCTGATAGAAAATGGTAATCCTTTATGGTTGCATGACGTGACCCAACCTCGGGCCTTATCGTAAAGGGCATATTAAGTCCAACTAGGACCGGGGGTCTTCCCCTATTACCTAACCCAACCACCTATATACAGCCTTAAATGTGATGAATTTTAAACATATAAAAAGATAGTGTAATTTTTCTCATTAAGACCCTGGGATAAGGTTATAACCATGACCGACCCAATCGAGTCCAATCATACCACACCAACCGTCCAACCATACCAAACCAAACCCTAGACCCTAAACCAAAGGGAATACCAAACCATAATATAAAAATCAATCCTAAGAGTAGGATGGAAAAACCAGTAATATTGTCCAATGATGTCAGCCTACCGATTTATTCCAATGCCAAGGATGACACCAATACGGATCTTGCCCATACCAACCCCTAGAAGTACCACAAAGACTCTATCCAAAAGAGTAAATAATTTTGATTGGGATATGCCCCCAACTATGGCCAAAACCAATATCCAAAAACAAAAGTGTCAAAATAAATCCATAACATGAAATGATGCCTTCCGAAAGGATTGAAACTCACCACTTCAGTCCAAGTACCGATACCAAAATCACGTGCTAAATAGGAGTAGAATGGATGGTTCCTAATTAGCATGGGTATACATACTCCAGTAGACGGGGTTAGCGAATGGCCTCTAGCAAACATGAATCTCAAGATAAAGATAAAATAATGCCAGTTATAAAACCAAGGAAAACCATCCATAATGCATATCACCATATATATATAAGTGGTGGGAAAGGTAATCGGGTTTAGCATGCATTTAAAACCATTATACCTGGGTTGTGTAGCTTTGCCGTCCTAACCACCTATGGGCTATAAGGGTTCAGACAACCCTGTAGAAAGGGCCCCAGTGAGTGTAGCAGCACGACCAGGGAATATCCCATGGGATGACTAGTACATCCCCTAATATAAAATGTGACACACACACATGGTCAATAATACCCCCCATATCGGTAAATATGAGTTTTCGGTTTTGGTCCCCCCGGGACCGCCACCTTCCACGTCTTAGCTACACACCCCGCCATTAATGCCCAATTAAAACCATGTCCAAACAATAGATTCAACATTTATTAACCAAGGCCAATATTAGTGGTATCTTTATACCACCCCTTACTTGCATGTAATATCAGTAGCCAAACCATATAGGTTAAGAGGACCTTAGGTGCCTTTTCAATTACCATATTAAATCCACTTGGGAGACTTTCATGTTCTCCACAAGCATAACCATTTATCCTTTAGCCTTTTCAAACCATTTAAACCATCCATAAATCCTTTATCCAGTTTAAAACATGCAAGAGTTCCATTAAAAGAAGTTAATGCAATGAATATATCTTTATAAGCATTTTATCAAACACCTTAGGGGCATAATATAACCAAAACAATTCCAAAGACCATTAAACCATTACCATCCAATCCAATTGTCCAAATCCACCATTGATGCATATAAAAGCATAAGTAAAACCATAGGAAACTATAACAAAGCATTCAATATCAAAACCCCCAAATAATTGTTGGAAACCATAACCATGAAATAGTAAAATCATGAAATCAATCATATAAACCATGCTTTTAGTTGAAATTACAATGAGGGAAGAGAATCAAGCCTTATACCAAAGAATTAATGGAAGAAAATTATGAGGACAAGCCATAAATCAATCCATAATATAAAACCTTAGCCTTCTTGCTCCAAAATCTCTTGAGAGAATTATGAGATGTTTTGGAATAGTTTATAAGTGTTAATAAATGAAATAATAGGGTAAATAACCTCCTAAGTGTATTATAAGTCGTGGGTCTAGTTAGGTTAAGAAGGGAAATGTCCAGAATACCCCCACTTAAATCTCTTAAAAACTCATCACAGGGATACAACTGACCCATACGAGTCATACCCGCCAATACGAATGGTATCCACCACTCGTATCCAAGACTCAACCCTTGGATCAAATATTATCCAGTATACGACTCATACAACCAAGTCATAACCACAACATATAATTCAAACCCATACCCCGTATCCCTGGCAGAATAAAATACCAGGAGGATCAAATGTTACCCACCATATGAGTCCTTGATATGACTCATACCAACACCTATGACTTATACCCCTAAGTCGTACCCATTCTAATAACCAAAATCATCCCACCCACTAACACTGGTTAGCATACGACAGGACCATACCACTCGTACGCCAGCATACCTTGTATCCATGAATTGTATTGGGTTCGGAGAATGGAATTCAGGAAATTTTCTAAGGGTCAAAAACCAGGATACTTCATTGCAATATAGAGAAAGGATTACAAAATCATCCTTAAGCTTTAGGGTGAAGTTTTGGTGGGCCATAGTCAGGCTAAGGCTGATACCGATAGGAGGAAATACAAATCTTGACTCTCAGAGAGCCACGTTAGTAGCAAATATAATAGAAGGATTGAAGATTGATTTTGGACAGATAATTGGTGATCAGATATTTATGTAGGCCCATAAGACTTTCAGTGTATTACCATTCCTATTCCTAATCCCTGAGCTTTTTGGGCAAGCAAAGATGCCAATCATTTTAGTAGTGAATAATGAAATTTGAGCTACAGGGAGATATGATATTAAAAATACAAAAGATGACACAAGGTTTGAGATGAGAGTTTATAAGACACCAGTATTTAAACCATGGTTCGAACCTACCACAGAGGCATCATATGCACCTTTAGGTATGTTGTTGCCTTTAGTGACTATTGTTCCATAGGGAATATTTGTGACTTCTGGATTCATGCCTACACCTCTCATCACCAACACGAAGAATACTGCTTCTATGCCACCTAGATACTCGGAGTATAGGCTAATCCTGGAGAACTTTGTAAAACTTATTAAAGATAAAAAAAAGTTCAAGAGACAATTCAATGTATGGGACAAAGAGTTTAAACCAATTATGGACAGTCTAGTAGCTGAGGCTTTAAATCCTTTTGAGAATTTACATATGCGGATGAATGATATGGAGGAATGGGTGAACAACAGGCTAAGAGAGCTATCCATTCTAGACTTATCTAGGTTCACTGCTGAACTGAAGTTGGCATAGGCTAACATTACAGAGTTACAAAAGTAGTCACTCCCGATTATGTTTGATCCAACCTTTATAGATATTGATGAGGAGAAAGATCTTATAGACCTCATGGGCAGACTTCTGAAAGATAAGGCAAAGTTGTAGATAAAAGTGGTGAGAAAAGGTCATCTAGAAAGAGAAGGCACCGAGATGAGACACCTTAGAAAAGAAAAGTGCAAAAAGAAATAAAAAAATAAAGAAGAGATGAGAAAGAAAGAAAAAAGTGTTTTGAATATGAAACTACTGGTGTGTCCACTAGTTCAGCTCAAGAAAGTGGGCACAGGTCATCTCCACTACCTATTCCTACTCCAGTTACTGAGGAAGTGGTTCATTTGAGCACCCCAAACACCGCTGGGGTCACTGCTACTATTATTGAGGCCAATGAGGCATCTCATGACTTGATAAATTCATAAGCCTAAGGGTTGTTCAAGTATCCTACTCCCTTGTAGATTATTTATTATGCATCGAGGATAATGCATAAATTTTAGTGGTGGTGGGGTGCTTGTATGTGAAATCTGTCACCATGGGGGTTTTGTTGTATGTGTTATTTTTTCTCGTGTGTTATCTAGGAGAATCAATATGTTTAGGATTTTACTTCATTGTATTTTTATATTGTTCTAATATGATTATAAATATGCATTATTTTATTGCTTTCATGTGTACATATCATGTGTGTTGAAAGATAATGATAGAATGAAAATTTGTTGGACTGTTGGAGTTGTTGGATTTTGAAAAATAACGACAACCTTCAAAAATGTTTACTCTATGGTGATTAATTGTTATGGATATATACTTGTCATTATAATCCTTAGAATAAGAAAATATGTTTAAGCTAAGCACAATTCTAAAAATTAGTAGCATAAGTATTAGTTCATTGCTTGTGTGTATGAGGATTTACTACATTTCTTACTTTGTGTATGCAGCTAGAACTTTCTCAGTTTAATTTTGTTAAAGTGATAGTTAGTTAAATGGGATAGGATCATAGGCTATTTTTTTAATTAAATCCACTTAGCCTTAAAATCCTGACAAAAATATAGTTATTTATAGTTTCCCTTGAACCCTGTTTGAGCTTATAACTGTTGATTTAGCACCTCTAACTTACCCTTCCGTATGGTTAATACCCTATCTTGACCCTGGTGCCTCCTTGGACAATGTGCACCTCAACTTGGGCTAATTACCTAAGTTGAGGGTGGCTATTATAGAGAGTTAATGAATGAAGGATAGGTTGAAAAAGAGTTTAGAGTGTCAAGTTTTCATCTTATTGGCCCTGGTCCCTTTGGATATTTTGCACTTCAACTTATGGATTCTGTATAAAGTAAGGGTGTCTAGTATAGAAAGCTAAATTAGGGAGTTGATCGTATGGATAAATTGCATAAGAAGAGGTGTTTAGGTTCATAAAAAGGGGTTAAATTATATGTATAGAAAGGGATTTAAGACACTATGGACACAATATAAAGCGGAGACTAGAGCTTCGTAGTAGTAACAATGGCAAGGAAGGTGAAATCATTATTTCAAAAATACATCTTATCTGGATGCAAACCTATATTACAAGCCTTAGTAAGTCTTGTAGTAATCCTTGCTAATGAACTATAGACTTGATGGAATAATAAGGGAAAGATTATGATTTTGTGTATGCTTTGTTTGAAATTTGTTGTAAGAGTGAGAGATTTGAATACCAGTCCGTGATAGATAAGCGCGCGATGGAATTTTTGAAAGTAAGAGCAAGTGAACTATACCTGTGGTTACTGATCTTCAGATGTAGTGCTTATTGTGTATACAAGTAAGATAGCTAGAGTGTAATGCCAAGCATGGATCCCTTTGAGTTTGGAGGACAAGAGTAGTGTGCATGCTAATTAGCTAGTTCTTACTAGTTCCAGCAGTCGATCGTCTTTTGTAGCCTAGAAGCATATGTGGTATTGTATTAAGTTGCTTGAGGATAAGCAAATGACTTAAGTTGAGGGTGTTGATATTCTGGCTATTGATGATACATGTTGCACTTCTTATGAGGGATAATTGTTTGTTTTATAGCAACCATTGGTGCATTTGATACGCGTTTTACAAATTGTCAAGAGACAAACTTAGAAGTAGGTATAAATCAGAAAAGCAAGATTCTAGAAGTTTACGATGGGTTGACAGATGGACCATCAAAGACCCGATGGATCATTAAATTGATCGTTGTCTCTAAGTAAAATATCAAGAATTCATAAAGACGGGTAATGATTCAGGAAACTGATTAACAATCCTGTGATGGGTCTATGACATTACATGCTAACCAGAATGATTGAGGGATTGGGCATCAGAGATGAATGACACGATGAGACATCAGATCTCTGACAGACCATCACATGACCCATTGCCCTTAGCTGCAAAACAATATCTAACTGGATTATCATCAATAGACCGCTGTAACCCCGATGACTCATCAGGAGAATCGGGGTGGTGACGCAGCAGCTCAAATTTAAATTTTGAATTCCAACTTTCTGAGAGCCTATAAATAACCAACTTAGGTTTTAGGGATCTTTTTGAATTTTATTCACTTTGTAACATAAGAGTGTCTGAAAAACAAGTTGAGAGCTGAAATTTAAACTATTTTATCTTTGGAATTTGGAATTGGAATTCTCTTTTGATTGTATGTTATTTTACAATTTCTATGAAAATTAACCATTCATCTATTTCTCAATTACGTATGGCTAAAACTCCCATAACTAGGATTATGGGAGCCTTGGTGTAATTTAATATTAGGGTTGTGGGACTGATAAATCTCTATTAACATTGTGATCATATCTCCTTCTCTTCGGTTTTATGATTTCTCTTGGTTGCAAACTTGAGAAGTGTGCCCAAATACATAACTTGCTTGACTAAAGAAGATAATGTTGGGAAAAGAGAATGGTGACAGGAAAATAGGGGCTTTGACCCTCTAATCTCAAGCTTGATTCCTTAATCGAATTAATTTCTTGGTGAATTATTTGTTGCACTAATCTATCACTTTATGTTTGAAAGAATTAAAGTGAATCCATCTTTGAAAGTTTAAAAATAATTGGATGGGGCTTTCTATGCAAACTACTTATGTAATTGTAGTTATTAATATAGAGTTTTGAAAAAAAAAACCTTCATATTGAAACATCTTGGCAAACATAACCCTAGTTTCTTAATTCTCATTGATTCACACATTGCAAAGGAAAGCATTGGCTTTCATAACACTAAATTCATTAATGGGATACTTTTAACAAAAAAGCCTTTTATCATTGGAACTTATCATTGACGGTCTATTAATAAGCATACAACTTAGTTAACACCTTATTCCCTGTGAGACATGACCCCAACCTTTATTGGGTTATATATTTGACAGTAATAGCTTACACTCTTTTCGAAGAGTTGTAGTTTGGGTGTATCAATGATCCTAATAAATCAAAGAAAAGAAAGAAAACGTCTGAACAACAAAGCAATCCTTTGAAGAAGAAATTCAAGGAAAATTGCTTTAATTATGGCAAGGATGGCCATAAGCCGACAGATGGTCTAGCCCCTAAGAAATGCAAGAATAAAGATCAAGCCAACATGGTTGAATCCAAATATGAAGTGGCTGATCTATGTGTTATTCTTTTGGAATACAATTTGGTTGAAATCCTAGAGAGTGGTGGATTAATTCTGGTTCCACCCACCATGTATGTGCCAACAGGGAGTTATTTGAATCATACGCTCTAGCTCTAGATAAGGAGAATATTTTTAAGGTTAACTCCACAACAGCCAAAGTGGAAGGAACAAGAAATTTTTTTTGAAGATGATACTAGGCCAAGTGATGACACTCAATAACGTCCTTCATATTCTGGAGTTGCGAAAGAACTTAATTTTTATTTCACTTCTTACGAAAAATAGATTCAAGTTTGTATTTGTTTTTGATAAAATTGTAATTAGTAAAGAAGAAATGTATGTTGTCAATGGCTACCTCACTGAGGGCCTTTTTAAGATCAATGTAATGAATGCTGAAATAAATAAAAGTTTTATTTTTTCTTATTTGAGTCAAATGAGTTGTGGCATGAACATTTAGGACATGTCAATTACAAAACCTTGCAAATTCTGGTTAATTTAGAAGTTTTACCTAACTTTGAGTGCAATAAATCAAAGTGTCAAATATGTGTGAAATCAAAGAATATTAAGCATCTGTTTAAGTCTGTTGAAAGGAATTTCCAATCCTTTATACTAATCCATACAGACATTTATGATATGAAGTCAACACCATCTCGTGGTGGGAAAAAAGTATTTCATAAATTTCATTGATGATTGCACAAGATACTGTTAAGTTTATTTACAAATGGTAAGGATGAAACAATAGATACATTTAGGAAATATAAAACTAAAGTTGAAACTCATTTGGAGAAAAAGATCAAAATGATATGAGGTGATAGAAGTGGAGAATATGAATCTCCTTTTATTGAGATCTGTTTAGAAAATAGAATTATCGATCAAACTAATGCCTCGTATTCACCTCAATCAAATGGGATTGCGGAAATAAAAAATAAACGTTAAAGGAAATAATGAATGTCTTACTTATAAGTGCAGGTTTATTGCCAAATTTATGGGGGAAAGTTATTCTTACAGCAAATTGAATACTCAATAGAGTGCCCCATAATAAGACATATTCAATTCCATATAAAAAAATGAAAAGAAAGGAAATCCAAATTAAAATATTTCAAAGTGTGGAGGTGTCTAGCCAAAGTCCAAGTTCATATGCCTAAGGGTAAAAATAGTACCTAATACTGTGGGTTGTGTATTCATTGGATATGCTTAATGCATGTCAATTTTTGGTTTATAAATTCAAATATTCGGATATTAATGAAAATACAATAATAGAATCAGATAATTCTAAGTTTTTTTAACACATTTATTCGTATAAAACTAAACATGAGATGTCTAGTAGAGGGTTTATAAGACCTCAAGATGAAAAAAAACAAGAATGTACTTAATGATGAGAATCCAAGGCGTAGTACATGTCAAAGAACGTTAACTTCGTTTGGATCAAACTTTGTAATATTTCTTCTGCAAAATAAGCCTCAAACATTTAAAGAAGCGATGTCGTCTTCGGACTCATCCTTTTGGAAAGAGGTAGTCATAGTGAGATTGATTCAATCTTGAGCAACCATACTTTGAAATTGGTTGATCTTCCTCCAGAAAATAAATCTTTAGGTTTAAAATGGATCTTTAAAAGGAAAACAAAAGTTGATGGTACTATTGACAAATACAAGGAAAGACTTATTGTGAAAAGATTTAGACAAAAGGAAGTCCTTGATTATTTGACACATACTCACTAATGACAAGTATAACATCAATTAGAATATTGGTTGCATTGGGGGGGGTATATGGTCTTGAATACATCAAAAGGATGTGAAAACAACATTCTAAAATGGAGAATTGAAGGAAGAAATTTACATAAAACAACCTGAGGGTTTCATGGTTCCTGGTAAAAAAAATATGCGTAAATTTGTTAAGTCACTTTATGGACTAAAACAAGCACACAAATAGTGGCATGTAAAGTTTGACCAAATCATGTTGGCAAATAATTTTAAGATACATGAATGTGATAAATGTGTCTACATAAAAAACACTTCAAATCACAAAGTCATTATTTGCTTGTATGTGGATGATTTGTTGATCATAAGTAGAGATATTTCTAGCATAATTGCTGCAAATAAATGCTTAAGAGCAAGTTTGATATGAAAGACCTTAGAGTTGCGGATGTGATTAGGGATAAGAAATCATAGAACTCCACAAAGATTGGCATTGTCACAGTCTTATTATATTGAAAATGTACTTGACAAGTTAAAGTATTTGGATTTCAGTATTGTCAAGACTACATTAGACGTTCCCTTTGAACTTCAAAAGAATGAAGGTGAAAGTGACTCACAGTAAGACTACTCAAGAGTGTTGGAAAGTTTGATGTATATCATGAATCGTACGCGATCAGACATAGGATATGCTATTAGTAAATTGAGTCGGTACACGAGTAATCTCAATCAAACTCATTGGATGGTAATGGAAAAAGTTTTGGGTTAAATAAAATATACTCAAGACTATGTTTTGCATTATAACAAATATCCAGCAGTATTGAAGGATATAGTGATATAAATCGGATCACCGGATTGAATGAAGTAAAATCAATGAGTGGATATGTATTTACTTTAGGTGGAGGAGAATTCTCTTTAAAATCATGCAAACAAACATGCATTGCTCGATCTAAAATGAAATCTAAATTTATAGAATTAGATAAAGTCGGTGAAGAAGTTGAATAGCTTTGAAATTTCTTACAAGATATTCCTTATTGGCCCAAACCTGTGGCACCTGTATGTACACTATGATAGTTAAGTGGAAATAGGTAGGTTAGGAAGCATGATGTATAATAGTAAATGTTGTCATATAAGATGGAGACATAATATTGTTATAGAACTACTCTTTAGAGGAATTATTACGGTTGACTATGTGAAGTTAAAAGATATTATGTCGAATTCACTTATAAAAGGTCTATCTAGAGAGGGAGTTAAGAGATCATCAAAGATAATAGGTTTACGGCTTAGGAAAAGTCATCATGGAGGTAACTCTACCTAGTAGACTAGAGATCCCAAGATCTAGGTTCAAGGAGATCAAATAAATTTGTGACTGACGGTTCAACATTGTCAATACACTCAATGCATTCTCATGATGAAAACAATATTCAGGAAATAAGGATAAGGCTTATGGTTTGAAGTTTTCTAATGGTTTCTAAGTCTGGTAGATTTGACCAAATAGTTTGATCTAGAGAATTAAACATTTAGGCATCACCTATGTGAGAGTGAAGTGGAAGCCGCTTCAAGGAGAATAATAGTAAATGCCTATTTTCTAAGCTCTCATGAAACCAAGTTGTGTTCATGGCTAAAACAAACAAAAATGTGAGAACCATAAATGGTAAAAGTTTGGTTGTGTTATGTGTAGGTGTACATTAAAGTTCGACAGTTCAAAGATATCACATCTACCGATTGACCGAGTGTATCCGATGCAAGTTCACTACGGAAAATTCAAAGAGAAACCTACTTATTTAGATGCAATTAGTCTTTACATGTAGATCACATACTTGTTCGTAAACTTTTTAATAAAATAGCCATTTTTTATTCATGTGGGGATTGTTGGGTTCAAAGTGAATATATGAATGAAAAATAGAGGGAACGGATGGAGGAAAAGTGAAGTGAGCATTTCACTTTAAGGAAGAAAATTTCTCCCAAATTGGTGGGAGAAAGGAACTTTCTAATGCTTATACTGAGAAGCATTCCTTTATGTGGATAGTGAGGCAAGAACAAGAGATGCCTCGCGTTGTTGTCGTCATCTCTCACTCGGATAGACTTCGGCTTCAGATTTGGATCAACCGAGATTAATTTTTTTGACAATATTTATTTGAAACTTAAAAACAAGAAAAGTTTTTAATCCAATAGAAAAAATTTTCTCCATTTGCAGACGTACTTCAGATGCAGTGTGAACGGAGATCATAAGGCATCTCTAAGGGACGCGACCCTTCGAGGTAAAAGACGTACTAGTTGGAGCGGAAACATGACCTGCGTGACCTGCGGTGTAGGTACAAAGTAGAACTCAGAGGAAAGAGTTAAATATCACCTGTGGCCGCAGGTCTGGTGCAGGACCAGCGCCGACCAGGCGTAGGAAACATGACTATTCCAAAAAGTTGTCTTTTTTCGTGAACCATTGCTTTCTTTTCGAAGCAATACCTTTTGGCTATAAATATCTGAACTTTTCCTCAGGTAAAGGTATGAATTTGAGCTGAAAAAATATCTTTTTCTTCTTCTAAAAAACTCTGGTGTGATCATCAAATTGTTGAGTGAGTTTGTGATAACGCTCAACTTACACGTCTAATTTAGTGTAAGATGGTCGTTGTCAATATATTTACCCAACTTTAGAGTCGGGGATGAATCCAAGAGGAACAATGTGAGTGGAAATCAAGTTGATTCAAAATAATAGACACGAGTTAAATTCAAACCAATGTTACACGAAGATAAAAATGGGGGAGATATATACCTACACTAATGTTTCTTTTGGGGTTTTTCTAGTATAAATTTGGGGCTACGAATAATTAGAGTTTTAACAATTATGCACAGATCTTGGGATTATGCATTACAAAGGGAGTGATGTGTGGGTGTTAGCAATCAATCATCAATTTAGTAGGTCAAATATGGGTAGGTTTGGTTATAGAATTTGATGCTAGTCTTTCAACAAAACACCAAACTTTCACTCATTGATTCTTTCGAATACCTAATAGGTGTGTTCAACAATTAGTAACCACAACTTTAACCTAGGCATCCCTATTTCTAGGATGATACCCATAGTGTAGTCAACATCACATTCACACTTATGTCTAAAGATAGTGAAGATTTAGTAAATTATGCACTCAATTATTTATTATTGTTTTGGTCTCTACATCCCTCTTTCGAGGATGATATGGTGTAATACCCCAAAAGTTCAAACATTTTAGGATCATGCTTCGAACTCATGAGTAATAAATTTTTAGTGCTTTGGTAGTGTTATTATCAAGGTTGATTCATATTAAGGCCTCAAAAGTGTCCTAGTTAATAGGCAAATCAAAATATTTCCTTACCGATAGAATTCTTGAGAAGGATATTGGTATAGACTTCAAACGAGCATATCTATCGTTATGCTATGAATTTTTGATTTCATGACCCACCAACAGATAGATAATTAAATTATCTTTCCAGTGATACCAATTTTGCCTAAATTCAATATCGGAGCAAGGAGTTATGCCCATTTTACTCCAACATGTCAGGCTGGAAAACTGAGTGACGACATTCGTGATAACCTGTCACAAGCGTGATGACTTATCACCAATTTCGTCAGCCCTGGGCAGATTTCCAACTCCATTGACAACATTTTGTGATAAGTCGTCATGCCCAAGATGGCTTATCACCAATGTCGTCAACCTTAACCAGAAAATCAAGATTTCACCCTTTTGTGACGACATTTCATGGCGATATATCACCAGCTTGACGACTTGTCACGAATGTCGTCAGCCTTAGATTTTCAGCAATTGGGAAGCGATTTAGTAAGGGTATTTTGGTCTTTTTCCTTCACTTTTCATGACTTATAACTCTCAAGGAGCGAATTATCTTCCATTCTCTTTAGTTAACATCTCAAAAAAGCTCTCTCATACACTCTCAACCACAAGATTAGGGTCTCCTATCAAGATCATCTCCTTAAGAACAAGAACATTCTCTCCCAAAGGGGTTAAACCCTAGTCAAGAAAAACCAAGAGCAAGCCTAAGGATTTCTTCATAAACCTTCAGAAACATTAGATCTCTTTCAAGATTCAATCACTAAGGTATGTGTAGTGTTCATCCATGGATCCCTTTCATCCATGGAGCTCAAGAATCATGTTTTAAATTATAAATTTTGATTTCCTTGTTGTGTTATGACTATATTCATGTTGATGATTGTTGTTTGGATTCAAGGTTGTATCTTGATGTGTTTTTCCTGAAGCATGTGAGTAGGTTAGTTGAAACCCATGAATTTAGGACGGATTAAGATTGTCAAATTGATAAGTACACCTATGCTCAAAGTTGTGCATGTAAGGTGTTTGATAAAATTCCAAGAATGATAGAATCCATGTTTTTATGACTTAATAATGCTTAAATGACAAGCCCAAGTTCTACTCTTTATGACTCCACATGAACTCCATGTTATTGTTGTGATATGGAATGAGCATGAGATTGAAGAAACGTGAGTATATACATGTTGTGCGCATCCTCTTCCATGTATAAGATGTTTAGAACCAAGTGTAGTATGAAATCCCCTACTTATGATATTGTGAATTGTGGACTCTATTCTTATGATCAAGTCAGTCATGTGTGTCAGTTTCCTTCCATCGAGTCCTGGGGGTACTTGTACCTAAAAAATATAGTTGTGTGCCTAGATCCATGTCATGTTATCACGATACTCTCAGTCAAGCCATGATCTATAAAACTCAGACAGTCATGTGACTTAGGAAATCTCAGAAATCTCATGATCTCAGTTAATTCTCAGATAATAGTACTATTTTGGTAGTCAACAGAAGTTAGTTACTCAGTCCATGTACAGTCAGTTAATCATGTTCAATCTCTTCAAATGGAAGTAGAAGTTAGCACCAAGTGAACCCAAGGATGGGAACTCACCTGCCAGATAAGGGTGTGATTCTTAACAATCATCCTTGTGTTCCAGAACTATGTAGCCAGTGTAGGTTGAGACATCTTAACCTGTCGGATTAGGGTTGATGAGGTGATTTGACCTGTCAGACCAGGGTCCCACCGTTCTCATTAGAGTAACCTGCCAGATAAGGGTCACTCTCAACTTGTCCTTACCAGTGGCGCGGTATTGACACCCTTCCAATCAGGGCACAGATTGGACCCTAGCTCAGCTATTATAGCGCATTTGGGGCATATCGGTTAAAAAACTACCTCCCACAATTTTAGTCTCAATCACAGTAAAAGAACTCTTTTAGTTCTTTAGATTTCAGTATACCAAGACTGTCAGATATAGTCAATTCAATTACAGTACGAAACTCAGGTAGTTCCATCAAATTCAGGACTGTTATACACAGTCATCCATATTATCAGAAATCCCAGTATTAGTCATGTTAGATATCAATAAACCATGTATTAGCGTACAGATCTAGATATCACATATTCACGATCTCAGTTACTATGTATGTATGTTAGCACTCTCACGTTCATATTAGTCATTCAATTAGCACTGTTTATGCATGTAAGCCCTTTTTCATATAGCCTACCTCACTCGTATACTCAGTACTTTTAGTTGTACTGATGCATTTGCGCTATGGTGCTTTCTTTTATGTTATACCATAGGTTCAGAGCCACGAGTTCCAGATCAACAGTAGCAGTTACATTTCAGTATACAGAGTTGCAGTGAGTCCTCTTCATTCGAGGATGATATGATTTGACTTCATTTATTTTCTTTGGTTATCTTTCAGTTTATGGAGTTAGTTGGAAATATGTTCCTTCAACTCCTTACTCAGACAGTATTTAGAGGCTTTCAGATTTAGTTCAGATTTGTTTCATACTTCAGTTGTTTTGGGTATTTGTTACCCTATATGGATGTTATGATTTGTCAGATATTTTATTCAGTTGAACGTTATGGCCTATTGTTCATGTTTTTTGCATTTTACATGTTTATTATGCAGTGTACAGGTACAAATATCAGTCATGGGTTAGCTTGTGGTCCTTCAGGGTCATAATCACCGTGTAGCATTCCAGTTCAGAAAATCGAGGTGCTACATATGGATTCCTAAAATTCACCCAAAACCCTTCTTTCGAAAATAGCATCGAGTTTTCTAGAGCATGGAGCTTTCACTCATCATACCCATGTGGGTATTTGAGGTTTTCACCCATCAAATTTCAACCAAATTATCTTAACAATGTTAAAACCAATGAACATAAACTGCTAATTAGAAGCTAATCAATAACAACCTACACACACTTTAACGCTTATCCACACATAACCCCAAGAGGGAGATCTAGCTACACATAAGATAAATAAGTAAAGATATACCCAAAATCTCCATTGACATGACTTGTTGAAGATTAAGTGAATGTTACTTCAAACTTGACACTCCCACAAATCAACAATGGAAGTGAGCTAATCTTCCATTAAGAAAGTCTCCAATATATTCTTCACCCAAAAATTATACAATATTTTCTTATCCAAAATGGAAGCTATGAATTCCAAGAACTAAAACCTAAAAATCGGGGAAGATCGAATATGATTTTCGTGATGATGGGTTTTAGTCATTTTGTCAAAATTGGGATTAGCCACATGTATTTCCAATTTTACCCTTGGGCTGATTTCTTTCGCTAAGTCACGATCGCGGTTACGCGACCATGGCTAACTTTCGCGATAGTGTTTGATTGAAATTTGCTTGACTGTCGCGATCGCAGTCAGTGGACCACGACCGCGGTACCTGAGGCCTTTTTGCTCCAAGTCTTCAGCTGCACTTTCCTGCTCCTTTTCCAATCAATTCAAGCTTCATTCCACTTCTTTCTATCTTTTCAACTCTATACCTATAAAGAATGGATATTAGTGCATTTTCTCACAAATATATCTCACTTATTCATTTAAAACAAAGTAATGCGCATAGATGTTGAGTGCGGATGAGTGGTAAAATCACCAATCATCAGTTTGAAGTTTCAGAAAATTTAAGGTGTCATTATTTTCTAGAAGTGAATCATTTTATCCTGGGAGAAAGATTTAATTAACCTGGGTACTTGAGGGGAATAAATTCCTTAAGGACACACCAAAAATTGGTGGACTTAATTCTACAATCTTTCTGTTTCATCTTTATTTCTTAAGTTGGTTTTATTGTTTCCCTAAAAATAGTAGAAACTTCATTTTTAAAGTTCATTTGATCATTCATTTGAACTTTTATTTGAAGTTGTTGAACTTCATTGTAGTTCTTGAAGTTGTTCATGAACATAGTGTTGAAGTTCATATTATTATATACAGATTTTGTACCCGAAATAACAAAAGAAGTATCAACTATGGAACTGGTTACAATTTTTTATTGGAGGTATCCAATCCTATCACACCTCTTTTCTTGTATCTGGTTTCACCATGAGTTCAATTTTGTTTGTAAAATTTAAAGAGATTCAAAATTGTTGTAATTGTTATTTTTGTAAGTCTAATGTATATGCTTTCTAATGTAGGCTGATGAATATGATTGTTGCTTCCTTAGAGTAACACCTCAAATAGCAATGGTAACAAATAAGATTGGGAACATATAGACATGTTCAAGACGAGGTTGGTGATTCACTACTTGTAGTGTTTCATGTATGGTAAATTTGATTTACTGGTCTCTGGAAATCATCATATCGTTTCAATCTCAGATGCAGTTAAAACTATTTTCAGGAAGTTCATAGGGTAGATAAGAGTGGGAGGACATTTAATTTTATGTGGTGATAGGTATATATTGCTAAATGCTTACTTTTCTTGCAAGGTTCCATGGTTTGAGTGGATTTAGCATCAAATCTTCTTTGCTCAAGCAGTAACATGTTGAAGATTTCACAAATAAATTGCTCACTTTTCATAGGAAATATCTCCTAAAAGAGGACCGTCAACTTTGAAGTATTCTTTTTTATTGCCGAAAATATGCACCTGTTGCTACTTTATTGGTCATTACCCTTTAGAACATTACTCCAAAGATTTTATTCACGTTCTATATAGAGTTCACTGACCAAAGTTCTTGTAAAATCATATGTTTCAATCCACTCAAGGTTGTGGCTTAGTGGTCAAAGATGTGGGTTAAGGACCATATGGTTTCAGGTTCAATCCTCAACAAAGATGAAAACACCAGGTGATTTTTTCCCATCAAGTGGCAGTTATCCCCTTAGCTTGGTGAATAGAGTTACCTGATATTTACCTGATATCTGTTGTTGGTAGGAGGTGAAGGTGTAAAAGCTGGCTCATACACACAACAATTATAAAAATAAAAGAATTATATGTCTCAACCAACCTGTGGATGTTGCATTTTTTAGGACGTAGAATATTAATCTGTGATCAGAAAAGTAAACTCGTTCTCTGTTCTTTGATACATTGATCCTTCTATTACTGAAGGTTGCATTTATGTTCTATCAAACTATCACTTGGTGGCTTATGTATAAATAATTATAGAACATACAAATTGATTTCATTCTGAGGATAACAAAGGAAATATTGAATTTTCATGTCTAATGTAGTTACCAATAATGATTTTCTGATTGAATTTACAGTGTAGGTATATGTTCTTTGGTCAAGAAGACGGGTTCAGGTTCGACTTTTTCAGTTTTTTGCAGTAATGCACTCCAGATTTCAACTTACGTAATTTCTAGTTGTAATGATTGGTATGCCTTATCAATATCCCCAAACTCTTGTGGGGGTTGTGACTATCAATTGGTAAGTACATTTGTCTTTAAATGATGTAGCTCTAGCTAAAATCTACTAGTCTATGTAAAACTAAA
The DNA here is from genome assembly GCA_030864215.1 of Capsicum pubescens. Classification (NCBI taxonomy): domain Eukaryota; kingdom Viridiplantae; phylum Streptophyta; class Magnoliopsida; order Solanales; family Solanaceae; genus Capsicum; species Capsicum pubescens. The sequence continues at coordinate 66,481,855 of CM061540.1, read as the reverse complement.
ATAAGTTCATTAATTTCTTAGAAATTTTACCGACAACACGATTTTCAAAAAGTAGTAGTAGTAATAATAATAATAGTAATAATAACAATAACAATAACAACAACAACAACAACAACAATAACAATAACAACAATAATAACAATAACAATAACAATAACAATAACAATAACAATAACAATAACAATAACAATAACAATAACAATAACAATAACAACATCACTAACAATAACAACAACAATAACAATAACAACAACAATAACAATAACAACAACAATAACAATAACAACAACAATAACAATAACAACAACAATAACAATAACAACAACAATAACAATAACAACAACAATAACAATAACAACAACAATAACAATAACAATAACAATAACAATAACAATAACAATAACAATAACAATAACAATAACAATAACAATAACAATAACAATAATAATAATAATAATAATCCGAGAATAGCATACAGGAACCTGTAGGTAGCTTATTCCTAAGAACGTAAAAATGCTTTGCTAATTTTGTACGTTCTTTGTACTTCAGTTGGGAACTTTATGTTGCATGATCATAAATTCACTTGTCAAGAAAGTGTAAGAATAATTTAATAAAATCTCTACATAACGTGGATATCATTACTTAAATCATCCTCTACTAATCTGTAGATTATTTTCTCCAGAGTCCAATTCAAAATAATTTCTTATTTTTGTTTCTTTCAAAGACTATGAAAGAATGCAACAACTCAAATTATAAGCTCCTTTATTACTCCATCCATCCCAACATAACCAATACAATTTGGAGTACTAGGAAGTAGGAAGTAGGATCAAAGAGTCAAATTTTCAACTTTCAAACCAAATACCAGAAATTATTTTGAGAAAAAACAGAAAATAAGTCATTTTTTGGAAGGAGAATGCTTTCAGTCATTACCAACTGCACTCTTAAGATTAGAAGAAGATAACATATATCTAGTTGTGAACTAAACTTTTTACATTAAAAATTTCAGTCGTAGTTTTAATTTGGAGTACGGGATCAGATAACTTAGAATGAACAAAAATGACAATTAGATCAAATAAAACATGAGGTAGATCAGGTTCTAATATTCTTTTTGATTTTTCATCTTCACGTGACTCAATAGGATTAGGACCTATTGACCTATTCCACATCTTGAATTTTGCAGTAATGTCACTTCAATTGAATGAGTAGTTATATATTTTTTCTTTTGATTTTGGGGCTAGATTCACTTGTAGGTTAAAGAATATATATCAAAATGATCCTACAGACTTTTTATATGGTGCACATTATTCTTTCAGATAAATGAAAAATATAATGCCGTGCAAAGTAATTTTTTTGTTGTTTCTTATTTATACCTAGCCTCTGTATTATTTGAAGTTACTGGCATATGAAATACCTCTTATTCTTATGCATGTATTGTTGTCTAAAGATATTATTTCCTTATTCCGGTTTAACAATGGACTTCATATTGAGGACATTAGCCTACAAATGTCCGGAGTCCATAATGTGCTTAATTTATTAGCGGTAAGTAAACATTTAAAATTAATTGTTTGATCAGTTTAAGTAGATATTTAAGCAGCAGAACTATTTTCTTTTTCTATTATCTTTACTCAAACATTATTGGCTATAAAGAATTCGAGTACAGCTTATCAATTTTAACTTGTTCATACATCAATGGAGCCCAAAACTGGAAAATAATTTATTAGCTGCTTGTGATTAGATCATAGTATTTGAAGAAAACACAGTTTAGCTTGCTAAGTTGTTTCATTTCAACGACAAGTAAAGACAATTTTTGCTGAATTTTGTTGCTTCTTTAGATACTCCAACCTGCAAGTCATTACAACAATCAGTGCTCTTTCCACGTATCAGAAAAACTTTCTTAGTTCCATTGCTTCTTTGAATCAACACTTGCAAAATTTTAATGGTGTTTCTAGATGTTTTGAGAGGATAGGTACAGTAAGGGGGTGCCATATCTACGATGACTATGCTCACTATCCCATCGAGATTTAAGTTGTTCTTCAAGCAACTCACCAGAGGTTGCCATTTTAATAAATTATTATAATATTTTAGACTCATACATACAGGTAGATACAGAGAGTATTATCCTTCCAAATTACAATTACATTGAATGCACAATGCTTGAAATTTTTATAATTTGTAGACGATTGAAAGTTGATTTTGCTATTGCATTCACTTATACGGATAGAGTTGTGATTACAGAGGTATAGTCCCATTTTGAGTTTCAATGTAAAAGCTACTTAATTATTAGTGTTTTTATCACCCTTTTCTCATTTGGCTAAGGAGATGTAAGATTTATTTCTTCTGCAAGACTTATGCAGCTACCGAAGCAAATTTGTGGAAAATCAGTTGATGTAATCTTGCAATATCTATAGTTGGTCCACCATCAAATTTTATCCCTTCCCTGGTATGAAATAACTCACTACGTCTAAGAAAACTTCCTCCTACTTGTAGATGTTGTATTTACCTAGAATTTTGCTATGCTTTCCTTGTAGTTAAAAATGTTTTAAATGTGAGAATTGTCAAGTCTAATTTCACAAAGTACTGAGTTCTTATTCCTAGGTCTAGTTGAATAGAAGGAAAAAATCTCTTCCTGAATTGTGATGGTAGGATAATGAGGGAGGCTTCTCTTTCTCTAGATAACCCTTAAAATTATAGGATATGGTATTGTAGTATTATTTTTATCCCTTTACCGGGATAACTTATTTTCCAACCAAAGGACCCTTTATTGTCAATTTTCTAAGAATATCACATCAGTTACAGTACTGCACTATCAACTTGAATGGCCAGTTTGTGTTTTATCTTGGGTTACCCTCCAACCCCACCCCATATTAATGGTGTTTAACTTAACAAATAAAAGTGCTACAAATGCTAGTTGTGCAGATATCTAAGGATCCCGATAATAAAACTATCATCTTGACCTTAGGATTAGGTGAACATTCTGATTTTCTGTGACTCTGAAAACCCTTGTATAGCATTTTTTTTCCATGTCTAAGGAGGTCATTCTTCAAAAGATAGACACAAATAAAAATGGGGGACAATAGAATCGGGGAAAATGAGTAAATATTTAGCTATATTAGCTCGTATGCTTGATCTTGGGTGTATTTATACGCCTAAGCACCATAACTTATCCATATTTTAGCTAAGTTTGGAGAACAAAGTGCCTAGTTTCTTATTTTTTACTGTACTTCAATGTAATTGAGCTAACCGATGTGATTAGCCTGATTTCAGGTATTAATGAGGTAGATGGAGACATAATGGGACTATGGAATGCGGATGGAATATGACACAAGAGAGAGTAGCAGTTTGGACCAAATATGGTGCCTAAAAACTATGTCCAAGACTAATTTATCATTTAGAGTTAGTCTAGGGACTTAGAAGGAAATTATGAGGGAAAAGTTATTAAAACTACTTGATGCTGAAAAGTCACGTATTATTCATTATTATATTTTATTTTTTTTGCACTGAGAGTGGCGGCTTAGCACTAAGGAAAAAACACAACTTCTTCTCCATCAAAAATTGGGTTTACTTTTTGTCATGATGAATATTTCTATTGTGATTTCCATTTTACTCATGAGTAGCTAAGGTTATTAGTTAGGGTTATGGAAGTCTTGTAGCATACAATCTATTACTTTGGGTTTTTGAATTCATTATGCATTGATTTGTTTACATCATACTCTCTTAGTTTATCTTGAATTCTCGTGGTTGCAAACATAGAGGATGCCCCTTAAAACTCAACTTGTTCAAAGAAAGGTTAAGGTTAGAAAAAGAGAGTAGTGATAAGAAAATAGGATTTTCAACCCCTATTTCATATGTTAATGCCTTAACAGTATTAACTACTTGGAGATTTCGTATTGCTTTTGTAAACACTTTTGATTCGAGAGAACTAAAGTGAATTAGTCCTTGATAGTTGAGAAACACTAGGATTATGTTATTAAATACAATACGTTTCTCTATAAGCACGATACACGTATGAATTCGTAAAGCCCATAGTTAGAAAGTATTGAAAACTACAAGGTAGACATAACCCTAGCTTGCTATTTCTCTTAATTTGAATACTACTACACATATCTCGTCTAGTTAAACTGAAACCATTAATTTGTGAACTGAATCAAATTTCCCCTTTTTGTTTTACGAAAATGAATGATTAAAAGTCAACTAATCTGCATACAACTTAATTAGCACCATATTCCCTGTGGGCTTCGACCCCAATCTAGTTGGGTTGTATATTTGACAATGACTACTTACGCTCTTGTAAAAGAGTTGTAATTTAGGCGTATCAAATTTTGACGCCATTGCTGAGGAATACGGTTGTCGATTGAGTTTATGTGTGTTAATTGACTGTTAGTCAAGTTTCCTTATTTTATGTTTATTTATTATTTTTGTTCATTACAGGCTCATTGTTGTTTATGCCATGAACTAGAAGTTCAGGAGAACCATTATTACCCTTCAATCCTGACCTCTTCTCATTGAAAGAATGATTAACCAACAGGAAGTTGAAAGATTAGCCGCTTTGGCTAATTCTTAATTAAATCAATAGAATACAAATAACCTAGGTCGGGTACCTAATCTAGATAAAGAGGACCTGGGAGATGATGATTTAATTGACCCGGCTAATAGGAGGCATGCAGCGGGAGTAGTTGCACCTGTAAATCAAAATCATCCATTCAGAGGAAGACTAGACCGCCAAGATATGCAGTTTGATATTGATAATGATGAGGACGATTTAGATGGATATGGAGCTACAGGGGCAATCATTCCACCACCACTATCTCCTGGGGTGAAATTCAACATCACCAGTACTATAATCCAGCTACTAAATTTGAAAGGACTCTTTGGTGGATTACTTGGTGATGATCTAAATCTACATTTGGTGAATTTCATAAATATTTATAAGTCGTTTGATAATCTTGTAGTGGGACAAAATGCTATTCATTTGAGATTGTTCCCACTATCATTGTCTGGAAAGGCAACTATGTGGTTGAATGAGCTGACTCCTGATTCTATAACAAACTGGAGGCAATTGAAAGGAGCTTTCCTAGAAAGCTTCTTTCTTCCCTCCAGAATGTTACAGTTGAGGGATAAGATCAGCAACTTTAGGCAATTGGTTAATGAAGCTTTGCATGAGACTTGGGCAAGGTTTAAAAAAAAGTTTACTCAATGCCCAAACAATAAGATGACTGATGAAAACTTGATAGAAATATTCTACAGAGCTTTGAACTCACTTACAAAGCCAATAGTGGATAATGTTGTAGGAAGAGCTTTTATGGAGCTCACCTTTACTGAGGCTGTAGACATGTTAGAAAGAATGACTAAGATTAGTAGAGCTTGGTATACCATAGATTCTATGCTAGCAAACAATACTGGATCTAGTGTAATATCAGCAGAGCAGCATAGGAGAGAGGAGAAGCATGATCAGGATATGGCTTACATGAAAACCTAGATGGATCTGCTGACGAAATATTTGCTATCAGGGATTATAGAAAAGGTAAAAGATGTGGGGTCCCACGGTAAGAGAACTGAATCAAACACCGAGAAAGAGGCTAACTACTTGCATAACCAGGGGGTTTCCGGACCGGTGGTCAAGGAAACCAAGGTTGGAACCATCAAGGAGATTGGAAGAATAAAAGTAACATGAGTAGACTGTATGTACCTCCTGGAAGCCTTGATAATGATGCCACCAGTTCAGAAAAAATATCCATGGAGAAAATTATGGAGAAACTATTAAAGGGAGTTAAGGCGACCAATTATGGGGTGACTACTATAAAGAGTGACATATCTTCCATGAGTCAACTAGTAAATTCGCACTCAAATGCTATTAAACAACTGGAGCATCAGATGATCCAATTATCCACAGCATTCAACCAAAGATAGAATAGGACTCTACCAAGTGATACAGTTCAGAATCTAAGGACTGATGGATCGTGTATGGCTTTTACCACTAGGAGTGGTAAGATGTTATCTAGTCTAGGATTGGAAGTATCCTCTCATACTGATGCAATCAAAATGGATTGGGAGATGGTTGATGAATCTTTAGTGGTGCCTGTGGAGTTGGGAGGTTAAAAAAAAAGTGCGGAAGTGGAACAACCACCTAAGTCAAAGCATGTTAGAGAATGGAGCAAGGCATAAGAAAGAAGGTAAAAGTTGCTCCAGTTGAAATTCCAAGGCCGCCACCCCCATTTCCACAATAATTAAAGAAGAAAGAAGATGAAGGCAAGTTTAACAAATTCTTGGCTATGTTGAAGTAATTGACAGTGAACGTGCCTTTAGTTGCAGCACTAGAACAGATGCCCGGTTATGCAAAGTTTATGAAAGATTTGTTGACGAAGAAAAGGACTGTGAGCTATGAAATGGTAGACAATATTCATCTTTGCAGTGCTATTTCTACAAGATCTATTGTTCAGAAGAAAGATGATCCGAGAGAATTTACTATCCCATGTATGATTGGATCGCTAAATTTTGAAAGGGCCCTTTGTGATCTTGGGGTAAGTATAAATCTTATGCCATTGGTGGTTTTCAAGAAACTTGGTTTGGGATATCCTACTCCCACTAATATACGGCTTCTAATGGCGGATAGATCGGTGAAAAGGACAACTGGGATTCTACATAATGTACTTGTAAAAGTTGCCAATTTCATATTTCCTGCCGACTTTGTAATTCTTGATTATGAAGTGGACTTCGAAGTACCCATAATTTTAGGAAGGCCATTCTTAGTAACTGGGAGAGTGTTAGTTAATATGGAACTGAATGAGCTGAAATTTAGGCTCAATGAGAAAGAAGTTAGTTTTGAAGTATGTCAGTCCATGAAATAGCAAAGGGAGATGAGTGTTTTCTCGATTGTTGATGTATTCTACGAAGATGAGCGAGATATACCAGTTAGGGGTAGGTCTTCTGTGGAGACCATAGCTGGTTTGGTTGAACTTGCAAGCAAGGATATGAGTGATTTCAAAGTGGCTGGACTTGGAATAAAGCATTTTCTTGATCCAATAAATAAGGTACAAATGGTATCATCGATGTATCTTAACAAAGTCTGAGTATTCAAGATAATCGATTCATGTCGTGACATTAAATTAGGCGTTGTATGGGAGGCAACCCATGATTTTATTTTTATTTTATCATGTTAAATAAAAAAAAATAAGAGTCGAGCCACGACCAAAACTACGACGCTTGGTGGGAGGCAACCCATCCTTCTAATCATTTTTAGTTATTTTTTATTAATTGTAGGTGCATGAAGTACTAAGGAGGTGATTGGTACCAAATTTGGTTTGGAATTAAGCTATATCAACGGTGGTAAGTTTAGGAGTAACGGCAATATTACAGGTAAGTTGAAGTGGTCAATTGTTAAGGCTCGAGTCATGATTTGTATTAGAGTTATGCCCCAAATTATGTTAATCTGACCCTAAAAGTTTCACGGAGCGACTTATTTTTTGTGATTTTCAATGAGGTCTATGGTGGTAGCATAGGGATCGGGCCAATGGGCCCGATCCCGAAGCCCACCACTAACCTCGATGGGAGTGCAGAGGAGAAGCCCCCATGGTATGGACCTTTCCCACTACCTTAATTAAGATAATAAGTGGGCATCCACACTGCCTAAGTCATGTCATTCCTTGTGAGGAGCCTAATCTTGATTAGGCAATGCATTATGTGCCACTTAGCACTTAGCAGAAGCCCACTGTTTCACTTAGGCGACATTTTAGGTGGCGTTCAAGTCTCCTTGTGTGTTAAGTTAGGCGGCGCCTACCCTAGTTTAGGCGATAGCTTGTGCGTCGCATAACCAAACGCATACCCTCACTGTTTCAAGTTGGCAACTGCCTATGCGGCACATAAGTCTACTTGTGTGATACTTTAGGAAATGCACACTTATGGTAAGGCGATGAGTTATGCGACGCTTAAAATAAAGCATACGTATACTGGTTCCCTTAGGTGCTAAGCTTTGCGACGCACACTTAAGCATTGGCTATCCATTAGGCGACGCAAACTACTCCAACTTCAACTAAATCTCTAAATTCTCTTTTATTTCACCACAAAACCGTGCCTTCATCACACTCTTTGTCCCACAAGCTTCTTCAAAACTTTCAAAACCCAAAAATATCCACACTCTTTCTTCAATCTTTCATCTTCAAGGTAAGTTTTCTTTTTTTAATCCTTAAGTGTTGTGACTTTATGTTGTAGTTGTTAATTGGTTTTTTGAGGATTATGGATTAAATTCTTTCCATGGCTATGTCAAAGAGAGGTTTTGAGCATCTTGGGAAGATAAACATCATTGTTGTAGTAGACACCATTGTTGTAGTACTTTGATCTTTTGCATGTGATTGAATTGTTCATGACTAACATAGTTTAGTTGTGTGGCCATTATTTCATAACTTACTTGATGGAACATGGTATTGGTTAAATCATGTGAAAATGATGGTGTTTTATGTACATTGATATGTTGAAGCTCTAAGGCATAACTTTGTTCAAAAATTATTTCATTGAAGTAAAATTGGTGGAATCGAAGTGAGTGAATTGTATTGTACTAATGTTGGTACACCATATCAAAGTGTATGTCGGCGAAGTCTAAGTACCCGATAATAACACTTAATTGGTTTATACTAACAAATTAAGTGTGGGGTGATGACTTCACCACCTTCATCTTAATTGTAGTTAGTTTTAATATGTGTGGATGATGTGATGAATACAGAAAAAAGGGCTCTGATGATGATCTTCATACAAGTGGCATAACTCCTAGTGTGGATGAGGAGTACTACTTACCAGGTTCTTTATTTTGTTATTTGCACTGGGGACAGTGCTTAGCTTAAGTGTGGGGTGGCTGGTTACTTTGCTACTTGTTTTGTAAGAAAATGGGACCTTCTCCTTAGAATACTTCTGTGATAGGATTAGTTATTTTGTTTATTTTGTTTCTTGTTAGATATTTGTTTTATTTAGTCATAATTAGGTGTTTCTCTCGATGATGGATGGATGAAGACCGTCTTAAGAGAAAATTAGTCATTTACTTGCATGTAACTGTTCTTGTGGATCACATGACATTATAACATAAGTATGTGATGGATCATTACGTTTGAAATACCTAGGCTCTAGTTGTGACTCTTGTTGTGATTGTTCGTTTTATTTGAAATCATTTAATTATTGGGTAGAGAATTTATAATGCTCCTAATTGAGTTGACCATGTGCCATGAGTGTGTAAGACAGTTGTATATTCCTTATTGTAACTGATGCTAGAACTTCTCTGTTATGTGTGCAAAGCAAAATAAAGATTATGAGTTTAGGAGATGATTTAGGCATTTCTTTGACAGCCATTGTTCATGTCTTCTTTTGACCTACCTTTGCACATTATCTTAGCTAGCCCCGTTGAATCTTTAGCTTGTTCTTTTGTTAGCCTCATATGTAGCCTAACCCGTTCTTTAATAGAATGTAATTTGATCCAAAAGCTCCTAAGTGATTTAATGTAAAATCAATTTGAGTTAGGAGTTTGACAATAAGAGGAAAAAGGTGAAATTGATGCCCCAAAGTCTAGTTATTGGTATGAGCAATTGATGTGGTTGGGAGTAGCGATAATTGTTGAAAAAGTTCCAAATTTTATCCTGAACATATTACAATGAACTTGTTTTAGCCCTGTGCCTTCTTGGACATTGTGCACCTCAACTAAGGCAAATCGCTTAAGTTGAGGATGGCTATCATAGGGGTACGTAACGTGAAATGGCTGCAAAAAAAAATATTTGAAAGGGTTGCATACTCCCAGCATAGTGTTATTAATTAAGTTTAATGGGATGGGGTGAAAACAAAAGATATGGATAGATGAAAGTGGTGGTTGTTAGAAATTGGTCTTAGTTGCATAATGTAGTGGATTAAAGAACTTAGGGAAGATAGTCACTATTTCTGGCCAAATAGTTCCTACCCGTCCTTTAGCCTGCATTATAACCCGTAAAAGACCTATTTGATCTTAATCTTAACATTCTGATATTAGTGAAGCATTACACTAAGGGCAAGCATATGGTCATCAGTTGTAATTTGATAATTCTTTGTGAGAGTGAGCGCAACTTGATTCTTATATCCATATTGTTAGAAATTGCATGATTGTGAGTGATTATGGGTAACTTTCTTGTTGTGAGGGCACATGGTTGATGAAGGTTGGGTAATTTATATGATTTCTTTGCTTAAACGATATGCATGAATTTGCCAACTTAATGAGTCTATTCTTGAGGGTAGGTTGTCTCTAATAATGATCCATGAATTTACTTCTTGTTCATAATTGTTGTGTGAGCCTATTTGAGCATCTTGTTTTTCCTTCGTGGGTGTTAAGACTTGTGTAGCATGCATAAATGGATAAGTTGTTCGAGGACGAACAAAGCTTTAAGTGTGGGGTGGTGATCTTGGGTGTATTTATACACCTAAGCACCATAACTTACCCATATTTTCGCTAAGTTTGGAGAACAAACTTCCTAGTTTCTTATGTTTTTACTCTACTTCTATGTGATTGAGCTAACCGATGTGATTAGCATGATTTCAGGTATTAATGAGGTAGATGGAGACATAATGGGACTATGAAATGCGGATGGCATATGACACAAGAGAGAGTAGCAGTCTGGATCAAATGTGGTGCCTAAAAACTATGTCCAAGACTAATTTGTCATTTAGAGTTAGTCTAAGGACTTAAAAGGAAATTATGAGGAAAAAGTTATTAAAACTACTTGATGCTGAAAAGTCACACATTATTCATTATTCTATTTTATTTTATTTTGCTCTGAGAGTGGCGGCTTAGCACTAAGGGAGAAACGCAACTTCTTCTTCTCTATCAAAAATTGGGTTCACTTTTTGGTATGATGAATATTTCTATTGTGATTTTCGTTTTACTCATGAGTAGCTAAGTTTATTTGTTAGGGTTATGGAAGCCTTGTAGCATACAATCTATTACTTTGAGTTTTTGAATTCATTATGCATTGATTTGTTTACATCATACTCTCTTCGTTTATCTTGAATTCTCGTGGTTGCAAACATAGAAGATGTCCCTTAAAACTCAACTTGTTCAATAGAAAGGTTGAGGTTAGGAAAAGAGAGTAGTGACAAGAAAATAGGATTTTCAACCCCTATTTCATATGTTAATGACTTAACCGGATTAACTACTTGGAGATTTCGTATTGCTTTTGTAAACACTTTTGATTCGAGAGAACTAAAGTGAATTAGTCCTTGATGGTTGAGAAACACTAGGATTATGTTATTAAATACAATATGTTTCTCTGTAAGCACGATGCGTGTATGAATTCGTAAAGCCCATAGTTAGAAAGTATTGAAAACTACAAGGTGGACATAACCCTAGCTTGCTATTTCTCTGAATTCGAATACTACTACACATATCTCATCTTGTTAAACTGAAACCATTAATTTGTGAACTGAATCAAATTCCCCCTTTTTGTTTTACGGAAACGAATGATTAAAAGCCAACTAATCTGCATACAACTTAATTAGCACCATATTCCCTGTGGGATTCGACCGCAACCTAGTTGGGTTATATATTTGTCAATGACCGCTTACACTCTTGTAAAAGAGTTGTAATTTGGGCGTATCAATGTTGGGTAAATGCGGAATAATAAGAAAAGTATTTGTGGTAAAATAATAGAGAAATAAATGAAAATAATAGCGAAATAAATGAAAATAATGACACCAAGGATTTTACATGGAAACCCTTTTAACTAAGGAAAAAACCACAGACCAAGAGGAGTAACTGATATTACTGTAGGAACGAATTTTACACCGTAGTCACATACTCAAAGTGACTAATACACACTCATAACAAATAACCCTATTTTGACAACGATCTTACTAAAATATCACTCATTCTAATGTCTCCTACACAGACTATTTTTATCACGGTGTATGAAATGCCTCACTGCTATCTGTATATATTATTTTTTCTCTCTGTTTGGTGTTTTAAAATAACCTGAAGCTTCTTCTATTTATAAGCAAAAACTTCCCACATCATTGTCATCAGTGACATCAAAACTACTATTGAAAATCAGACATTTACTTGACTTTTCTCTATCTAATAATATAAGTTTTGACAAAGTAAGGGTTATGGGTATGCAGTAATTTTGGACTTTGATTTTCTGCTATGAAGGATGGGGTTGGACCCCACAAATCTACCCCTCCAGTTCCATACATTTGAAGGATGTATCTTCGTTTTCTTAAATAAATCTCATGTCGACAAGTTCTTTGCATAATTCAAACTTGTCTTTTGACACTACCTTTATCAACATATCTGCAGGATTTTCAATCATGTGAGTTTTCTTGATGTGGAATGATTCGTTCTCTACTTGTTCACAAATCCAATGGTATCTCACATCGATGTGTTTTGTTCTTGCATGGTACATGGAGTTCTTGCTCAAGTCTATTGCAGTTTGACTATAACAATAGACAATGTACTCCATTTGGTGCAATCCAAGTTCTTGAAGGAACAATTTGGCCCATATCATTTCCTTATCAGCTTCAGTAGCTGCAATATACTCAGCTTCAGTTATAAATAGTACGATGTACTTCTGTAACTATGACTGTCATGATATAGCTCCTCTTGAAAATGTAAACAGAAATCCAGTAGTAGATTTTCTGTTATCAAAGTCACCCGCCATATCAGCATATGTATAGCCCTTCAAGATTGGATCAGATCCTTCAGAATACAAACAATCACCTAAGGTTCTTTTTAGGCACCTCAATATCTATTTGACTGCTTCCCAATGCTCCTTTCCTGAATTTTCAAGAAATCTGTAGACAATACCAACTGCATGGGAAATATCGAATCTGATATACACTATTGCATACATCAAACTTTCAACAATGAAAGAATAGAAAACTTTAGCGATGCTCTCTTTTTCCTCTTTCTTTGTAGGATATATTTTATTACTTAACTTCATATGGCCAACAAAGGTTTGTTAACAACCTTAGCATTCTTCGTGTTGAATCTCTCCAGTACATTTTCAATGTAATTCTCCTGTGACAAGTAAAGCTTCATTTCATATTTGAGTCGAGCAATCCTCATGCCCAAAATCTTCTTAGCATGACTCAAGTCTTTCATAGCAAAAGACTTGCATAATTGTTTCTTCAACTTGTCAATTCTGGAAGCATTCTTGCCCACAATCAACATATTATCCATATATAGTAAGAAGATGATAAAATCATCATCAGAAAAACTTTGTGCAAATACACAGTGATATAAAAAAGTATTCTTGTAGACTTTCTCCCCGATAACAGATTCAAACTTCTTGTACCACTGTCTGGGAGCTTGCTTCAAGCCATAGAAACTCTTCTTTAAGTTTGCACACATAATTTTCTTTACCTTTTACCTTAAAGCCCTCGGGTTGTTCCATATAGATCTCCTCTTTGAGGTCACCATGAAGAAAAGTTGTCTTCATATCCATCTGTTCGATCTCTAAATCAAGACTAGCAGCCAAACCAAGAACTGTACAAATAGAGGTCATTTTGACAGCATGAAAAAATATTTTGTCAAGTCAATACCCTTTCTTTGACCAAATTATTTGACAACCAATCTAGCTTTGTATCTAGGCTTCAAGATGTGTTCCTCAGATTTTACTTTGAACAACCACTTATTCTTTAAAGCTCGCATGTCCTTAGGAAATTTCACCAACTCATAAATGTGGTTCTCATGCAGAGATTTCATCTCATCTTGCATGGTTTTAATCCACTGGTTCTGATGTTCATCTTCCATGGCCTTCTCGTAACATTCAGGTTCTCTCTCATCAGTGAACAACATATACTTATTAGGAGAATAACGAGAAGAAGGAATACACTATCTTGTAAACTTTCTAAGTAGAGCATTTAACACATCCGCGGGTTCTTAAACTGGAGCATTATCAACAATAACATCGTTGTCATTATCAACATGTTGATTTGGAACATGGTTTTGGGCGTCGCCATGATTATCTAGACCAACAATATCAAGTATACTTGGATGAGGAATTTGATCAAGACTAACCACACCATCAAAACTTGAAAATTCTAGCTTCTTGGTTTTGTCAATATCTTTAATGGTTTGATTCTCCATGAATACTATATCACAGCTTCTTACAAGAATCTTCTCAACTGGATCATATAGCCTGTAACCAAACTTATCAAGACCATAACCAATGAAGATGCACTGCCTTGTCTTGGCATATAACTTTGACCTCTCATCTTTGGGCACATGTACAAATGCTTTGCAACCAAATACTCTCAAATGGTCATAGGAAACATATTTTTCATACTAAACTTTATTTGGCACATCACTTTGCAAAGCAACAACAAGAGATAAGTTGATAACATGTGCAGAGGTCAATAAAGCCTCACCTTAAAAGGAGTTCAACAACTTTGCTTCAGAAAGCAAACATCTAATTTTTTCCATCAAGGTCTTATTTATTCTTTCCGCCAAACCATAAGCTGGGGAATCTTAGGAGGAATCTTCTGGCATCTAATACCTTGTTGCTTGTAGTAGTGGTCAAACGGTCTACAATATTCACCACCACAATAAAAATAGATTGCAAAGAAAAAAGTAATAAAAAGAAAAAATAGATTAAAAACGAAAAAAAATAGGAAAAAATAAAAAGGAAAAAAGGGAAAAGGTAGAAAGATAGAAAAAGGAAAAAATTTGCTGACATTTTTAATTTGATTAAACTTGCATTTGGGTGGATTGAGTTATAAATCATGACCCATAGATTAGCCCATCTTGCCCAGCCCATCTTAACCCAAATGCATTTGGGCAGGGTTGGGCATTAGCCCAATTATCTGTTCAGCCCATCTTGACCAGCCCGACTTCAACCCAACCCGCCCATTTGCCACCTCTAACCACAGTTATCAGTACGAATACACTTCAGCTTTCTTTCTATTTCTCTTTCAACGGCGCCTCAGACTGCTTAAAACACCCAACATTTGGTCTTTAGTATTCAAGACATAGACCCAATATTTTCTTAAGCAATCATCAATAAAAGTGATAAAGTAAAGTGCACCACCCAAAGTCCCTATCTTTATTGGACCGCATAAATCTGAATGCACCAGCTTAAGCAACTCTGTCTTTCTTGAACGAGGATGAGACTTGAAAGAAACTCTATTTTATGTTTCAGCCAAGCAATGCTCACATTTTTCTAATTTAGTATTTTCAAAATCCGACAGTAATTTCTTCTTGGCCAAAATATTAAGTCCTTTCCCGCTAATGTGGCTAAGCCTGTTATGCCATAATATTGAAGAGCTAGTGCTTTCAGATACATTCACCATGTTAGCACAAATAGAAGTTGTAGTCCAGTATATACCACAATGTTTGTCTCTATGAGCCACAACCAAAGAACCCTTAATGAGTTTCTATTTTCCACCACTATTGGTACTAACATATCCCTCATCATCCAGCACACCAACAGAAATCAAGTGCAAGCTAAGTGAACATCAGCTATATGCTTTACATTGTTTAGAACTAGTTTAGATCCAATATTAGTTTCTAAATAAATTATACCAATACCAATCACTTTAGAAACAGTCTCATTGCCCATACTCAATGTTCCAAAGTTATCTGGAGTATAAGATGAGAAAAATCCTTCATTGATGTCACGTAATATGCAGCACCACATTCCATAACTCAACTTGACTCAACATAAGCAATATTTATTAGATTTGCATCAAGGACCGTAACAAGATCTTCAGTGGTGACGGTGGCTATGCAATTTTCATTGTCATCTTCTTTCTTTTCCTCCTTGTCTCTATTTTCCTTCTCCAACTTTCAATAAAATTTCTTTATGTGCCCTTTTAATCCACAATGGTAGTACTCAATATCTTTAAATTTGCCTCTAGATTTGCTTTTATAGTGTTCTCTATTTTGAGAACCACGATTCTTGCTTCTTCCTCTAGTGCCAATCACCAAGACATCAGACGAAGAGAAACCTTGAGACTTTCATCTCATTTATTCATTAAGAATGTTGCTCTTGGCAAAATCCATAAAGATCACGTCATCAGGAGCAGAATTTATAATGATATTCTAAATATTTCCCTAGAGTCAGGTAGGGAATCAAGTTGAAGCAAGTCTTGAATTTTTTCATCAAACTTAATGCCCATAGCAAATAACTGGTTCGTGATCCCCTGAAAGTTATTCAGGTGATCTGTCATCGGAGAGCCATCACGGTATTTTAACCCCAACATTTATTTTACCAAGAACATTTTATTATTTTTAATTTTTCAAGCATACAAACGTTCAATATGCTTCTATAGGGATCGAGGATGTGTCTCTCCAGAAATATGATTCAGCACATTGTCGTCAATCCACTGCCTAATAAAACCGCAAACCTGTCTATGCAACAGGTTTCACTCTTCATCGATTTTATTTTCAGATTTTATAGTGTCAAATGGCATAATTAATGTCATTCAAAGTAACCATTTCACTTGTGTTGGCTTCCATCATTTACCAAAAATACAAATATTGCAAACTGTGGGCTCTGATAGTAGTTTGATGGATAAATACGGAATAACCACTACAAAAAAGTATAGAATTGGCAACAATCTTTAAACAACAACTATAATATTGTTGGTAAATCTTGACAATTAGCAACAACTTGATATAATTGTTGGCATAGACATAAAACATTTAACCACAAATATTTTCTTGTTGGCTGACATTTAATACCGTTGCCATAGTTCATGGATAATTTTTAAAAATATAAAATTTAAATGAATTGGCAGCAACATATTTTTATTGTTGCCAAAAGTAATTATGTCGTTGTTAAATGTACTTAACTTTTCAACAACTTTTGATTTGTGGCTATTCAATTCCTTATATCAAAATTTTGCCAAAAACCAGCGCCAAAAGTTTCCCTCGCCCTTTTTTTCTTTTTTCCTGGACTTAAACTTTCATTCATTTAGGGAAAATCATTCCCTTTTTACTTGGACTAGTAATTTTTGGATTGCAAGGTAAGGGTTTCAAAACTTCTTGTTCCTCAAGTCGATGCCTTAATTTCTCTTCAATTGCGGATTTTTTTTATTTGCAGATTTTAGGTGCAGGGAGAATCATCTCCTCTCTGCTCGTTGATTTCTTTTAACTTCAATTACAAATCCAGGAGAGAACTCTGCTTTGCAATCTTCTTTCGTCGATTTAAGTTTAGACTTGAGTTCGCGGTGGTTGAGAAGGTAAGTCCCTTCTTATTGTATCTGATAATCTAGGGCTACTTTTTAATATAGTAAATTTCAGCATATAAGGTAGCCTTGTTTCCTTCAATTGTTAGTATAATTTTTCATGGTGTAACAGGTCAAAAAGGGGGGAAATCCCCCTTTTCCCAATAAGGACCGACCCTTGTTTAATTTTGGTTGAAGTTTAAATTAGCTGTTGTTCTTGCTTTTGGAAGGGTTTTGATAACACATAAAAGCTCCAATATTGATATTACTGGAGAAATATTGCAATATTTGTGACCTGGGCCATGTTTGAATAATGAGGTTATCAATGTGTATCTTGAACTATTAAAAGAGAGAGAGAGAGAGAAAAAGGGAGTCCCGGAAGTTCTTGAAGCGTCATTTATTTAACACATTCTTTTACAAGAATGTGAAAGTGTGGCCAAGCTGATTTATGTCTGTTTCTACACCATGAATATACTAGAGAGTTTATCAAAAGCAACTTCTTTATCTTGTAGGAGTAAGGTCTTTATACATAGTATCTTCCCGATACCCCCCTTGATAAATTATATTAAATATGTTGTTGGTATTTCAGTAATCATAGATAGGACTTAATGGAGTATTGGAAGAGTAATTGCATATGTACAAAGTCTTTCCAAATAACTCAGAAGGCTTAAGATGAAAGTTTGAGGATTATAAGCAACAAATCAACTGCTTCTCAGTACAAGCAAGTTGGGAAAAAGAGTTCTAAACTTGTAAATTCAGATTGTCTAGCTCTATTTTTTTATATTTTCCCCTATCTTAAAAGGAATAAGGGGTGAGATACGTATATGATTATGAGAAATAATATACCAAATCTTCCCAGAGTAATGAATTTTAAGTTTACTTCCTTCTTGATCAGATACACATTTAATGAAGTCCTTTTGTAGTTGGCATAATTTGTTCTTCCACAAAATTATTCCTGTTCTGGAGAATCAAATTGTTATACTTTTATTTTATTATGTAGTGTTGCTAATATATAATTTCGTTGTTATAACATAATATAGTTGTGATCATGTGAAGGTTGATAAACATTGAGAAAATTTCATCGAAGTCATAATACTCAAGCACCAGCTGAGAGATGGAAGAAATGTTGCTTATTTCATATTTTCCTTCTTATCAATGTTACATTGATACAACTAGTTTCAGGGATTTTGATAGTTCAAGTCTCTTTTTGCAGATATCAGATTTTATTTTCTATTCAATTTCAACTAAGCCAATGTTCTACTTCTGTAAGTTCTTTTATCCTTTCTTCCTCCAAATCCTACAAGGTACCACTTTCATTCCTTTTCTAAGAATAACAACCTTTCCTTTTTCCCTTCTTTGTCTATAGGTTCTGCAACGCTACTCATTTTTCAAGTGTTTTGGGGGAGAGAACCATGTAATATGTTGATTGTAGTTGAGTTTGTATGGCAAAGAAGGTACTAATTAATTAGATTTGTGGGAAAAATAAGAGTGCAAATCCTTTGAGAACCATTTCGTATCCGTGGATCTATGGAAGAGGTACTATCATTTATCAGTATGTAACTTCTTTTAATTACCCTATGATCTTAGCATGATTTTTTTCTTGTACGAGGAGAGGATGGGAACTAATTAGCTGACAATCTGCTTAAAAGTGTGCGAGAATGAAATTATAGCACGATAACACAACTCATGAGAAAAGAAGAAAAGGGTTGTCTTCTTTTGTGAAGAACAGAATGTTGTTATCATGCTTGTTTTACTTATTTTCATTATATTTGAAAGCAGAAGATGGAAGACTTGTGTAAACTAGCATCTACATATGTCATTTAAAACTACAGAAACAGTAAAATAAATTAAGAACTTTCTTTGTGTTAGTTCTTTGTATTCATATCAAAGGAATAGATTTGTCCCCTTTTAATACCATACTGTCCAAACTGGTTATGGAGAAAGTATACAATACTGAGTAGACGTATCTCTCTCCCGAATTCATACTTGATGATGAAATTTTTTTGGGTAGTTCACATTATGGGGAAACACTAGAATTTCCAAAGAAATGCTGCATGAGGCTGATACATAATCTATCTTTTCATTTTATATATTTATCCCAATTTAAAGTATAAAATTGAACACCAAGTGCAGGTGCTTTTATATCCACCAGATTTCATATCCAGGGGAGAATCTAGGAGGCTCACCTGTACCTCCTCGACAAATAATTACACTATAAGTATAACGTATCTTTTTAATTTTTTTAATGTATGTATATAGATTCTGAATTCCTTAAAATATAAGAGTAGAGTTTGACCAAGTGATATTGAGGTTCAAAATTTACTTTGATGTTCCAAGTTCAAATATCATGCACTGTATTTTATATTTCAAATCCTCGTGAAAATTCTGAATTTGCTATTGGGCATATCCATTTTGGAGTTTATTGATCCTGTTCCCCACTTTACGGGATTTTAGAAAATCATAGGGTGTGTGTTCTTGAGGGGGGCAATTTTCCCTGTGGTAATGAGCGCTTTATCTATTAGGGTGATATATGATGCAAAGATTTGGATAACATTGGACAATATATTGCCACTTTTATGTCCACCAATGTTCTGGTGAGGGTGGTGAGACAAGTTAACTGGAGTGGCCTTGTTGAGTACTTTTGCCTTGAATAAAACACTAAGTTTGTAGTATCGTTTAGTGCATACGTACAGAGGAAAGAACATCACCAGTAAATCCTTTTTTACCTTATTCACCATCAGTACTGAAGTAGTTTAGAGTTATGTAAGGACAGGGACCATCTTACACTTACTTGCTCACCTTCCAATAGTACATCTTGTAGAATGTGAGCTTGTGCTGGACTTTATTCTTTTTTGGAACTGCTATAGTGCATTTTCCTTTGCTATAGACTTTATTTTATATGTTGTTGCATTCAAAAGTTTTTCTTTTACCATGTACTTGTTTACTTTTTGATTTTCTTGATCAAAATATAATTTTTTTTTGTAGGATGAGAATGCATAAATCAAGTAGCAATTCAAGTGCCGCTGGGAGAAGAGTTTTTTTGTTTTTTTTTAATTACTAGTAGGATTAGAATACAATGATCTTGCTTATATATATTTGTTACAGGTAAAAACTTATGTAGAAGTATTTAGTTTTTTGGAAGTTGAAAATATCTAATGCATCAATCATATGTATTGACCTTTGCAAATTTATAGAATTTTAATTTCAATTTGTGTAAAATTATTAAAAGAAATGTGTATTTTGTATGTAGAAACTACTCATAAATTGTTGCTAAAGGTGCACAAAAAATATTTAGTTTATTGAATAAAAATTGTTGTTGCTAAAAAACTTTCTATCATATTACTAACTTTTTGCAACAACTAATATTGTTGGTAAAAAAGTTAATTTGCAGCAACATTACATTTTGTTGCGAAATTTTTTTTAAGCCACAACTGTATGAATGTAAGGTACTAATATTTTTGGTTGCGTTAAGTCATTTTTGGCAACAATAAATTTTGTTGTTGCAAAAACTTTTCGCATCAGCGTTTATTGCAACGACATGCAATAACTTTTTTACTGTTGCCAAAAGTACTAGCAACAATATTCGGTATATGGCAACAAAAAACTTCGTTGGGAAATGCCTTCTTTCTTGTAGTGAACAAAAGTATTTGTAGCAAAATAATAGGAAAATAAATGAAAATAATGACACCAAAGATTTTACGTGAAAACCCTTTTAACTAAGGGAAAAACCACAGACCAAGACGAACAATTGATATTACTGTAGTAATGAATTTTACACCGTAGTCATAAGTACAATACTCAAAGTGACTCACTCTAATTTCCTTCACAAACTATTTTTATCACAATCTGTGAAATATCTTACTGCTCTCTATATATTATTTTTTCTCTCTATTTGGTGTGTTAAAATGAGCTGAAGCTGCTTTTATTTATAGGCAAAAATTGCCCACATCGATGTCATCAGTGACATTAAAAACACTATTGAAAATCAAACATTTACTTGACTTTTCTCTAGTCAATAATGTAAGTTTTGACAAAGCAAGGGTTATGGGCATGTAGTAATTTTGGACTACGATTTTATGCTACGAAAGGATGGGGCTGGACCCCACATCATGAACCTAAGCAAGTAGAAGTAAGGGTTTCCTGTTTCAGTGCTATCTGTACGGCATATATAGTTCAGCTCTTGTTCTTTACTCCACACTTGGAATTTCTGATATCTCCTCTAACGTAAACCCCTCACCCTCCTGGGTCACAGTAAGAACGGGGTCCTCCTCCTTTAGGTATTTGATACTTAAATATTTCATGGAAATGAAATTACTCTGGACAAGGACTTGTTATGCGAACAATAAATTCTAAGCCTAATTCGCCTTGAATAATTCCACAAAGAAGTTTTACCTTTTTACTGATAATTTCCTTGATTAAACATGTTTTTGACACAAGTACTTGATTAAGTTAGCAAGCTAAACCAAATGAAGAGGCGTTAACATGAATAGTCTGCGACTTTTCTCTCACTTTTAGTGAAACTGAGTTTTTGGGTAATTATACTTTTGCATGCTTAAGTTATCCTGGATTTTGTGTTGTGAGAAGTGAGAGCACAGAACACGTATGAGCTGACGGAGATCTCAGCAAATAATCACAGATTTTTTTGCCCCTAACCATACCCTTCACAGTGAACATAACGCTATGCACTGTCCATTGACATTCCTTGCTCTAGTTTCTGAGATTGTTCAGATAAGAACTAGCAGGTATTAGAGTGGTGCATACTTACTCCTCCTCAAAGGGTTGTGTATATCGTCTCATTTGAATTAGGATCGTTAATTAAAATCCATTTCTTGAGTCCATCTGTCAGCAATTCAGCATTATTATGTCATTGTACGCTGGTGTTCCTGAACACTTAGTTACTGTTGCAACAATCAGTCAAGTCTCAACAAGGAAGAATAATTCTTTTGAATAGAAATGAACCATATGATTATAATGTATGGTCCTCTTGACTCTTGGGCCTTGGCAAATAACTCCGTTCGTAAAGCTCCTGTCGTGCAATTGGGTTTTTTGTTACTGTTACTTCTTTGCTGCGGATTAAAGCTCTATTCTCTGATAAAGAGAGGATCTGCTAAATATAGTCATTCGGGCGGTTGGTGGCCCCTCCTAGAGTTGCGGGTCCTTACGAATGCATTAGTGTTAACTCACACTCAAAACTCATCCGACATGAATAAAATAAACTATCTACATGAATTAAATAAACTATCTTATTGTGCTTTTTGCTTTCTTTCTATCTAGCAACCCTAAGAAGTGAAAGCTTTAATTTTACGAGTCCGCAGCTGAAAGGGTTTTTTTTTCCGAGGAAATCTACCAAAAGGGCATGTTAAAAATGGGACGAACCAAATGGGAAGAATTCTTGACTATATTGTATGCATGAAACAAGTTTATCTTCAAATTATTTTTCCTTTCCAATATTTTTTATTCGAATACATGCACCTCGACCCTTTTATTAACTGATAAATATAACTAGAATACTCGAAGTTGGAAAAAGAGCCTCTTTAGGATGTGGCTATAAGATTTTTCAACAACCTGAATTTATGTTCTAAAGGATATAAAGATGGGTGAAACTTTGAATATTATAGAACGAATACACCTCGACCCTTTTACTAACTAATAAATTTAACCAGAATACTCGAAGTTGGAAAAAAGCCTTTTTTAGGATGTGGCTATAATGATTTTTCAACAACCTTAATTTATGTTCTAAAGGATATAAAGATGGGTGCAACTTTGAATATTATAGAACGAATACACCTCGACCCTTTTACTAACTGATAAAGATGACTAGAATACTCGAAAGTTGGAAAAAAGTCTTTTTTTAGGATGTAACTAAATGATTCTTCAATAACGTTAATTTATGTTTAAGGATATAAAGATGGGTGCAACTTTGAATCTTATAGAACCCATTAAAGCCCCACACCATTGGTGGAATTTTTTGGCGTCTCCTTTTGCTTGGCAAATCAAAGGTAAAAAGTTATTTTCCTTAGCTAGCAAGCTCCATGATGACTATATATATGTGATGTAATTAGGATGACGCAAGAAAACCAACGTATACATATCTAATTTGTTTTCATATGATCAAAGGCGGATTAAATACTTTTAGTTTTTGAATTTTAGATGACAATCATTTTTTCTGACTGGATTTTGCATAGATTATTTTTATATATTATTGAATTTTCTAAGAGGTGCTGCTCCTAATGATTATAGCATCTAAGTACTTTGCAGCGAACTCTGGTATGATTTAATTTATAAGTAAGCATTTCTTATTTATGAGCAATTCCAAACCTTTCAAGAGCTACAAATACAAAATTCAAACCGTAATTATGTATGTTTTATCAAATTTGTAATTGCAACGGGAGACACTTTTGTGTGGAACAGTGGAAGTGTACTGCATGCAAATAATTAAGAACTTTTTATGATTGTTAG
Organism: Capsicum pubescens; assembly: GCA_030864215.1. Taxonomy (NCBI): domain Eukaryota; kingdom Viridiplantae; phylum Streptophyta; class Magnoliopsida; order Solanales; family Solanaceae; genus Capsicum; species Capsicum pubescens. The sequence goes on along the minus strand of CM061540.1, from coordinate 66,458,233 downwards.
ATAAGTTCAACCTTTATATGTTAAATGTAATTAAATGCACATAAAGTTGTTAGTGATATGCATGATGAAAGGCCGCCGAAGGAAACGAGGTGACCAACCTTGAATGAATGAATTTGTGTTTTTACTGGGGATAAGACATGATAATTCGCTTTTAAGTATGATGAAATGGTCAGGTACACGTTTAAATTCAGGGATTGTATTATCTCTTGAACTTAATTTTTTTATATTATTTACATTTCTAAGTTCTAACTTATGCTATTTTCCTATTATTCCTGAGCTATGCTAAGATCCTCCAATTTATCTTGTACGTACTACTTAATAGTCAAGATCGGAACTATTTTTACCTTATTCCTAGCTAGTCGGCTTAAGCCGTGCTACGGTTCAATGTTAATCCTTTAAAATTCTACGTTATGTATAATTTTATCATTTAAATAAAATCTCCATTTGTTTGTTTGATAAATTCTAAGTTACGCATATATTATTATATTTAGGTTGATGAAATTTGTATAACAATATTTTAAGTTGTTCAAACTTTTATGGCATTGATAGTCAATTATATTTTTTAAAATTATTTAAGTTTTTAATTATTGTTATTTATAATATTTTTTCTTCTATTCTACTAATTAGAAGTGACATAGTAAAATTATTATAACAAATACTTGTGAATTTTTTTTTAAGTAGTCCCATATAAGACGTCAAGTTAATTTAAAACATCAAAAAATAATTTATCATTTTATGTCTATTTTATCTTTTTATTAAATATTATTAATTTTTTAATAATTAAATAACTTATAATAATTAATTATGAGTGATATAGTAAAATCACGGTTGAAGCAGCTGAAGCAGTCATGTCATAAATGTTTATTTTAATTTTTTTATTAAATATTTTTAATTTTTTAATACATAAATGACTTATAATAATTACTTAGGAATAATATAGTAAAATCAAGATTGAAGCAGCTGAAGCAGGCATGTTGATCATGAGCAACCTGCTTCAGCTCTTATTGTGACTTATTATAGAGTAGAATATGGGTCGCTAGCCTAGAATATTTTAGGATATATTCGTTATTTAATAGTGTGATTGTCATTCAAATAAGTTATTAGTTGGAGTTTGACTATGAAAATAAAAGAATAATTATTTTTTAAAAATTTTTAGAGTTGAAATTGGAGTTGTGTTTAACTATGCTCCTTTTTCAAAAAATAAAATTAAATTAGGTGTACTTAAGAATAATAACTAAGAGGTGAAAAAGTGAAATGAAAAAAAATATAAAAACAAGTATGTGTTAGCCTCCTATAATTACTTAATATTTTAATAATGACAAACTAACATAATAAATATGCAGGACCAAATCAAAAAAAATTCGTGATGCAAAAGATGATGGACTAAACATGAAAAGAATCAATTAGGCGACTCGGGATGTGAAAGATCTCACAAGTAAGGAACCAAAAGACTCCTATATAAGGAAAAGATCTCTGTGAGTTATCGGATGGAGAAGATTAGTGTGACACAATATAAGGAGAAGAATCATATTTCTTACATGGACATATGACATATCTGATATAGACATGTATAAATATGGTACGCTAAGTCAGCAAAGAAAAAGCATATCACACGTGCGAACATATCTAATTATATGGACGCACTAAAAGATATGAATACACAATCAAGGAATCCATACAAATCGTTGATTGAATGAAATTTCCTTTGATTTTCCTTTTTAGAGCAAGAAAGCAGCCGAAAAAGAAGACTATATAAAGGCATAGAAGACAGAGGGATCAACATGCAACTTCACAGGAAACTAAAATTCTGTCTCAACAGCCATCATAAAGCTTTGTAATTTTGTCAGTTTGCAATAGTTACAAAAAGAAAAAGATTGAGTCGGTCCATTAGTTATACGAGTCGAGGTTGTGTCACAAGATCTGAGAACATTAGATTGCGATTCAGAACTTGTTCAACTCTTTCGTAACTCTCTCTCAAATTAAGCTCTAACTAACGGAAACCCTTGAAAGCCAAGGGAACTGAAATGGGAAACACACTGGTGATTCGAATCAGTATAAAACTCTGAGTTCTTTATTATCTTTTGTTTATGCTTTCGGTTTAGTTCTGTTTTATCAAGTATATTAACTTGCAGGTGAGTTGACTGACAAAGCTAATCAGTTGACTCAAGAGAAAAAGTTTTCAATTCAACCCCCCTCCCCCTCCCATCTCTTGAATTTCAGTATGCAATTGTTTTCACTAAAATTTTTATGGCCAAACAACCAATTTTTGAATAAAATTAAATAATTTCTTCTGAAAAAAGAAAATTTCTCATGATTAAATGGAGCCTAAGCCTAATGTTTGCCTTGAGGAATAAAAATTAAAGACGTTTTTAACAAAATACTGAAAAAAGTGCAAATGACCCAAATTTTGGGGAGAAAGCAATCAAAAGGGGATAAAAGAGTTTGCCAATTAAGTGGGAGTCGACAAGTTTTAAAATTGAGTAAATTTTCAGCATTGTCCAAACTTTTTACTTTTACAATTTTACTCCACAACTAGTTGTTTAATAATTATGCGCAGTTGTTAGATAATTAAACAATTGTTGGACAACTCCGCTACTTATTTGAATAATTTGACTCATTTTAACTTAATTAATATTACTGAATCCAACTTATGCCATTTAATTGGTTGAGGACTTAATTAAAAGGGTCTTAAGGTCACAGTTTCCTCCAATTTCCGTCTCGTCGTCAACTTTAAATAGAGCTTAAAGAAGGTATTGTTAACCGAAAAAAATGGCACTTGCCAAGGCTAAGGAAATTGTTTCTGGCAATCCAGTTGTGGTCTTCAGGTAATTACCTCTCTATTTAATCTTTTTAATTTGTATAAATGTGAACAAATAGTGTTATTAGTTTTTATTTGTTTGATCTGAATTGAATTTGCAGCAAGACATATTGTCCATTCTGCGTTAGTGCCAAGGATTTGTTGTCTACGCTCGGTGCTTCGTTCAAGGCTGTTGAGTTAGATTCTGAAAGTAAGGCCTCTCTTTCTTATTAGCAGTACTGTTCGAAACTTGAAATTTGAAAATTTCATTATCTTTTGAACTTGTGTTTAGACATGAGCAGGAAAAAAAATAGAAGTTTTGCGATTTGATGTGGCTCGGGAGCCTGAAAATATTTGAAGATTCAAATTACATAACCAAACATATATTCGAAAATAAATTTTAAAATTTATGACCAAACGCTAGCTTAGTTATGTCTATTCATGCTCTAGGTAAGCAACGCAATTGGGGAAATCGAGTTAAACAATAGCAGGAATGTAGTTGAAACAAGTAGTTTCTCCTAATTAAGTGACCAGTTTAATTTAGTTGATTCCTCTGATCGGAAAAAGATATATTCGATTGTTAGTTTATTGATCCATATATAGTTTTCTAATTAACCAACAAGGTTCTTCAGTATAGAATGAAAGAATTTATTGTCAACTGGATTAGCTTTCTTATTGTTATTTCAATTCTATTGAATGTGCCAATGATTATGTAGAGGAGATCCATGCAGCTTTGGCTGAATGGACTGGTCAGCGAACTCTACCAAACGTCTTCATCAGCGGGAAGCACATTGGTGGTTGTGACTGTACGTATTCATGGTCACCCTTTTCTCGTAGCTCTTTGTGATGTTTATGAATTATTCATGGACAAGTTCATTTTCATTGTTTTCATTTTGCAGCCACAACTGCTTTGCACAGGGAAGGGAATCTTGTTCCTATGCTAACTGAGGCTGGAGCACTTGCTAAATCAAAGGAAGTAGTTAGTTGATTAATGAATTAAAGTGTTTTTATGTTTTCGTTAGCTAAGTGAGTGGTAATGTAAATATGAAAGAAAAGAATTTCGCTTCAAGTCTAAATGATTTCATTAGTTGAAAAAACTGGGAAGCTCCTGGAAGTAACACCAATATCATTACATTTATAATCGATGCCTAAATCATGATTACATTTACAAAGTTTGGGTGAATCCATAATTACGTGTGGATCCGCCTCTGATTGGCGCATTCTTTTTATTCATTTAATACTAACAAAAAAATAAAACACCATCACTCTCGTATTTTGTTGGAAAATGAAGAAAATTTATTCAGTATTGAGTATACTATAGCAACCGAATATGACCACCATTTAGAGAATTCAAATTTTGGAACAAATTAACTGGTCGTTCATGGATTTGGGCATTTGGCTCCTCTGCACCACGCTTTCTCTTTATTTCCTCAAGTGCATATTCAAATGACTGACACTTGTCAAATTTAATTTTTAAGTTCTAGGTTAGATTCATCTAACAAGCATTCTAACCATAGTTAGTAACATAAAATTTTGAAAATCAATCTCTAATTTTAGTATGTATGTCATTTCAATCTCTCTACAAGCTTTGATAATCATAATCATTAAGTTTATTTTTACGAATATTACATTAAAAAAATCAGGGAACTTCCCTAGTAATTTTGATAATCAAATCCTAACGATATATACTTTACCCCAACACAATTAAAAATAATTTAGTAATGTGTTCTGAAATTCATTTCCTTATGCTTATTTTAGTTAATCTTTTAAAAATTATGATAACAAAATTAAAAATAATTTAGTAATGTTTTCTGCAATTCATTTCCTTGTGCTTATTTTAGTTAATTTTTTAAAAATTATGATACGCAGTATATATGTGGACAACTTCAATATTCATATCTGTGGAAAGCAAACTTTGTCCAAATATATAAAAGTCATATATGAAGCTATGAATTAGATTATTTTTTTTTATTCAGTAAAATCATATTTGATTTGCCTTAAATTTAGTTAGAGGATGAATAGGCCGAAATTTGGTAGAATATTGGAATATTCAATGGAAAAACTACTTGTTTAACACTTTTTCCTTTTAATCATAATTATATGAACACCTTTGCGTTTTGGAGGGATGGGAGTTTTCTGACTTTTCATATATATAAATTTAGAGAATAAAATTAATAAAATATTTATGAGCATCAAAATTTGTGAAGGTGATTGATTGCATTATGCATACATACCAAACTTACAGTTAAATAAATTTAATTTAGATCTTTAAAAGTTGTTATATTTGACAACTGTTATTTATCGAAATGCGTAATTGAGAAAATGGAGAGTAAGTGTTATAGACAGGAGCCAAATTCGCCGTTCATCTTTTTCTAAACTACTCATTAAAATTGTTGGAAGAAAATTCAAAATTGAAATACGAAAGCAAATTTATTTAAGATTTAATTTAAATAATATTGGCGATTTCCTTCCGATATTAATTTGTTCTTATTTTCCGAAGGCAAATGACCTAATAGACCTTATACTTGTATGTTTTTTGTATTCTGTATTATCCTACTAAACTCTTAAATCCATTGAAACACAATATTTCAAGCTCTTTTTTTCAGTTGTGCGTGTAATACAAACGCTGACACATATATTTTCACGTCATTTTAAAATGTCACATAAAAAATAACGTATTAAAAGCTTTAAAAGATCCAAAAGCTCTTCAACGTCTCACTCTTTTTTGGTTCATCTAAGCACTCGTACTCTCTCCATTGCATTTCCCCCGTCATTCTTCGAATTCGGAATCTAAATATGCCATCAAACTTAAAAAGTAATTGAAATATGAATGTTGCTAGAATTAACAGATGGATGCAGAACAATTTTGTATCATTCCAATAGGTAAGGGGCAATTTAGGTCCTTTTTCGTTTGTGAAATTTGAAGATCGAATTACAAGGATCTTTATATGCAAGTATTTTTTTTAAAAAATAATTTTTTATTCGTTTCTTTGTGTTCAATATAAAATTTAAAAGAAATATAATTTGAAATATTTATATGTTGCCTAACAAATATTATGAAAGATAAAAGTTGGAGAGTGGAGTGTTGGGTGGAACGGATAGGAGCTATGGAAGTGGGTTTAGTTGGAGAAGAAGGAATGTGTTGGAGAGATGATAGACACAACACCACTTGTTAACTTGTTTTTTGTACTTACATTATGAAAGGCATTTTTCTAATTTTTATATAACTTATTCTTCTAAAAAAGTATTATTTTAATCAATTAAATATTAAAAAATAAAAATATGTTTTTAGAAAATATTTTTCAAGGTACCACACACAATAGTGGTTGGTGGTCGTAACAAAATTTCTCTTTTACAGTCCTCTTATAAATTAGTTTTTCTCAGATTAGCTACGTGTCTACCTCTTAAAGGTCTAAATTGTCTAATATAAACCTAAATTACACTTCGCCTATTGAAAAAGATATAAAATTATTCTCCATCTTCCTATTAACTTCATTATACCTCTAACATCCATCTTTAAACTCCATATTGCTCTTCATTTAAACACTCTCCAAATTAAATAAAAAAATAATTATTTTATTAATGATGTATGTGGAAGCCCCCTATCGGTCCCCATATAATTAATTAAATTGATTGAAAAAATCCAACAACTCAAATCTCCTAATTAAATGACCCGCCCCGTTGACTTAACCCATTTACCCGATAACAAGTATCATTATTTGTTTGAGTAGCATTCCCAATGAGTTAAATTTAAATCTACTATATCTCATGGGCAATAACTTAATCGATTCTATTCCTATAAAGTTGGTGAATTATAACATCTTAAGATACTTGAACTTGAAAAAATTTCTTTCTTGGGGGTGGAATATCGATGAAATTAAATGAACGTGTAAGGGATGAGGTTAAATGCCATAGGGCATACGGGTTAAGTCAACGGAGCGGAATATTTAATTGGGGGATTCAAATTGTTTGTTGGGTCTTTCAAATTAATTTAAGAAAAATTATCTAAAACAACCCCTTGAGGTTTCAACATTACTTAAAATCTCATCCCACTAAACTAATTATAAAAATTTCTTCTAAATCACTATACACACTATTTCTTAGATACATCACTACCTACTCCAGTACACAACACACAACTTCTAGATTTTTGTCCTAAATCACGATTTCATTGTTGCAGATGACATCAAAATGTCATTTTTGATGCAGAAGTGTGTTCTCCTCCAATCCATCAATATCGAAGTTACAACTTTCACACACAACCTTCATTAACTTAATTATTCAAAAAAAATTGAAGGTTAGTTTGATTTTCATTTGATGCATCTTGATCACATGACAACAACTTTACCAATTACTCCAAGGATTCCCTTCTCAAAATTTACTGATGAATTTGAAAAAAGAACGTTGAGAATGAATCACTAATACAGTATGAATTTTAAAAACTATTGTATATACAAAATAAACTTTAAAAACAAATACTACATTTTATAATTATTTAAATTATCACTATAATTAAACTTCAAACTGTCTTTTTAAGTATATTAGTTTAGAAATTGAAGCAAATTATTTTTTAATTTTATGTTCTATAATCATTTTAACAACATTAATGGAGTTGGGATCATTTTTTTTAGTATTGTATTACTCATTGCATGCAACAACTCTTACTGAAGTTGGTGTTGAATTTGTGCATGGTCATTTTCATTTTGAAGACAATGATTTTCGTGAAAATAGATCTAATCATCAAAATAATCCGACAATGATAAAGAAGCTACGGAATGCTGCTAGTAGTAAAGAAAAAAAGCCTCTTTTTGTTGTTTCAACGAGAAAAAGAAAGAAAGTTGCAAAAAGAGATTCATTATCAAAAGTATAATCTTTATGTATTTGATAGATAATTTCGCCTTTTACATTATAATTATGTATCATAATATAAAATGTAACAAACAATAATGTAAATGGGGAGTCTGATACATACATCTAATAATGTTACTGAGACACTGCATGCTTTCTGATACATATTAAATTTTTTATGTAATTTGAATTATTTTTTTTCGCCTATTACATTTAATATATTGAGTCTGATACATAGATCTAGTTTTAATGCGATGTTGCATGCTTCATGATACATACTAAAATTTGTATGTGATTTGAGTTCTTTTACACCTGAAACATACTGAGTATGATACATAGATCTAATTTAATGAGATATTTCATAATTTCTGATACATAATAAAATTTGTATGTGATTTGAGTTCTTTTACACCTGAATTCAAAAATATCGAATCTGATACATAGATATAATTTAAAAGCTATATTGCATTACATTATTTTTCATACATAGTAAACTCTATATATGTTATTGATTCATGTACACCTTATACATTCAATATAATTATGTTATTTATGTTAAGAAATGTATTACTAAATATATCTTTATTATTCTTTATCACGTTATATTATGTTCAATGTTTCTTAACACATGAATGAAATATGTTATCAAATCTGTTCCACCTAATCCATTGAGGTTTGTTAGTTTGTGAAATCGTAAATTTGCTATCGATATTAAGAATTTTATGGGTAAAAAATTACTCAAATTGTATGAGGAGATATGTTCAAGTGTATTTTTTGATATGCTCAAATCAAATTTTTAAGGACAATAATTAAATATTTGTTGATACTTAAGCTACTACGAGAAAATCCAAATGAATTACATGTATATGTGAAAGAAAAAGAGCTGAAATTTATTCTATTTGAATTTGCTCTCATTAGTAATTTGAATTACACCGCCAACATCGAAGACTTTCAGTATCCCAATTCAGAGCCCTGTTTGTTATTGATAAAGTATTTTTCAAAGGCGAAAAATAAAATTTTCAAAAAAATATTGGTTAAACGTTTTAAGATGAAAAATTTCGACAATATTCAGGATGCACTATAGATGGTCATATTGTTTTTCATTCATACATATTTGTTATCGAAATCTGATGATGCATCTCTTAACTTCTCAGAATTCAAGATAGTCGAGGATGGCCGATATAAACATCATCTATGAAAAAAATTTGTCTTCGATAAGTTGATGAATTCGTTGAGACAATACTTCTTTATCGAAAAGCAGTTTTATCATTTAGGAGGAATGCCACACGTTCTCAACGTGTGGATATACGAATGTTGTTTTGAAGTAGATAAAGATATTGCTTATCGTATAGGTAACCGTATATCAAGGATACTTAACTGGACTGTGATTGGAACAAATTCTAAATATGAGAAGTTTATGATTGGAGTGTTTAGCAAGATAATTTTTAGTTATTTTCAATCTTTCTGGTATTTTTCATTGCATACATAGAAGTTTATTTTATGTTTTTATTATATATTATTTTGTAAATGAATGTTGAAGCATGTAGGTCATTGATACAGAAATATTGTAGAAATTATTTTGTGTAAACATACATCTTACATAGCAATGCCTTCATCAAAATCATATTTTAATTGTTATATGATACATTACAATATTAGTTTGTTACATGATACATAATAATTAAGTTTATAATAAAATACTAACTGTTAATTAAAGTAATGTAACATTATTATTGTTGTTCATTTCATATTGCTCAACTTATTATTTTTTGCATTTTAATTACAGTATTTGTATATCAACTTAAGTCTTATAGTAGATGAGCTGAATTATCTCCAATTGCCAAACCATGAGGGTATGAATTTGAATGATCCTGTCAATTTTACTTTACCGTCCGCATCGCGTGGACATCAAAAAACATTGATCATGAAGTTACGATGACAGTTGTTGCATTACATTCAGATGATTTTACTATCCCACTACTGATCGAAATACTAATCAAGTCAAAAACTATGTCTGATACATCATTGGCCCCACCTTCAAAAAGAAGAAAGAAAGACTCTGAGTCAAAAAAATCTGCGATTGTTCAAGAAAAGATTAAAGCTCTATCATCTGTCAAAAAAGTGAATGTATTCCCTTCGATTATATCAAAATCATCTATTGATCCCATCAATGAACAAGCTCAAGATGAAACATCTTTCATGAATTATGGTGATCAGACACCATCAGTTATTCATCTCATATGCGTGAGCCTACAAAGAAAAATAATGTATCTGCAGGCATGCATCAAGAGCAACTTTTGTTTAAAATTGATATGAATACAATAAAATTATTTGTCGAGATATATGTACGTGCTATATGTAGTTTTATATTTGAAATTGGCTAGCTTGTCATATCTAATATTTTTTATTTACTTTTGAAGGTTGACAAAAGATTTGATCATATTAAAATATTTACTACATCAGGAGATGATGACAGCTTTGAAAGAGAAGCATAATGCTCCTCAACAAGTAACTTTTTATTTAATCAACTTCAATTTATTAGATAATTATTTAATAAAAAAAAATATATTTTTCAGATTATTTATGGTATCAACAATTCAAATAGAGATGACACAAAGAATGAGAAAAATAGTGATGAATTGAATAGTTCAAAAAAACAACCAAAGGATATACATGACAAGGTAAATCAGTTGAAAACCTGCAACTATGTATTGTAAATTATTATTATTATTATTATTATTATTATTATTATTATTATTATTATTATTATTATTATTATGTAATGCTATTTTGTGTACCAGAATAATAATGAAAATGTTGGTTCTATTGGAGATCGATTACTGGACGAAAAAATTAATGTCGAGCATTCGCAGAAATTTAATTTTTCTGATCCAACTATACTGGCAGAGATCATAAAGTTTAAAATGAACAGAAGGTACGCATAATGCATTGATTATACATTTATATACATAATTGTGTATACAGTTATTTATATACTAAACTTGTTATAATTCACTGCTTACTAAACCTGTCAAAAGATTTGAAAAATTATAAATATGTATTGTATATTATTTTTGCCATGTAATACTAATTTGTGTATCATAATGATGATGAAATATTGACTCTATTGGAGATCGATTGCTGGACAAAAAAAATTAATATTGAGCATTTTCAGAAAATGAATTTTCCTGATCTATCTGTACTGACAGAGACCGTTGAAATTCAAAATGAATAGAAGATTCGCATAATGCACTGATCATACATTCACATACATAACTATCTATGCAATTATCTATATTCTAAACTTGTTATAATGCATTATGTACTAAATCTGTCAAAATTTTTAAAAAATAACAAATACGTATTGTACATTATTATTATTATGTAATGTTATTTTGTGTACCAACAATTGATGAACGAAAAAGCTAATGTTGAGCATTCTCAAAAATTTGATCTTCCTGATCCTAGCTGTACTGACAGAAAAGATTGAAGTTCAAAATGAACAGAAGATATGCATAATACATTGTGCATGCATTGTCTCTTATTTCTAGTTAATTATGATATTTGTTTGTTAAAGAGATATTGCATGATATATAATACATCTGATACATTTAGTATATTGTGTATGATATATTGGTATAATGTATCAGAATTATTGTATAATTTATGATACATAATAATATTTGTGTTTGATATGAATTTTTTTAGACCTGATACATAGATATAATATTACAGATGTATCATACTATATATATGATATTAATTTTATTATACTTAACTAATTATGATATTTTTGTAAAATGTATTTAATAATTTTTTCTTTTTTAGGAGGTTTGCACAGAGATTTTAACTGATGCGATTCAGAAATTGATAGATAACATCATAGTTGACACTTTCACACCGGCGATTGCAACGCCGCTCAAGATTGTTAGTCCCAAAAAATTCACTGATAGTCAGTAGTACATCCGTGATAGTCATTTTTCATCAAATTTTTTAGACGCCCACTTAATTAAACAAAATGACATAAAAACATCTACAAAAAGGATCAAAAAGCGAACTAAGATGTTCATGTCACCATAAATGACTGAATTTAATTTCAGTAGTAAAGTCCCTAAGGAGACTGTCACTATAAATTTAATAATTTTCTTATCTATGAAGATGAAACTACCGAATTAATCGAGTTGTAATATGAATAAATTATCGAAATAATTGTTAAAATTTCATGCAAAGAAGTATGATATCTATTTTTTTTTCTTATTATTTTCTAATAATAAAATTATGATTTATTGAAACTTATTATAACTACTCTTACAAAAAATTGAAGAAAAATCACTACAAAGCTGATAAATCTAAATTTGCATTCATTTCATTGAATTTTGTTGTTGCACATTCTGATATAAAAAATTAATTTTACACTATGTCTTAATTCAACACCTGCTAAAATGATGAGGTATTAGAATATCATTACATATAAATACCACATATTATTCTTCTGATACATAAATGTAATATATGATACATTCTGGTACATAAGTTATATTAATGTATCATATAATTATGAATATGTTTTGTTTTAATACTACAATAGTAATATATGAAAAATGTTATGTTTACGACGTTAGAAATATTTATGTAACTGCTTTAAAAAGGGTATAGCAGATATCTACACACATAAATTATGTAACAGTCATACTCTATTTTTATTGACAAATCGATAATTTATGAAGAATCATTTGTAAAAATCATGCAATGATTTATGTTGTTATTTGGAACAACATTCAAATGTTATATTCTACCATCTTCATAAGAAATCAAAGCAATCAATGAATCAAAATTACAAATATACCACCGTGAATTGCTTGTTCAAAACATGCATTGATTTGACATACGAAAGGTATTTTCAAGATGCAGCAGATGATGTTTATTTACTCAAGAGGATTATAAACAGTCGTACATTGTTGCCAACAATGAAGAGTTATTGATCAATATTATTAAAGGATTTAACATACCGACTGCTTTGCCTTGGCATTTGATCGATGATGTATATGTCCCCATAAATTGTGATAGAAAATTTCACTAGATGTCCTTATGCCTCCCTTTCTTTGTTCTCTCAGGTGATCTTCTATATTTTTAAGGTATGATCACTTCGTCTTCGACATATTGAGGCACATGTTAGTCCTTCTTATCGGGTATAAGTATCATTGGAACCTCATATGTCTTCAAATATCGTAGGCTTATAGTAATCAGAGCACCACAAATTAAAATTAATAATATTTTTACTTTTGAATACTATAATTGCGTGCGGACATGAAATCTCGTCAAGCTAAAATCTATCGCAATTGCATTTTTACCATTCAGGTCCACAATATTTTTTTTTTTAGATTCATCAAAATAAACATACACTGATGCAGGCTTGATCAAACAAATAAATAATCAAATATATATATATATATATATATATATATATTATTTGCATTAACAGACTGAATTACTAATAAAACATACCGCTATTTGTGAAGTTTGCACTCCATTAAGTGTTAGAATTTCTTCAAATCTTCACACCGATGATTGCAACGCTGCTCAAGATTGTTAGTCCCAAAAAATTCACTGATAGTCAGTAGTACATCCGTGATAGTCATTTTTCATCAGATTTTTTAGACGCCCACTTAATTAAATAAAATGACATAAAAACATCTGCAACAAGGATAAAAAAGCGAACTAAGATATTCATGTCATCATAAATGACTGAATTTGATTTCAATAGTAAAGTCCCTAAGGAGAGTGTCACTATAAATTTTCCTCAGAAGCATCCGTTTGATAATTTTCTTATCTATGAAAATGAACCTACCGAATTAGTTGAGTTGTACTATGATTAAATTATCGAAATAATTATTAAAATTTCATGCAAAGAAGTATGATATCTAATTTTTTTCTTATTATTTTCTAATAATAAAATTATGATTTATTGAAACTTATTATAACTACTCTTACAAAAATTTGAAGAAAAATCGCTACAAAGCTGATAAATCTGAATTTGCATTTATTTCATTGAATTTTGTTGTTGCACATCCTGATATAAAAAATTATTTTTACACTTTGTCTTAATTCAACACCTGCTGAAACGATGAGGTATTAGAATATCATTACATATAAATACCACACATTATTCTTCTGATACATAAATGTAATATATGATACATTCTGGTATATAAGTTATATTAATATATCATATAACTATGAATATGTTTTGTTTTAATAATACAATAGTAACATATGAAATGTGTTATGTTTATGATGTTAGAAATATTTATGTAACTGCTTTAAAAAGGGTATAGCAGATATCTACACACATAAATTATGTAACAGTCATACTCTATTTTTATTGACAAATCGATAATTTATGAAGAATCATTTGTAAAAATAATGCAATGATTTATGTTGTTATTTGGAACAACATTCAGATGTTATATTCTACCATCTTCATAAGAAATTAAAGCAATCAATGAATCAAAATTACAAATATACCATCGTGAATTGCTTGTTCAAAACATACATTGATTTGACATACGAAAGGTATTTTCAAGATGCAGCAGATGATGTTTTTTTTTACTCAAGAGACTTATAAACAGCCGTGCATTATTTCCAACAATGAAGAGTTACTGATCAATATTATTAAAGGATTGAACATACCAACTGCTTTGCCTTGGCATTTGATTGATGATGTATATGTTCCTATAAATTGTGATAAAAAATTTCACTAGATGTTGGCTATGATATCTCTAAAGGAAAGACGTATCAGGGTGTATGACTCAATATTGTCATCAAAAAATTGAAAATTCTCGCCTGAGATTCATAAGTTGTCTGTGGTGCTGCCAACCTACCTATGTGACAGTGGCTTTCTAGAAAACACAGAATGTACGATATGGTCCAGTCTCAAAGAGTATACAAATAATATGAGCCAAGGCATCGATGTTGTGAAACAACACCCATTTGATTTTGAATACGTAGAAGGCATTGCACAGCAAGCCATTGAAAGTTTGTAAGTAACTCGTCACAAGTTTATCCATGTACAAAAAGTACAACTGAATGCTATTGTTGAACATTTTCTAACTATAGAATTATTCGTGTTCATGAATTGTGGAGTGTTTGTGGCAGCTTTTGTTGAGTTTTTTTAGCTATCGAATGTCGATTTTCTCATTAAAATTTGATACTGAATATTATCGAAAGAGATATGCAACACTCTTATGAAACTATGGAGTCAAAAAGACTAATAAAGTATATATTAGCGACAATGATGATCCACCAAGATCAAGATCAAGTTATGTTTCTCCGACCAATGATTCTGTTATTATTGATATAGAGTAGCTACTAAATTTTTGTCAGATATATTTTGAACAGTATTTTATGCACTGTCTTAGTGACCAGTATTATTGTTATTTTGAATACCAAGTTAAATATTGTTATTTTTTCAAAAAAAATTATTATTAAATATTTAAATCAATTAATATTGTGAAGTATTTTACTAATCATTTATTCTTCTTTTGTTCATCACATTCAAATCTATATAACATATATAGAATAAAATTATTTAATACTATTTCAAAATATTCAAGGTCTTAATTGAAATGTAGCAGGTACTTTATTTGATTTCAAAACTCTTTAACATATTAATGTATTAGAAATATTAATAATTACTTTGAAATTTATCATTATATGTAATAAGATTCTTCTAGTAATTTTTGATTTTTAAAATAATTTACAGATACAATACATATATAAAAATAGTCATATATCATATTAATAGATCAAACTATAATGATATAACAGATAACTTGATACATAAATAGATTCAAATTTATGTAACATAAATAATAATACAAATACAAGCAATGTTTCATATTTTACAGTACGATGTATTATAGTTTTGGCATTACATCAATTTTGGTGACTTTATAATTGATACTTATCAGTTTGTAATCTATCAGTTAAAATCTTAATATATAAAAGCTTACATATATTTTATAAAGTTATGCATTGTTTTATATTTTTCATATGTTTAATAATAATAGTAATGTACCGTAAAGTTACATTTAATGAATAAAATCATATTAACATGATGCGTTTTTCATGAAATAGAATAAAACTCATTTGAACAACAAAATAGACTTATGTAAGTAAAATATTACTTAAAAACAACATTAAGTAGTAATTAAATATAAAATGAATTGAAAACGTTAAATCATTAAAAAATAAAGGCTCATTCAACTTTAACATTGTTCAAACATTATTCAACGCTATCCAAATCAAAATCAAATCAACATAAATCAATTAATCAGAGTACATCAAACATGTTATGTATCTTACAACATAAATATTATTTCTCTTTCGGAAAGAAGTCACACGTGCGTCTGTTGTGACCTTCACGCCCCATTTTTCACAATAGTTTGTGCTTGACGTTATAGTTTCATTTGCTTTCTTATGTCTCTCTTTCTTTGTTCTCTCAGGTGGTCTTCTGTATTTTTGTGGTATGATCACTTCGTCTTCGACATATTGAGGCACATGCCAGTCCTTCTTATCGGGTATAGGTACCATTGGAACCTCATATGTCTTCAAATATAGCAGGCTTATACTAATCAGAGCACCACAGATTAAACTTAATAATATTTTTACTTTTGAATACTGTAATTGCATGCGGACATGAAATCTCGTCAAGCTAAAATCTATCGCAATTACATTTTTTACCATTCAGGTCCACAATGTATTTTTTTTCAGATTCATAAATAGAATAAACATACATTGATGCAGGCTTGACCAAACAGACAAATAATCAAATATATATATATATATATTAACAAACTGAATTATTAATAAAACATACCGCTATTCGTGAAGTTTTCACTCCATTAAGTGTTAGAATTTCTTCAAACCTTCTCCCTAATGTTGTTTTTGTTTATGATACAATTTCTCTATTTTTTGCAGTTAACTTCTTTCAAAAAAATCTAAAATCGATAATTCACGTGCCTCCACTAAACAATCATTTATACATTCAACAACGTTAGATGTCATCATCCGACTTCTATTTATTGATGTATGAATCCTTGACCACTTCTTATAACTTGCATCATATAGGTCATCCTGAACTCGGTGATCAACCTTATCGACCTTGGCCATAAGGTACTCAAAATCTTCTTTTCTATAAGCTTTGGCCATAGAATAGTACAGGTCACTAAGTTTGTTCTTGCTCCTTCTAAAGTTTGTGCAAACGTTTCTCAAAAGATGTCAAATGCATGCAAAATGAGGAACATTAGGATACACAATGCTAATATTTTTAATTATTATTTCATTGCGATTCGATACAACACACATGTTCTCACGTTTTCCATACGCACTTCTAAGCTATTCAAAAAATCATGTCCATGCACAATCTTTCTCAGAATCTACAACTCCATAAGCTATTGGCAATATGCAACCTAAAACATAAGAGAATCATCACGCATTACTTGTTATTTAATGGTATCAGATAAATTAATATGAGACATAATGTTATGATACTTTAATTTTTCGCTCAGCTGAATTCATATAATATAACGTACTTGTGCCATCAAGAGTGCTATCAGAAAGAAAATTTTTTTTGTACTATCTACTCAAATGAGCACCGTTAACCACAACTATTGGTCTGCAATACTGAAAATCATGCGTCATTGGTTGTAAAGATATAAATAAATACTTGAATTCATTATTTGTTGTCTTATGCATCCTAATGTGTGATTTCGGATATACAGTTTAGCATGTGAATGTATTTCAACATTTGTTTATATCCACCAGCAGGTTCACCTCTAAGCATTTCTATATCACGCTTCTTAGCACGTCATGCTTTCATATAATTAATATCAACATCAAAAAAAGCTTTCATTTCTTTGATAATGTCGGTTGGAGTGTGTTTTCTTTTATGGCTTATTAATTTTGGCTTTGTAAAGTTACTAACAAAGGAAACTGTAGTCTGCAACTGCTTTAGCACCCTATCACTCATTGAACATTTATGTTCAACATTAAATATATGAATTTTTAAAAAATTTGAATCCGTCAAGCAAGATGACTTCATGAGCCAACTATAATTTTCATTACGACATTTTAGCCAATAGCTGCATAAATTTATATATAGTCATCAGTTTTTACTGAAAAATACTATGTATCAGTAAAACTATTAATGGATCAGGTAGGGAACAAAAAATAAAATTTCAATATCTATGTATTCGAAATTAATTACATTGCTATACAATATAATTAGTGATGTATTTGACAAACCTACGACATCATCCAATGCATGATCTTTTGTCAATAAATTTATAGATAAATTACAGATACATAAATACTAATGTATCATACTAAGAAAGTAAACACCAACAAAACAAAAGCTAGCCAGAAACATAAATAAAAATATCTTTTTTTATTAGATCTTTTGGCTCTGAAATTAAAACTGTGATCTAAGGCATACTTTGCCATTACAGATACAAGAATTTTTTTATCCTCGTACAACTGCTTGACCTTCACTTCTTTATTTTGGCAATCAGTAATGAATTTTGTAGTTGTAATTTCTGGTACATACAAAGAGTACTATTGTTCGACTCAACAACAGCAAGTGCTAGCGCATCTGATTCTGTTCCTTCTACGCAAATTACAACACCAATTTCAACATCAATTTCTATTTCCTCGATCGATTTATCCATTATTGTTATGCATAATGGATACATTACAAAATCTGTAAATATTTTTTTCAACTCGACGTAAACCTTAACACCATTATCATTTCTAATCACCATTGCGACATATTTTCTTCAACAAAATATCGCATCAATTTTTTTTCTTTGATTCATCTATGTCAAGCTCTGCTGCAATGGCGGAAATCAATCTCATATACGAAACACTTTCGCTAACTACAATTTCATCACTTCTGTAATTTTCATAAATAATTTCACTTTGTCAAATTTTAGAATGTCTCAACAAAATCGATATAGTCATCATAAACACGGTATGAAAGACCGAAGAAGTAATTAGTTTTGAAAGAATATGATGAAACCAACTTGATTTGATTTTTCAAATTTCAAAATATGAAGTTGCTATGGATTTTATGTACTTTAGCAGACAATTCCTTTAATTAAGTGCGATAGTTGTTCAACTGTAGGCCAATTAATCCTTTTTTCCCTTTTTTTTTATCTATAATTAATAACTTAATAATGTATCATAAACTAATTTGTCATGACGTTGACTAATGTATCATATATGAAATTTTAAGTAATCTATAATCTATAATATATTAAAAGTGTGAAGCCCCTTAGAAAAGTGATTTGAACTTTTTGTCCTTCATTCAAAGACCCTTCTTTAGACAAAATTGTCTTTTCACTATTTTTTTCAATTTATTATTATTTAATTATTTTTATTATATTTATAATTAGATTCCTAAAATATATGGAACTCCTAAAATATATGGAAGGACTCAATTAATATTTTCCTTTGTAGTGATCAATTAGAAAAATACTCCTAAAATAAGGTTGAAAAATACTCCTAAAATAGGATTATACTAAGGAAATACTTCTATATAAATATTAGAGATACACGTTAACAATATTTTAAAAGGAAAAGAAGCTTTCATTCGGACCAAGGGTTATTCTCATAATAATTGGTCTCTGACTAATGTGTCTCATTTGTAAGGTTGAGTTTGTCATGATCAAGTTAGGCCAAAAATTCCCTAGCATAAATAAATCAAGCAGCGGAAAAAGAAAGAATTTAAGCTGTTATTTGCATGATTTATATCTATTTTTTTGTGATTTGCATGTCCTATTTCAATGATACCACTTTTTTTTATCCAAAGGATGATGGAGGTTACGTTTAATTGTATTATTTTTATATTTTTATTTTGATAATTTTTTTTTTATGTAAAGGTAAAGTTTAGTTGTATTATTTTGATATTTTTATTATCATATTATTTTGTTATAGTTTACAGGTGGTAGATGAGTGTCAGACGGCTTTGAGAATTTTTTTATGTAAAGGTTAGATTTAATTATATTGTTTTGATGTCTCTATCATCGTATTGTATTGTTGCAGTTTATAGGTGGTAGATGAATGTCGATCGACTTTGATAAATTTTTTTGATAAATATTAGGTTTAATTAAGTAAATTCTCCAAAGGATATTGAATTTAATTATTGTGTTCATCTTTACTATTTAAACAAATATCCTATTTAGTGTAATGTTTGAACTCAACAAAGTGAGGTGTACGCGCCTCACACGCGCGAGGCGCGTACACCTAAACTAGTTATTATAAAAGTAGGGAGAGAAGATAATTGGGTAGAAAAGTGTTGAGGTTTATGTTGTTTATACATTATTTTAAGTACTTATTTCTTATATGGGGACTAATGGGGCGCCTCCACATCATTAATGAAATATTTGTGTTGGTTTAATCAGGACCTTTTAAAATGAAGGGAAATATGAAGCCTAAAGGTGGATGTGGAGTCTAATGAAGTGGATGGAGGATAGTTTTGTACCATTTCCAATAGGTGAGGGATAATTTTGACCCTTTTTTGATACATCAACGGAGCCCAAAACTGGAAAATAATTTGTCAGCTGCTCGTGATTAGATCATGGTTTAGGCATCTGTATTTGAAGAAAACACGGTTTCGCTTTGCTAAGTTGTTTCATTTCCACGGCAAGTAAATTTTTGCTGAGTTCTGTTGCTGCTTTGGATATTCCAACCTGCAGGTCATTGCAACAATCAGTGCTCTTACCACGGATCAGATAAAAAAAACTCTTAGTTCCATTGCTTCTTTGAAGCTACCCTTGCAAAATTTTGAAGGTATTTCTACTACACGTTTTGAGAGGATAGGTACGGTAAGGGGGTGCCATATCTACGATGACTGTGCTCACCATCTCAAGCAGCTCGTAAGAACTTATTATAATATTTCAGCCTCATACATACAGGTAGATACCCCAGCAAGTATTCTCCTTCCAAATTACAATTACATGGAATGCACAATACTTGAAACTTTCATAATTTGCAGTCGTCTCGCAGCATTGAAAGATGATTTTGCTGTTGCATTCACTTATGAGGATAGAGTTGTGATTACAGAGGTGTAGTCCCATTTTGAGTTTCAATGCAAAAGCTGTGTAAGTATTAATGTTTCTATTCCCCCTTTCTCTCTTGGCTAAGGAGATCTAATATTTGTTTCTGCGGCAAGATTTATGCAGCTAGAGAAGCAAATCTGTGGAAGATCAGTGGACGTGATCTTGCAATATCTACAGTTGGCCCTTCCCTGTCTGAGTTTATCCCTTCCCTGATATGTCAGAACTCAATGGGTCCAAGAAAACTTCCTCACGGTTGTAGATGTTGTAGTTACCTGGAATTTTGCTATGCTTTCCTTGTAGTTACAAATGTTTTGAATATGAAAATAATCAAGTCTAATTTCACATGTACTGAGTTCCTATTCCTAGGTCTAATTGAATAGAAGGAAAATTCTTTTTTCCTGAATTGTAGGATACGGAGGGAAGCTTCTCTTTCTCGAGATAGCCCTTATTGTCAATGTTCTAAGAATATCACATCCATTACAGTCCTGCACTGGTCAGCTTGAATGGTCAGCTTGTGTTTCATCTTGGTTTATCTTCTAACCCCCACCCCTTCTTAATGGTGTATAATTTAATAGATACAGGTGCTGGGAAATGCTGGTTGTTTAGATATCCAAGAATCCCGATCATGAAACTGTTCTCTTGACATTAGGAGCAGGTGACCATTCTGATTTCCATGACTCTGAAAACCCTTGTATAGCATTAGTCCATGTCTAAGGAGGTCATTCTTCAAAAGATGGACAAAAAGGAAGACAGGTAAACAAAGAAAGGAATACCAATGGGAAAATAGACACGAATGTTGGGCTTCCTATTTATGAGACTTGATTCTGACATCTTTTTTCAGGAGACATAACTTGGTGGGACGTAAACTACTAATTGAATTGCAGCAGAGATTGCCATAATATACTGCCTGCTTCTCGAGACTGGCAGCAAATTCAGAACTTTATGGTCTTCACATATAGTCGGCTAAATTTGAAGCTGAGGTCTTCGTACTCTGCACATTCATCTGCACTAAATAGATGACGCCGAGCCTGACCTCATGATAGAGGACTTCGTCATGCAGATATGATGATCATAAAGTTCATCGTTCAACTGCTTGAGATGTCTGCATCCCATTGATTGCTTCCCCTACTGCAGCAAACTCACCAGTCATTAGGAACAGACCCGGTCAAAGGCATAGAAGGGATGGAAGTAAGAAAGCACTGAATTTTGTACACCAATAGTAATTCTTGAGCCCTATCAGCTTCACCTCCCAGCAACACAGATCATCTTGATCCTTGAGTATCTATATTGGCAACAGTACGGTTCCTCCCCCACCCCCCCAAACCCACCCACTCTTTATGGACCGCCTCCTTATCTTACCAATCATGTGGATCTTGGGAAGGAGATTGCAGAGCTTTCGAAAGGTTAGAGGACAACTATGTACGTTCGAAAAATATCTCCTCATTTCTAGAGTCTTCTTGGTGCATTTATGAATTCAGAGGATAGCTCGTCCTTCACAACGAATCATATTATGTTGTATAGCATCTATTTTTTATTTACTGCTTGTATATGGGAGATTTCCTAATTATTAATAAAATTATTTGCCTTAGCAAAACAGAAAAAGGCCACCATTCATCCTCTTGGTTTCTTTTTGTACAGCAAGAGCTTTCCCTTATTCAATGCTTATAGAAGTCCAGACAGGTCCCATTTTGATTGACGCGCTGTGCATATCAACATCTAATGAGCTGCTGCAAAGAGGCTACATACTTCTCTCATTAAGCACAGGTATTACACACACAAATATCTACACTAACCACTGCTGAGGGAAACCCATACTATAAATCTACTTTTGAGCACTGATTTAAGTGAAATTTCCCAGTGCATGCATAGCAAGCAATAGGCAACAGAGTGGCGATCATAGGCTGGACTCAAAGTGAGTAACTAGGCATTTGGACATGCGATATGAAATCATGATTTCAAAAGTAATTCAAATTAGACAGCTGGAGAAAGAGAAGATCATATTTTGATCGGACATGCATGATACAATTTTCAGCTCAATCCAACAAAAACAAAAAGTACAATTCCTAATAATTGCACTAATCTTCAACTATCCTACCAATAGAATCCTAATAGTCACAACGGAAGAATGCAAAAATTTACTCTCTACAATACACAACCTTCTTGTTTTCCAAAAAACACAAACGAACAAATACCGAAACCTTACCAAAAGCCACTACTTAGAGTAGAGAACCATCATCCTATCGTCCAAAAAAGGAGAAAAATCCACGTTTCTTTGGCTCCTCCTCCATTATTACAGTCTCCATACTATCTTGCTCCACCAACCTCCAAGCTGCTTGTTCAAATGCCAGACCTGCCAAAGCTGGTGGCTTGTTCAACACAAGTGGATAACCTCTGTTCGTACTTCTAATAACTTCGGAATCCTCAGGTATCACCCCTAACAATGGAAGCCCCAACATTTCCTGCACATCCAACACAGACATCATATCTTCCCCTTTGATCATATCCGTCCGAACCCTATTAACGATCATCTTAATATCCCTTATTCCATCACATTCTAACAATCCCGTCACTCTATCAGCGTCTCGTAAGCTAGTAATATCCGGCGTTGTCACTAACACGGCCTCATTTGCCGGAGTAATAGCCGTGATAAACCCAGCATCAATACCAGCAGGGCAATCAATCAGTATAAAATCCGGAACACCTTCATCACGAGCTTTTAACGCATCCACTAACCAAACCAACGCTTTCCCACCAAATCCAATAGGCAATTTGGATCTAGGCTTGGAAATACACAACAACTCAAAATTCGACCACCGCTTATCACGCACAAGTGCCTGATCAAGTCGGCAATCACCGTTGAGAACCTCAACAACGGTATAATTAACCCGATTTTCTAACCCTAGAAGAAGGTCAAGGTTACGGAGACCAACATCGCAATCAATTGCGACGATAGCGAAGCCGAGACGAGCTAAGGAGAGGCCGATATTGGCGGTGGTGGTTGTTTTGCCGACGCCGCCTTTGCCGGAGGTAATGACGACGACTCTGGGGGTATCGCCGGCGAGTTGAGGTTTGCGGTTGTACTGGAGGAGGGAATGTATGGAAGGGTAGAAGTTTCTAGAAGGTCGGAAGAGGGGGGGATTGGATTTTAGGGTTTTGGGGGATAAGGAATTGGGAGGGGTAAATGAGGAAGAATAGAGAGAAGACGATTTAGGGTGAGAAAGGGGCTGCAGAGATAACATTTTCCTTTCTGTGTAGAAAAATCAGAGGAGAAAGAGATGGGAGTATTGTATTGTATTTTAAGTGAAAGAGGAGGAAATTTCACAAAAAGAACATGTTTGATTATTTTCTTAGCAGAAAGAGGAGAAGACGA
This sequence comes from Capsicum pubescens, assembly GCA_030864215.1. NCBI lineage: Eukaryota > Viridiplantae > Streptophyta > Magnoliopsida > Solanales > Solanaceae > Capsicum > Capsicum pubescens. The sequence goes on along the minus strand of CM061540.1, from coordinate 66,434,100 downwards.
CGGCACCGGAGAATGATGAACCTGAGCAAGTGAAATATCTTTTTTTTTTTTTTTCTAAAGGAGTTGCTTATTTTTGTTTGTTCTTATTTTTAAATAAGACAAATATATATTTCTCCAGTAAATACTCCCTTAGTTTCAATTTTTTTGAAATTTACCTTTTTATCAATTTTTAAATTTCAACTTTTATCTGATAAATTTAAAATCACAATATTAAAGAGTATTTTTGAATATTTTGATACTTTTATGAAATGGTTATGAGAGTTTATTTCAATTCTGAGATGGAAATAATTTTAATTTGTTAAGATTTAAGAGTGAAAAATGTGCAATTAAAGAAAAGGTTTGGACATTTATCTATAGCTTCTTCCTATTATTATTCTTTGAATGAATAGCTCATTGCTCAATTTGGTTTAAGGTGACACAACTTTGTACTATGAGCTTACATAGCTATTATGTTTATAATCTATGTTTTTTTTAAAAACTTTGAAGATTTTTTAGTTTTTTTAAAATTATTTTCTTATTGCTAATTGGAGCCAGAGATATGATAGCTTGTTAAATTATTATTTATTAGTACATCAAATCTTTCTTCATCAGAGGGAATTTCCTATTCCAAGACATCTAAACATAGTAATAGGCCTTGTTTGCCCATGAAAATTATAATTTTTTGGAGCTGAAGTTGGAATTGGAGTTGGAGCTGAAGCTGAAGTTGACCATGAATATAAATTAAAGTTGTTTTTGAAATTTGTGAGAGAAGTATGAGTGAAATCAAGTAAAACTTGTTTTCACTTTTCCAAATACAATTCTGGGATTGTATTTGAAATCTTATTTTCACTTTTTTCACTAAAGTAAAATAATTTTTTGAAAAAAGAAAAATAATTTTCATGACCAAACGGCTACTAGTTTAATTTTGTTTCATTCCAAATGGATCATTAGATTAGAATGGGACAAGAGAAACACGGGTTTTGTTTTAGGAAAAACTACATAGAGTAGCATACCTAAGACTTGGATTATAAAAAATAGCAACATTTTAATGAAATTACACTGTATAGCAACAATAGCATTATTTTAAAAGTAGTCCCATACTTTTACAGCTTTAGAGAAGTTACCTCCCCTTTTCACGCTTTTCTCCTTCTCTTTCCTTTTTTTATTTTTACTTTTCCCTTTGTTCACCCATTATCAGATTACTCTTTTTCCTTTATTCACTCCATTATTCACCCATTATCAGATTACTCTTTTCCCCTTATTCACTTCATTATTCACTCAATTATCAGACTGCTTTCTCACCTTTATCGCACGATCTGATAAGGATATTGTTCCTCTTTCTCAGGTAACTAATTAATTCAGTTATTGCATGTTGTCAGTTTCTTTTTTTTTTCTTACTGTAATCTATTAGCAACTCCGACTTTAAGATTTTTATGCTTTAATGGCTGAACACACACCAAAATTACGAACAAATAAGGGTATAATACCTATTAATTTATTGTCTAATTTTTTTAGTCTTGGATTAACTCAAGAGGAAGTAGTTAAAGTTGTTTCTAGTCCTATACAGTCGAAGAAATTTGTTAGTACGAAGAAGCTTAGATCCAAGTTTCGTAATGACCTGGTGAAGATGGCTGATATTTAAAAAAAAATTGTTGAAAAAAGCTTTTTCTCCAAAAGACGAAAAATTAAAAAAATATGAGAAGAAAAGAAAAGCAAAAGAAATTGCAGAGTCAAGCAATGGTGATGACGATGTTGAGAATTCTTCTGCTAATGTAACTGAAGAAGACATGGAGGAAGAGGTATTTTTCGTAAAGTTTTTCTCAACTTTGGGGTAATATGTATTTTTCATGAAGCTAATATGTATTTACTGCTCATTTGATATGTATTTAGGGATTTCAGTAAAACTGATCTGTGAAGATGATATGTTAAATATACAATTTGGGTTAACATGTATTTATTTATATTTTTGTGAAGCTGCTATGTTTATTTGTATTTTGTATGTTAGATAAATTTGCTAAGTCGCATGTATGAAAAATAAATTTAGCTTTGAACTACTCCTAAAGAGGCATTTGGCTATATGTATTTTATTTTATGTTTGATATGTATTTTCTGTGGAATGTACATGATAAAATATGCAGAGTGTCTTTCTTAGGGTCACGACGTTCCTTCGATTGAGCTCAATCCCAACATACTTCGTACAAGATATACTTCTCTATTGTGGGACTATGGTATGAGAAAACAAGAAGCAAAAGCTTAAAGTGATGACGAAGCACAATTGAGGCCTGTTAGGAAAAACAAGATAACAAGTGTCACAAAAGTACTGGAAGTCTGATGGTTGATGATTTTATTACATCGTGTAGTGACAAGATTTAACTGGATGTCGATATAAATTTTAGAAAGTTATTTTATGTTTTGAAGTGTATCAAAGTTACTAATTTTGAAGTGAATGGAAGTTATTCACTTTATTCTTTTTTGTTGAATATGTTTTTGATAAGTTCATAGTATGTGTTTTCTTCCAGCGTTCAGTATGATTTATACAGTGTTCAGATTTAACTTCAAAATACATATGCACTGTGCAGATTTGCAATATATACATATGCAGTATTCAAAGTTAACTTCAAAATACATATTTAGTTAACAACATATGTATTTTACTCTTCGTTATTTTATGTTTTGAAGTGAATCAAAGTTTCTAATTTTAAAGTGAATGAAAGTTATTCATTTTAATTTTTTGTGTTGACTATATTTTTGATAAGTGTATAATATATGTTTTATTTCAGTGTTCAGTATAATTTGGTCCACTGTTCAGATTAAAATTTAGTATACATATGCACTGTGCAGATTTGCAATATATGCATAAGCAGTTTTCACATTAAACTTCAAAATACATATGCAGTTAACAACATATAGATTTTACTCTTTGTTCTTTTGATTTCAAATACATATGCTGCTTTATATATCTATTTTACTATATTATCATATAATCTCGAATACATAATTTGCTCCGTATATGTATTTTACTGCTTTTTATGTTGGATATGTTTTCGATAAGTGTATAGTATGTGTTTTATTTCAGTATTCAGTATGATTCGATTCACTATTCAGATTAAACTTCAAAATAAATATGCACTGTGCAAATTTGCAATATATACATATTCAGTTTTCAGATAAAACTACAAAATACATATGTTGTTAACATCATATGTATTTTACTCTTTGTTCATTTGATTTCAAATACATATGTTGCTTTATATATCTATTTTACTATATTATCATATAATATCAAATTCATAATCTTCTTTGTATATGTATTTTACTACGTGTTAATAGACTATATAGCTAAATACATTTAGCTAAATTCATAAATACATTTAGCCAACTACATTTAGAGAGGAAGAGGCAACAAAAGAAAGAGGGAGAGAGAGAGGGAAAGGACGAGCGAGATTGGGAGAGAACGAGGAGAGTGGCGGGGAAGGATAGAGAGGAGAGAGAGAGAATATAAAAGAGTCTGGAGCCTAAAGGACAAATATTTTTATCAAAAATTTCAAAAGGGCATATTAAAATTGAAAAATACAAAAACAAACAAGGTAAATACAGGTGATTACTTTATTCATTAAAAGTTAACGACGTTTGATTACATACCGAATTAATTAAAATGAACTATAACAATAAATTTTTGAACGAAATAACTTTAACGACATGCCAAAAGATTGTGTAGATCATTGTATGATGTTGTCGTTCTCAACAATATTGCATCAGTAATGTATTTTTCATAGTTTTTTTCATATGTCCACCTTTCAGAGTGATTCACTAGAACTGGGATGCTTGCCATTGCTAACTTATTTCACCCAAAATACAAAAAATACATATCTATAAACTGGCAATAGTTACAATATACAATTACCCAAAAATAATTCAAACAGAATTATACAGTTATAAACGTAAATAATATATACTTACACAACCAAAAACACCAGCCAAAAATACAATTACAAAATATTTGTTAAACTTAAAATACAAACACAATCAAATTTTTCAGCCAGAATACAATTACACATTATTTGTTCATCGTTAGTGCTAAAATCAAAGCAACAAGCTCCATAATTGAACACATCCAAAATATCTATAAACAAACTTTTCAAAAATACAAATATACTCTCAAATTTTGAGAATCGAAACTTCAATAAATTTGAATTTGATCAACTTGAAAACTGATTTCAATCACCATTTTGTTCTATCAGTTCAATTCATTGTTGCATTACTTTTTACTCAAAATTCGTTTACAAATTGTTCAAAAAATAAATTAACGACACAATAAATTTGAACGATGCATCAGTAATGGATTAAAAAAAATTTGAACGAAATAACTTTAACGATTCGAAAAAAGTTCAATAACGATTTTAATTTGCAGAAGTCTATATGAGAAAAAAATACTATGATAAAATGCCTTCAACAACTCTGATCGTTGAATTTGCAATCGATGGTTGAATTCGAACAAATTGTCCAAAAAAAGCTACAGTTAAATTTGTTTCAATAAAATTAATGGTTCGATTTGAAGAAACTGATTGTTGAATTCGAATAAACTGAACCTAAGAAGATATAGTTGTATTTGATTCAACAACAGTAATGGATGAAATTCAATCTGATTGTTCAATTCAGAGAAATTGAAAAGAAAAATCTTCAATAAATTTTGATTTTGATTTTTTTTGCATGAACACGTTATTGTGAAATTGAAATTTGAATTTTGATTGCTGTTGTTAAAAAGTAACGAAAATCACGTGATTTAAGAGGTTTAAATGGAAAAGAAATCTGCACATTTAATTCAAAGGTAATTATACCATATTTACCTCAACAGATTTCAGTTAAATGTGGACAGTAAATTAATTTGTATTTGTAGTTGTATTTTTATAGCAACAGTTTGTTAAAATACAAAATACAAGTTGCTACTTTAAGTAATTATAAAAGTGTTGCTATAAATCTAATAATTATGGTCTTAAGTATGCTATTTGTGAATTTTGCCCTTTGTTTTACGTATAGAAGGAAGTAGTTTGCTTTGAAGAAAAAATTCCGTTACTTTATAGTTTGTTACATTTTAAAAATTTCATGGTACTTAGAATTGGATTGGAAGTGCACCATTTTTTAAGTATGTGGATTATTAATGTCTCGCCTAAAAAAAGTAAGAATTATTTTGAACTTCCGTCTAAAAATAGTTTTTCTCACTAGAGGACTTTATAAAGCATCATCTTGTTGTGAACAAGTGGTTTCCCATGTAGGATCACTTACTTTGTTGTGAACAAGTAAGTGGTTGTCCACGTGGGATCACTTACCATAGCGTATCCATATCTTCAAAGCATATAACGCCTATATATATCTCCCCACTTCATATGTAAAACATATACAATCAATAAAATACTATTACTAAGTTTATTCTCTTCCTAACATGTACTTAAATCTCTTCCTACTCCTCTTTTCTTTCCTTCTAATAAGTTTTATTATTTGGTCTTTATTTTACAACACGTTATAGCACGAGATCTCTTATAAATTTTACTATGTTAAATTTATCAAAACTTGAGTTTGTGGCACTCGACATTACCGAAAAGAATTATTTATCATGGGTCCTTGATGCTGAAATTCACCTTAACGCTAGAGGTCTTGGGGATACTATTAAACAAGAAAATAACGCATCAAGTCAAGATAAGACAAAAGCTATGATTTTTCTTCGTCATCACCTCCACAAAGGATTAAAAACTGAATATTTAACTATAAAAGATCCACTTAGATTATGGACTAACTTGAAGGACCAATATCACCACCTAAAATTGACGGTATTACCAAAAGTTAAATATGATTAGATACACCTTCAATTTCAAGATTTTAAAATCGTAGTTGAGTATAATTCAGCTATTCATAAAGTAAGTTTAATATTAGGATTATGTGGAGAAATCATCACTGACGAGGACTTACTAGAGAAAACTTTTTCTACTTTTCATGCTTCTAATGTATTTCTATAACAGAAATACCCTGAAAAGGGATTTAAGAAATATTCTGAATTGATTACATGCATATTTGTGGCAGAGCAGAATAATACTCCGTTAATAAAAAATCATGAAGTTCGTTCCACTGGATCTGCTCCATTTCCTGAAGTAAATATTGTAGCAACACATGATCAACCTGAAATAAGACAAAATTATTATCATGGTCATAGTTGTTGCCATGGTCATAGACGTAGGCGAGGACGTGGCAGAGGACAAAATAATTATCATCGTAATGGTGGAAATAAACATGAGAATAATAAAGGTTCTCAAAATAATTCTTCAAAGGATAAATTTAATTTTTGTCACCGATGTGGTATGAAAGGTCATTGGGCACATGCTTGTCGTACGCCTGATAATTTTGTCAAACTTTATCAAGCTTTCCTTTAAAAAAAATAATAATGTGGAAGCGCAGTTGACCTTTCGAGGTGATGATAATGAAGTAGCTCCATCAAATGCATCTAACGATATTGAGGCAAATCTTGCTTACAAAGATAATGACTTTAAAGGCCTCGCAGATATTACCCATTTGAGAGCTGAAGATTTCTATGAGGATATTGATTGAAGGATTGATCACCTTATTGAAAAATAAATTTATGAAGAAAGTTGTTGTTTTTTTATTTGCAATTATGTTGTTCTTACTAAATATGTTTTATTAAAGTACTATGTATTTCTAATTTCTACATTTTTAATGCAATTTCTTATGTAGGTTTTTTTCAAATTTCTTATACTCCCTCTGTTTAAAAAAGAATGACCAACTTTGACTTGAGCCAAAGTTTAAGAAAATAAAGTAGACTTTTGAATCTTGTGGCCTTAAATTAAAGTTGTGTCAAATGTATCAAAATGCCTTTTAATCTTGTGGCCCTAAACATGCCATGTGGAAAGTTGAAATTAAAGTATTGCCAAAAAAAGGAATGGGGTCATTCTTTTTGAAACGAACTAAAAAGGAAAGTAGGTTATTCTTTTTGAAATGGAGAGAGTAGTATGTTTTCTTTTTATAAAGAATATGAAAATTCTCCAATCATCAGTTGAATCCAAAATCAATTACAATGATATATGTCTTATAGATAGTGCTACCACACATACTATTTAAAAGATAAGAAATATCTCTCTCATTTGGTGATGAAAGAAGTCAATATTTATACTATATCTGGTAGTATAAGATTAATTGAAGGCTCCAAAAAAGCTAACTTATCACTTATCGGAGGAACAAATTTGATAATTGATGAAGCATTATATTGTAGTAAGTCTCAAAGAAACTTATTAAGTTTCAAAGACATTCGCCAAAATGGCTATCATATTGAGACTACAAATGATGAAAAAATTGAATATCTTTATATTACTACAATCATGTCGGATAACAAATATATATTTGAAAAATTATTCGCTCTTTCTTCCGGCTTATACTACACAAGTATTAGCACTGTTGAAACACATGCCATAGTAAATTAGAACTTTACTAATTTAAATAATTTTATTATATGGCATGACCAGTTGGGCCATTCCAGTTCTAATATAATGCACAAAATAATTAAGAATTGATATGGACACCCATTGAGGAACCAGAAGATTCTTCAATTTAAAGAATTTTCTTACGTTGCATGTTCTCAAAGCAAATTGATTACTAGATCATCAACAATTAAAGTGGGAATTGAATACCCTGTATTTTTAAAATGTATACAGGGTGATATATGTGGGCCCATTCACCCTCCATGTGGATTATTTAAATATTATATAATTTTAATAGATGCATCTACAAGATGGTCATATATGTGTTTATTTTCAACTCATAATTTGACATTTGCAAGATTAGTTACTCAAATAATAAAGTAAAGAGCACAATTTTCAAATTCCACAATAAAAATAATTCGTCTAAATAATGCTGATGATTTTATATCCCGGGATTTTAATGATTATTGTACATCAACTGAAATAACTATTGAACATCTGATTGCCCATGTTCATACTCAAAATGATCTAGTAGAATCATTGATTAAACGCCTATAATTAATCGCTAAACCAATGCTTATAAGGACAAAACTTTTCATTTTGATATGGGGTCATGCTATTTTGCATGCAATAGCTCTTGTGCGGATAAGACCTACAAGTTATCATAAAGTCTCCCTATTATAGTTGATTTTTGATCAAGAGCCAAATATTTCCCATATAAAAATTTTTGAATGTGCGGTATGTGTTTCAATTGCTCCACCACAATGCACAAAAGTGGATTCCCAAAAAAGATTGGGGATATATATTGGATATGAATCTCCTTTTATTATAAAATATTTGGAACCTATGACTGAAAATTTATTTACGACAAGATTTGTTGATTGTCATTTTGATGAAACAATATATCCAACATTAGGGGAAGAAAATAAGCAACTGAAAAAAAGAGATAGACTGGAATGAATTATCATTATCTCACTTTGATCCTCATACAAATAAATGTGAATCAAAAGTTGAAAAACTAATTTATTTGCAGAACATTGCAAATCAATTGTCAGATACATTCACTGACCTATCAAGAGTTACAAAATCTCACATTCCAGCTGTTAATTCTCCCATTCGAGTTGATATCCCGGTAGGACAATTGACTAATGCAAATAATCCTAAACCACACTTAAAACGTGATAGACTAATCGATTTCAAAGATAAAAATCCTAAAAAAAAGGAGTAAATTATCAAAATAATCATAATATGGAGGAAGCTACTCAAGAAGAGCAGCAAGACATAACAATTAATAAAACCTCAGAAGAGGTTCAGGTACCTGAAAATAATCAAAATATCAAAACGATATAATTATCGATAATATTTTTACTTATAATATTGCTAATGAAATAATGAAACAATATGAGGAACTTGAACCAAAATCTTTCAAAGAATGTAGACAGAGAAATGATTGACCAAAATAGAAAGATCCAATCAAAATTGAATTGACTTCGCTTGAAAAAAGCAAATTTTTTAGACCTATAGTCCAAACACCTGAAGGTATAAAGTCAGTGGGGTACAAATGAATTTTTATGCGAAAACGAAATGAGAAAAATGAAGTCGTAAGATTGAAAGCACGACTTATGGCACAAGGATTTTATCAAAGACCTGGCATTGATTATATGGAGACATATTCTCCAGTGGTAGATGCAAGCACCTTGAGGTATCTTATAAATTTGACAGTTTGTGAACAACTTGATATGAATCTGATGGACGTTGTCACAACCTATTTATATAGATCATTAGATAGTGATATTAATATAAAATTTTTTGAAGAAATCAAAATACCTGATGCGTATAAAAATTCTTGAGAAAATTGTTCAATCAAGCTTCAGAAATTCTTATATGGATTAAAATAATTAGGACGCATGTGGTATAATCGCCTTAGCGAATACCTATTAAAAGAAGGGTATAAAAATAGCTCAATCTATCCTTCTGTCTTTATTAAAAGGTCTGGATCTGAATTTGTCAAAATAGTTGTATATGTTGATGACTTGAATATCATTGGAACTCCTGAAGAGCTTTCAAAGATAGTAGAATGTTTGAAAAGGGAATTTGAAATGAAAGACCTCGAAAAATAAAATTTTATCTTGGTCTACAAATTAAACCTTTTACAAATAAAATATTTGTCCATCAATTCACATATACTGAAAATATTTTAAGGAGATTTTACATGGATAAAGCACATTCATTGAGTACCCTGATGGTTGTGAGATCACTTAATATTAATAAAGATCTATTTCGACCTCATGAAAATGATGAAGAACTTCTTAGTGCTAAAATACTATATCTTAGTGCAATCGGGGCATTGATGTATCTTACTAGTAATTCACTATCAGATATATCTTTTGCTGTAAATTTATTAGCAAAATTTAGTTCTTCCCCAACACGAAGGCATTGGAATGGTATTAAGCATATATTCAGATACCTCCGAAGAATTATTGATATGGGACTATTTTATTCAAATGAGTCTGATTCGCAATTAATTGATTATGCAGATGCAGGATATTTGTCTGATCCACATAAAGGTCGATATCAGACATGTTATTTATTTACATGTGGAGGTACAACTATATCATGGCATTCAGCAAAACAAATGATGATTGCTACATCTTCAAATCATGCAGAGATAATAGTCATTCATGGAACAAGTCGAGAATGCATTTGGTTAAGGTAAATAACTCAACACATCCAGGAAACATGTGGCCTTCCTTTGAAAAAGAATATTCCAACAATACTGTATGAAGACAAAGATGCATGCATAGCTCAATTAAGAGGAGGATACATCAAAGGAGACAGAACAAAACACATTTCACCAAAATCATTTTTTACTTATGATCTTTAAAAGATGGGTGAAATAGATATTCAACAAGTTCATTCAAGTGATAATCTAGCAGATATGTTCACTAAAGCATTGCCAATATAAACCTTTGAGAAGTTGAGATACAAGATTGGGATGCGTCGTCTCCTAGATATTAAGTGATGTTTTTATCAGAGAGAGTAAATACGCGTTGCCCTTTTTTTGCCCTTAACTAAGATTTTATCACATTGAATTTTCCTGATAAGGTTTTTAATGAGGCAGCAAACAATGCGTATTACAAACAACTATGTACATCTTATTCTTTTTAATTTTTTTTCCTTGTACATGGGCATCCAAGGGGGAGTGTTGTGAACAAGTAAGTGGTTGCCTATGTGGGATCACTTACTTTGTTGTGACCACGTAAGTGGTTGCCCACGTGGGATCACTTACCGTAGCGTATCCATACCTCTAAAGAATATAATGCCTATATATATCCCCCTACTTCACATGTAAAACATATAAAAATCAATAAAATACTACTACTAAGTTACTCAACTTTTCTCTTCCTAACATATGCTTGAATCTCTTTTTACTTCTCTTTTCTTTCTTTCTAATAAGTTTTATTATTCGGTCTTTATATTACAACACATCTTTCTATTTTCTTTATATTTATTTTAAGAATATACGTATCAACTGGGCAGTAATTGAGTGCTCACGAAGTTTAATAATTTGATTGTTATATTTTAGTGAGGGATAATCGAACTACTACTATACTTAGTCGTGTGGTTGACCTGTTGTGTCAGATTTTCTTAATATCTGCAATATTTATTAGAGAAAAGGGCAAAATTTATTTTTTTTATTTTGAAAAGTTGATTAAATATACTCTTTGTCATAATTTGTGATTAAATTTATTTTTTATTTTAAAAATTTAATTAAATATATCCTTCGTCATATTTTGAGGTCAAATTTACCCTTGATGTCATACTTTGGAGTTAAATTTACCCTCGTTGTTAAGAAATATTTCATATGTTCCCTTTTTTTAATGGAAAAATCCAAAATCAATGTTAAATGCCTCATTTTAAAAAGAAATAAACCATACGCTAATCTAATTCGATCGATCGACTCGAGCCACAAAAAAGACACAAAAAAATATACCTCCTCAGTTCTGTTGATTAAATTTTTTCAACGAGTTTAAGCAACTGGATATTTATTAGTGCATAGCTCATGAATTTTTTTTTTGCATCAGTGCAAACACAAACAAATATACCCTTCCCTCAGGTCATGAATCTGCATTAATGCAGAGCTTATAAAAAATAGCACTTAGCGGTCAAATGCAACTGATTAGGCCCACCGGATATTGTTCTGGATGATTGAATTAAGATGTCTCTTTATGTGTCAATCTTGACATCTCTTTATCCTTATATTTTTATATACAACTAGTTAATTTATCCACGCTTCGCACAGATTAATTAGATTTTCTAGTGCTGAAAATTTCTTAAGGGATCATTTTAGTTTTCAGCCATTTCAAATTCCAACCAATTATATACACTTTTAAGTATATACATGTATTTTTATGTGAATTTTCATCACTTACGTATTTTCAGTCTTCTAAAAATTTGATTTATAATATACTCTAAGTGAAACAATAATTTCATTTTTCTTAAAAGAAAGTAGAGCAAAATTTTTTTTCATAAAATTGAATTTATTTTCATGCCTAGTTTTAATAAATTTTAGACTTGTTTATTATTTATATATATAACAAAAATCTAATTATACGAATCTCACTTTTTTAATCTTATTTTATCCTTTTCATTTCTGTTTAAACTATAAAATGTGAAAAATCAAAAACTACAATTTAACGAATCAGTAAACAACTTTCTTATGAATTAAAATATCATTTGAAAATAATAAACTAATGGTACGTTCTCATATTTTATCAAAAGATTTACTAAAGTTCATGTACATAATTGCGGAAGAATACATAGATACTTTCTTAAGTAGCACACATATATGTTTGCCTCCTTCCTTTGCTTTTACTTTAGAAAATAAACACTCCGATCTAGATATGCATATAAAAAATAGACCTCATCAACGAAAAAAATCAGAAAAACTCTGGAAGAATACATAGATACTTTCTTAAGTAGCACATGTGTACGTTTGCCTCCTTCCTTTGCTTTTACTTACGAAAATAAACACTCTAATCTAGACAAGCACATAAAAAATAGACCTCACCAACGAAACCCCCCAGAAAATTGGTTAACTAAATTAATATAAACTTTTTAGAATGTTATATTGTGAATTGAAGAGGAAAGAAGAACTATCACACATATAAATAATTTCTCTCAAAAAATTTTAAACAGTAATAGTTAGATTCTTGCCATCTCAATATTCTACTTCATTTGTATGTCAATCGAGCCTTAAAAGAGCCAAAAAAAATTAAGTGTTGCATGAAACAAAAAAGAAGGACGACTTAATTGGTAACTAAAAGTGCTAAGAGCAGTTGAAGATGAAATTAAATAAATCAAAAATACCAAAATATTGTAATTTGAACTATATCTTGGTCGGTGAGATCTTTTTTTTGTTGCTATGTGGTATGTCTTATACCCATAGTGAGATGAAGACAAGGAAAATTATCATGATAGTAATTTTCTTTTCATCTACGATAAAAAAATTAGTAATATTAAGACAAAGAGAAATACAAGATTGTAAAAAATTAATTAATGGACATATAACATAAAAAAAAGTTGCTCTAATAAAGTAATACATAATTCGTTGTTCTTTCCCTAATAGTTTATCCTCTTTTAACAGCTGTTGTCTATACCGATGCTTCACCGATGGTTATTTCAGTTTTAAATGATTATAATGTATGGATCTTTGGTTATGAACAAACGGGAACAGACAAAACATTCACCATGGAGGGTATAAAAGAGAACAAAGGGTAAATTTTTCTTTTTGTAATTGACATTTGTTAACTTTTTTCATATTTGGTTGTTGTTGACAGAGCTCTAATCAAATTAATTCAATAACTAATACATCAACTAGGAAAATAAGTAATGTGACAACAATATAAGATGCTAAAGCAACAAACTAATGCCCTCTTCTACACTTTACCCCCATAAAAGGAAGATAAACTCAAACCAAAGAAAGAACTTTGGATACAAATAATTCCACCATCTATAGTACTGATACAAAACAAATCTTAAGTAGTCTCAAAAGCATAAAACCAAACAAACATTACAAAAAAATTACACGTTGGTATATTAGGACATCTCAAATTGATTCTACACAACTTTCATAATTTGGACGATATAGAATCAATAAAAGTTAAACACATTTCAATCTTCCATGTAATTCTATCAATCAAACAAATATTTTTTCATCATCACTTCAACTTTCTTTCACTAATACTAAAACACAATATACAACAAAATAGATGCAAATAAAACAGATAAACATGCACATGACTTAATAAAATGACAAAAACAGAGCTCGCAAAGAATTATAGAAACAATTGTCATTGTTTCACACTATTTAAAGAAACAATTGTCATTAATTTTTTTTAATTCAAAATTAAATAATTGGGGGTATGTGTAAGGCCCCGCAAAATCCTAAGCTTAACTCAGTCTTTTAAGCTCGCTAAGGGGTCTCAGACTTAGAAAATTCTAGCTAAGTATTCAGACTTAGTGTTATTTTAGCTTTCAAAAGTTGGCAATCTTATTTCACGACCTTCACGTCCGTTAAATGTTGATATTTGATTTAGTTCATGATCAGGAAGGTCAATAGATGTTGTCAGATAAGTTGTAAATTTTTTGAATCTCGTTTAGACCATGTTTGAGTGACCAAAATAGTGAGTCGACGCGATATCGATGAGTTGCATTATCCATCGCGTCGATAGATAATTTTTCCCTCAGCTCAGTGCAAATTCCAGTGAACCAACGCGGACTCGATGCGGCGCGTTGGCTATCGCGTCAATACCAATAATGCGATGCGTCGGTCTGCGCATCGATAACACAGTTTTCAGTCATTAAAAGGCCGCGTCCTCAGGGTTAATTAAGTCTTTTTCCCACGCCCTTCATCCCCTATAACACGAAATTTAGTTCTCTTTTAGCAAGTTATATTCATTCATTCACAAATTTCTCAAGAACAAAAACCCTAGGTGAATTAAATTCAAATTTAAGATTCATAATTTCACCGTTAGTTTTCAAGAATTCACCAACTAAGGTATGTGAAGTGTTCATCCAAGGGTTCCTTCCACCCTTGGAGTCCAAGAAATTATTTTTTTAAACTTCAAGTATATGGATTTCATGAATTTCATGTTGGGTTTGATTATATTCATGTTTATAATGGTTAATTGGGATTCTAATCCATGTTTAATGATAAGTTTCATGTGGGATTAATTGATAATATCGTGTGAATCCATGTTGAACTCTTGAAATCATGAAGTTGGAGTTGAATTATGATGCTTACTTTTGTAAATTATTATGTACATATATCATGCTCATTAAGTGCTAGATGAATTGCTCATGTGAACTAATAAGAGAAAGAAATCATGTCATGTTAGCTTATGTGCGAGTTGCATCATGCAAGTGTTTGATAAAATGCCTCCATGAATGAGTTATGAACAAGTGCACATGATTATATCTTTCCAGACTATGTGATGATTTACTTTTCATGCTATCGAGTCCTGGGGGTATTTATACTCGATAATTTAGCTGTTACCTAGAACCAGTATCAGTTACAAAATAATCTCATTCATGTCATGATCAGTTGTACTCTCCGTCAGTTACAGGACTCAGGAAAACTCAGTAGACTCAGTATCAGTTTAGTCCAGTTCAGTATTTAGCTCAAACCTCAGTAAATTCAGCCAGTTAACAGAATTCAGTAGTATTCCGTCAGTCAACAGAACTCAGTGAAATCAGTTCAGTTTATTTTAGTTCAGTTCAGTTAGATAGTATAATCAGTAACAATTCAGTCAAGCCTAGTATGAACTAGGAATCAGTTCAGTGTCTATTCAGATGAGAGTATGATTCAGCACCGAGTTAACCCAGGGATGGGGGCATTTGTAACGACCCGAAATTGCCTCCCAGGATGTCACACGGTGCTTGAAGCTACAAGTAGCCCTAAGCTAATCCTTTGAGCCTATTTCTACTAATAACACTCATTTCAAGATGAAATAATTCAAGCACTAACATAGTCATATCATATGAAAGGAAATATAGAGAAAATGCTCGGTCCAAACAACCAAGCAATACGAAAAACCTCAACACAACCACAATCTGATAACAAGTCTGACAAAGCCTCTACTAATCCATGAACTAGAGAGCTGTTGGGACAGGTCCCCAACTGACTCGAAATGAACTGAAAATAACAATATAATCTCTCAAAATATAGAGATGTCTGAATATAGGTCCTCAAACTATGAGGACTCACCACTGAAGAAATGTAGATAGAGGTACTCGAAAATTACTGATGAGGTTGGGACTGAGCACTTGAACCTACATTATAAGACAATGTAGCACATAGACGTATATGTGGATCATCACTTGGGAATGTACTGAGTATGTGGGGGTGCATGCATTTATATAAAACAACATCAATACTCTTTAATCAAATCATACATGTAATAAGTAATGACTCACATGGCTTGAATAAGTATAAAATATGAAGCTCATGAATCATGTAAAATGGAACAGGTAACACAATCTCGTGAGTCATTAGACTTTTAGCCTTGAAATTTGTACTCTTCCCTTATTCTTATTACTCAAGTCTAAAGAAAACTTTAAGCAATACTTTCAACTCATGCATATGTCTCATGGAGAGTAAAAACTCTTTAATGCTCAAGAACTCATAACTCTTTTGAACTCAAATACTTGGAATTCGGAATCATATAACTTTGGAACATACTTGAAGGCATTTCATTCACGTTAGGAAAATATATCATTTCAAGCTTTTGGGAAAAATATTCTATCTTAATGGAAAATTCTTTAGTTTAGGGAGGTAACTGATCTCGAAGTTTAAATGTCAAGGGAGGTTCTCTTAACCGAAATAAACCATGCGAGCTACATGGAGTCCAACGTTTTGTCCTCCTAAGGAAGAAACCTCACGTTGGAGAGAGGCGTCATACTCCTGTCAGGGAGTATAAACTAGGTACAGTGATCACTAAACAAACTCGACCTATGGCCCAATATCAATTCAGTCTTCGGCCAAATAATAATCATAAACTTGGCCTCAGGCCCAACCTACGGTGGCACGTAGTTTTGGGGTAAGAAACTGTAGTAACTTACCCGCTCAGTGCTAAATACTACTCCCTTTAGATTATCTGTGCTCATCTCGTAAAAATCCACTTTTAGAAATAATCTCATGGTTCACCACGAACCCAATAATCAAATCTAAAATCTCATGTAGTAGAGTGAATTTCAAAACTCAATGACCATTAGGTCAAAACATTTCTAAATAATCCCAGAATACTCAAATCATGGGTGATTATAGCACAATAGTTCATAAAATCTCAAGTCTCAAGTAGGGATTAATAACCCATAGTTCAATCTCAAGTTAAAACTCATCAAAGCATAATAGATAGCATATAGATTCATAAATCATTTAGAAATCTGAAAATTTCAGCAATTTATCTCAAAATCTCAACATACTCATATACTTCAATATTTCAAATATTTCAACTATTAACTTCTCAAGGATTAAAATCATGGGGTATAGACCCAACTGCAATTTCTCAAGAAAACATGTAAAAATCATGTCATTACACTCTCAATTCAAGGGAAACATCAAAAGCTTGCAACCAATAACAATGGGTGAAAACCCCCAAATCAATTTCTTGTAAAATCTCATAAATTGCAGAGCATTGTAGTTTAAATAAGCTTTTGGGCATAAGGGTGAAAGGATTACCCTTTTTCAAAACCCCACATACCTCGAATTAGAAGCTTTAGACGAATTCTCGCTTTTGGAACTCTATTCGTACTCTTGAATGAGGGTTCTTGAAGCCCTTGACTTGGGAACCTTGAATCTTGACTCAATTTAGAAAATCTATGGTTGATTCTTGAAATTCTTGGAAGAGGTTTTGGATACTTAGGGTTTTTGTTGAGAGAAAACTTGAGAGAGACTTTATAGAATGCTTGTAAATGACCTTGATTTGGTGTTTGCACAGTTTAAGGGGCTTGAAAAAAGTCCAAAGTGGCCTTTTTAACCTATGTACGAAGCTGGGAAAAAAATTAAACTAGGAACCCGATTTCACGGGCCACCGCAACGCCCCACTATCATGGTGGATCACTGAAAATTGACAAATGGGAAATTTGTAGTCACCGCGATGCGGAGCCATCGCGTTGTCCCACTAGTTGGGACCTGGAACTTCAGCGCGACACATCACAATCACGCCCGGACACTGGAAATTGACTATTGGGAAATTGGGGTCCTCCGTGACGCGCCACTATCGCGGAGTTCCACTGAAAATTGACAATTGTCAAATAAACCCTCTCCGCGATGCGCCAAGTACCAAAATGATGCTGTTTTACGATTAGGACTTAAATTAGCCATAACTTCTTACCCGGGTATCGAATTTGGGCGAATCTTATATCAGCGGAAAGCTTATTAAATTTTACATGTGATAAAAAGTCGAAATTAGGGAAATTCTAAATGGTTAAAACGATACTCAATTAGGAAGTCACTTCTCAATCTTTTAGGGATGGAATTACACTTCACTTGACATGCTCTAAGGCTCAGACTACGAGGGAACTTTGTAGGGTCTTACAATATCTTCCCCTTGGAAACATTCATCCTCGAATGTCTATAGTTAGACTAGGAACACAGGAAAAATAGAGTACACATAGCTGAAGAAATTTTTGCTAAACGGCTCAAAATCTCTCTAAACTCTTGAATGAATCAGAAATTGCAAGAACTCATGTAAGAATAGATACATAGCTGAAATTTAGATTAGAAGGTCTGAATTAAGGAAGAATAATACCTTCAGATTGATCTGAACTCACGGGAAAGAGGTGCAGGTACTTGGCTCGCATGTCTGTTTCTGCCTCCCAAGTTGCACCCTCAACAGACTGGTTCCGCCATAAAACATTGACCAAGGGAACTTCTTTGTTCCTTAGTCTATGGATTTGAAAATCTAGGATTTCAACATAAATCTCATCGAAGGAAAGACCGTTCTGAATATCGACATTCTCTGAAGGATCTACTACAACAGAATCACCAATATGCTTCTTAAGCATAGAGACATGAAAAACAGGATGAACATCTGACAACTCTGCGGGCAACTCAACCTCATAGGCCACCTTACCAAAATGGCTCAAAACTCTATACGGGCCAACATAACGGGGACTAAGCTTTCCCTTTTTACCAAACCTCTTCACCCCTTTCATGGGTGAAATCTTCAAGTACACTAAATCACCCACTTCAAACTTAAGATCTCTTCTCCTCACATCGGCAAATGACTTTTGACGACTCTGAGCTGTCTTTAACCTCTCTCTAATCAACTTAACTTTCTCCATAGCTTCAAACACTACATCAGGCCCAATTGTGGTATCTTCACCCACTTCAAACCACCCTATGGGTGACCTACATCTCCTACCATACAAGGCCTCAAATGGTGACATACCGATGCTAGCATGGTAACTGTTGTTATAAGCAAACTCTATCAATGGCAAATGCTCATCCCAACTACCTTTGAAATCAAAAGCACATGCCCTCAACATATCTTCTAGGGTCTGAATGGTCCTCTCAGCCTGACTATCTGTCTGCGGATAAAAAGCAGAGCTCAAAAGAACTTGGGTACCAAGACCTTGCTGAAATGCCCTCCAAAACTGAGAAGTAAATTGAGTGCCCCTATATGAAATGATGGACGAGGGAACTCCATGCAGCATGACAATATCCCGGATATACAATCTAGCATAATCCTCAGTTGTATAAGATGTGAGCACGAGCAAAAAATGTGCGAACTTAGTCAGCCTATCCACAACAACCCAAATCGAATCATGATGACGACGCGAAAGAGGTAACCCGGTTATGAAGTCCATATTCATCACCTCCCACTTCCAAGTGGGTATACCAAATGATGTTGGGCGTATTTATACGTCTAAGCACCATAACTTACCCATGTTTTAGCTAAGTTTTGAGGATAAAATACATAAGTCTTGCACTTTTAGTCCATTTTTAAGTAAGTGAGTTGACCTATGTGATTAACATGCTTTTCAGGTACTAATGAAGAAGATTTCAGCACTTTGGGGACCTGTGGACAGCAAAGGAAAACTTCACATAAAAGGGAAAGCAGCTTTTGGACTGAATGTGATGCATGGGAACTTTTTCCCGGGCAAACTCAGTATTTTTAAATAGTTAAGGATACAGTAGCAATTTATTAGAGAAGGATGTTATTAAAAACCTTATTGCTGAATTTTTAGGGATTATTGACATAATTCACATTCTGTATTTTTTTGAAAACAAGAGAAAGCAGCTTAGCTTGAGGAGAGAGAGAAACATTTTTCTCTCTTATTTTCGTTATTCATCTTCTCCACCAAGATCGTTCTAAGTTTTGGTATGATGAATATTTCTATTGTGATTTCCGTTTTATTCATGAGTAGCTAAGTTTATTTGTTAGGGTTATGGAAACCTTGTAGTATACTCTCTATTGCTATGGGTTTTTGAATTTATGATGTGTTAATCCACTTATATCATTACTCTCTTTGTTATGATTGAATTCTCATGGTTGCAAACATAGGGAATGTGCCATTATAGCAATAACTTGTTCGATAGAAAAGTTACTATTTGGAAAAGAGAGTGTGACAAGAAAATAGGGTTTCCAACCTCTATTTTACACGTTAATGCCTTAGCAGGATTAACTACTTGGAGAGTTCGTATGATTGGTTGTACACTTTGGATTCGAGAGAACTAAGGTGAATAAATCCTTGATGGTTGAGAAACACTTGGATTTAGAATTAGAATATATCTCTCTATAAGTGCATGCATGTATAAATCCTTATTACTCATAGTTAATAGAGAAGTAGAAGCTACAAGGTGGACATAACCCTAACCTGTCATTCTCTGTGATCAAATATTATTACACATATCATCTCATTGTTACACCGATAATATTACTGTGCACTTAAACCAAACCCTCCTTATCTTGGAACCTTCGACCAACAGTCTAATAATAATCGCAATACTTAGTGATCATCGTATTCCCTGTGGGATTCGACACCCAACCCAGTTGGGTTTTATATTTGACAGCGACCGCTTGCACTTTCTAACGAGAGTTGTAATTTGGGCGTATCACCAAACTCCTGTATCACACCACCAGGTCTTTGGTGATCTACCTTAACCTGTTGGCACATTGCACACTTTGCTACAAACTCGGCTATATCCTTCTTCATACCCTTCCACCAATAGATTTCCCGCAAGTTGCGGTACATCTTGGTAGTGCCGGGATGAATAGAATACCGCACGCCATGCACTTCATCCATAATCCTTTGCCTCAGATCATTAACACACGGAACACATAATCTACCTTGCACTCTCAACACACCATCTCCCTCTTGGGAGAAAACCTCTACCTTTTGGTCCTGAACTGACTCCTTCAGTCTGACCAAACTAGGATCCTTGTCTTGCTTCTCCTTCACTTCCGAAACTATTCGGAACTACTCTGCACCAAAGTACTTCCCTCAGCTGAATCAAGCAACCTAACACCCAATCTAGACAAATAATGCACATCACGAGCTAACTCTTTCTTACCTTCCTCTACATGGGCAATACTACCCATAGACAATCTGCTAAGGGCATCCGCCACTACGTTGGCCTTGTCCGGGTGATACAACACACTCTTATCATAGTCTTTTAACAACTCCAACCACCTCCTCTGCCTAATATTTAACTCCGTTTGAGTAAACACATAATGCAGGCTCTTATGATCAGTAAACACATCAACATGAACACTATAAAGATAATGTCTCCAGATTTTCAAAGCAAAGACCACAACAGCTAACTCAAGATCATGGGTTGGGTAATTCTTCTCATGCAACTTTAACTGTCTAGAGACGTAGGCTATAACCTTACCTCTTTGTATCAACTCACAACCCAAACCAATTCTAGAGGCATCATAATACACCATAAACCCATCTGTACCATCAGGAAAAGTCAACACAGGAGGTGAAGTAAGTCAGTCTTCAACTCCTGAAAACTCTTCTCATAGGAATCTGACCACTGGAACTTAACTTTCTTTTGGGTCAACCGAGTCATGGGAGACACAATAGAAGAGAATCCTTCAACAAAACGGTGGTAGTATCCCGCTAGACCCAAGAAAATTCTAATGTCAGACGGAGAGATAGGTCTAGGCCAATTTCTTACAGCTTTTGTCTTTTGGGGATCAACTCTAATACCCTTGGCTGAAATGATATGACTCAGAAAGGATACATACCTTAGTCAAAATTCGCACTTATTAAATTTGGAGAACAACTGGTAATCTCTGAGGGTTTGGAAGATAATTCTAAGATGATTCGCATGGTTATTCTTATTACGGGAGTACACAAGGATGTCATCTATGAATATAATGACAAACATATTGAGATATTGCTTGAATACTCAGTTCATGATGTCCATAAAGGCTGCTGGGGAATTGGTTAGCCTAAAGGACATAACTAGAAACTCAAAGTGAACATAGAAGGTTCGGAAGGCTATCTTTGGAATATCACAGTCCCTCACTTTAAGTTGATGATAGCCGAATCTAAGGTCTATCTTGGAGAAATAGCTTGCACCTTGCAACTGATCAAATAGGTCATCAATTCTCGGAAGAGGATACTTATTTTTGACTGAGACCTTGTTAAGCTGACGATAGTCAATGCACATACGTAAAGAACCATCTTTTTTTCGCACGAATAAGACAGGTGCGCCCTAAGATGAAATACTGGGCCAAATGAAACCTTTGTCTAAAAGATCTTTGAGTTGCTCTTTTAACTCCTTAAGCTTAGCAGGTGCCATACAGTATGGCAGAATAGAAATAGGATGAGTGTCGGGAAGAAGGTCAATCCCGAATTCTATCTCTCTATCGGGAGGTACCCCTTGGAGATCTTCCAAACAAACGTCTGGAAACTCATTAACAATATTGACTGACTGAATAGTTGGAGCCCTGGACTTAGTGTCTTTAACTCTAACTAGGTGATAGATGCAACCTTTGGATATTAGCTTTCTGGCTTTGAGATAGGAGATAAAATGAATCTTGGGAGTTACCGAACTCCCGGACCACTCAAAAGCTGGTTCATCAGGAAACTAAAACTTGAACAGACGGGTACGACAGTCTATAGATGCATAACAAGAATGAAGCCAATCCATACCCAAAATAAGGTCAAAATTCACCATGTCTAACTCTATCAAATTAGCAAGTATGACTCTATGAAGAACAGTAACAGGACAATCTTTATACACTTATTTAGGAACAACTGAATCCCCGATGGGTGTAGAAACTAGGAAAGGCTCAGGAATCTTTTCGAGACTCATTTTGAAATTCACAGCTACAAGTGGGGCCACATAAGAGAGACTAGACTCGGGGTCCAACAACACATAGACATCAAGACAAAAGACACAGATCATACCAGTAACAATATCGGGAGAGTCCTCTTGCTCTTGACGTAATGGTAAGGCATAGAATCTGTTCTAGCACTGACCGCCAGTAGTGCTAGATAAAGTGCCCTGAGCAGGGGTGGGATGAGGTACAGGAGCTAGTGCACAAGTAGCCTGTGCCTGAAGTCGGGTATCTCTGTTCCCCTGTCTAGCATGAGGACAATCTCATAGTCTATGGCCCGGCTTACCATAACTAAAACAACCCCTCAGATCTACAAAACACTCCTCGAGATAACTCCTACCATACTTAGCACAAGGAGGATAGCGGGGCCTATTACCAATACTGTTCTGCGATATAGACATAAAAGATCTTCCCTCTTGCTCCTACCTTCTTCTAGGCATGGGAGCACTAGCTGATGAAGGCGCTGGCATAGATGGATGCCTCTGAAACTAAGGGCGTTTCCCTCCATAGAACCTAGTCTGGCTAAACTCATGCTGCTCAGATCTTGCCCTCTTGTTACCCCTCACTTGATCTTTCTCCCTAATATTATCCACCTCTAGCTGCTGGGCATGCATCATCAACCTAGCCAGATCCATATCCCTATGCAGCATCGCAGTCCTACACTCCTTTAGTACCAACTCAGAAATACCGATTACAAACTTGCTCATACTAGCCCGAGTGTCAGAAATCAAATCAGGAGTATACTTGGCCAACTGGTTGAACTTCACACAATACTCCTTAACAGTCATGGAGCCCTGCCTCAAGTTCATAAACTCCTCGATCTTTTCCTCCATTATCTCAAGTGGAAAAAACTTGTCCAAGAATGCTTCTTGGAACACCTGCCAAGTCATAGGAGCAGCATCCTCATCTCTACCCTTCCTCCAAGATACAACCCAGTCATATGCTATGTCCTTCAACCTGTAAGATGCCAACTCAACACTTTCTTTCTCAAAAACATGCATCACCTTTGTGATCTTTCTCACCTCTTCTAGGTACTACTATGGGTCCTCACCTGCCTTGGACCCATAAAACTCTGGCGGATTCATCCGCATAAAATCATGGATCCTAGCCGTGGTTACATCACCTCCCTACTGATTAGCAACTGTGTCCTAGTTATTGGCCTGAACATTAGCGGTGACTACTTGGGCTAATACCTGAAAGGCTGCCCAAAAATCGGCATGAGACACAGTCTCATTCAAAGGATCAATAGGTGGGGGTTGCTCATTATCATTCTTGTGGGCATTCACTCTTCGAAGAGGCATTTTCTAAAATAGAAGAGCATGAATTATTAGATGAGAGGGATAATTGTAGGCACGATAGAATTTGAAAGAAAGAAACAACTTTTCCTAAAACGTCTTGTAGCCTCTTGCTCATAGATGTGGCACACTACACACCAATGGTGAAGACTCTACTCAACGCGGCTTGTCAGACTCCCTAGGACTCTTAAAATCCTTAGGCTTTGATACCAAGTTTGTAACGACCCAAAATCATCTCCCGAGACGTCACACAGTGCTTGAGGCTACAAGTATCCCCAAGCTAACCCTTTGAGTCTATTTCTACTAATAACACTCATTTCAAGATAAAATGATTCAAACACTAGCATAGTCATATCATATGAAAGAAAATACGGAGAAAATTCTCGGTCCAAACAACCAAGCAAGACCGGAAACCTCAACACAACCACAATCTGATAATTAGTCTGACAAAGCCTCTACTAATCCATGAACTAGAGAGCCATTGGTACAGGTCCCCAACTGACTCGAAATGAACTGGAAATAAAAACATAGTCTCTCAAAATATGGAGATGTCTGAATATAGGTCCTCAAACCATGAGGACTCACCACTGAAGGAATGTAGATATAGGTACTCGAAAATCACTGATGAGGTTGGGACTGAGAACTTGAACCTACATTATAAGACAATGTAGCATATAGACGTATATGTGGATCAACACTTGGGAATGTACTGAGTATGTGGGGGTACATGCATTTTTATAAAACAACATCAATACTCTTTAATCAAATCATGAATGTAATAAGTAATGACTCACATGGCTTGAATAAGTATAAAATGCGAAGCTCATGAATACTTTCATCTCGTGAGTCATTATACTTTCATCTTTGAAATTTGTACTCTTCTCTCATTCTCATTACTCAAGGATAAAGGAAACTTTAAGCAATATTTTCAACTCATGCATATGTCTCATGGATAGTAAAACTTCTTTAATGCTTAAGAACTCATAACTCTTTTGAACTCAAATACTTGAAATTTAGAATCATATAATTTTGGAACATACTTGAAGGCATTTCATTCATATTAGGAAAATATCTCATTTCAAGCTTTAGGAAAAAATATTCCATCTCAATGGAAAATACTTTAGTTTAGGGAGGTAACTGATCAGAAGTTTAAATGTCAAGGGAGGTTCTCTTAACCGACATAAACCATGCCAGCTACATGGAGTTCAATGTTTTGTCCTCCTAAAGAAGAGATCTCACGTTAGGGAGAGGCGTCATACTCTCTCCAGGGAGTATAACCTAGGTCCAGTGATCACTAAACAAACTCATCCTTGGGCCCAATATCAACTCAGCCTTAGGCCCAATAATAATCATAAACTCGGCCTCAGGCCCAACCTACGGTGGCATGTAGTTTTGGGGTAAGAAACCATAGTAACTTACCCACTCGGTGCTAAATACTACTCCCTTTAGATTATCTGAGCCCATCTCGTAAAAATCCACTTTTAGAAATAATCTTATGGTTCACCACAAACCCAATAATCAAATCTGAAATCTCATGTAGTAGAGTGAATTTCAAAACTCAATGACCATTAGGTCAAAACATTTCTCAATAATATCAGAATACTCAAATCATGGGTGCTTATAGCACAATAGTTCATAAAATCTCAAGTCTCAAGTAGGGATTAATAACCCATAGTTCAATCTCAAGTTAAAACTCATCAAAGCATAATAGATAGCATATAGATTCATAACTCATGTAGAAATCTGAAAATTTCAGCAATTTATCTCAAAATCTTAACATACTCATATACTTCAATATTTCAAACATTTCAACTATGAACTTCTCAAGGATTAAAATTATGGGGTATAGACCCAGCTGCAATTTCTCAAGAAAATATGTAAAAATCATTCCATTAGACTCTCAATTCAAGGGAAACATCAAAAGCTTGCACCCAATAACAATGGGTGAAAATCCCCAAATCAATTTCATGTAAAATCTCATAAATTGCAGAGAATTGTAGCTAAAATAAGCTTTTGGGCACAAGGGTGAAAGGATTACCCTTGTTCAAAACCCCACATACCTTGAATTAGAAGATTTGGATGAACTCTCACTTTTGGAACTCTATTCATACTCTTGAATAAGGGTTCTTGAACCCTTGACTTGGGAACCTTTAATCTTAACTCAATTTAGAAAATCTATGGTGGATTCTTGAGATTCTTGGAAGTGGTTTTGGATACTTAAGATTTTTGTTGAGATAAAACTTGAGAGAGACTTCATAGAATGCTTGTAAATGACCTTGATTTGGTGTTTGCATGGTTTACGAGGCTTGGAAAGAGTCCAAAGTGCCCCTTTTAACTTCTGTACGAACTGGAAAAAAAATTAAACTGGGAACCCGATTTCATAGGCCATCGCAATGCGCCACTATCGCGGTGGCTCGCTGGAAATTGACAAATAGGAAATTGGTAGTCATCGTGATGCGGAGACATCGCGTTGTCCTACTAGTTGGGACCTGGAACTTTAGTGCGACACGTCACAATCGCGCCAGGCCATAGAAAATTGACTATTTGGAAATTGGGGTCCTCCGCAACACGCCACTATTGCGGATTTCCACTAAAAATTGAGAATTATCAAATAAACCCTCTCCGCGATGCCCCAAGCACCAAAATGATGTTGTTTTATGACTAGGATTTAAATTAGCCATAACTTCATACCCGGGTATTGGATTTGGGCGAATCTTATTTTGACGGAAAGTTGATCAAATTTTTCATGTGATAAAAAATTGAAATTAGGGAAATTCTAAATGGTTAAAATGATACTCACTTAGTAAGTCACTTCTCAATCTTTTAGGGACGGAATTACACTTCACTTGACATGCTCTAAGGTTCAGACTACGAGGGAACTTTGAGGGGTCTTACAACATTCCGGCCAGAAGAGGGTTTGACTCCTAGTAGCAATCCCTACGTTAAAAGACTACGTAGCCAGCGTAGGGTGAGATATCTTCTTGGCAGGTATTATGAGGGTTGATATATCTCATTTGAGTTTCCCTGCCTGCGAGGGTTGACGAAAGATCATCCTGTCAGAGAGGGTTAACTCACAACTTATATTTACCCATGGCACAGTACTGACACTCTTCCAACTGAGGTTACAGGTTGGACTCCAATCCATTCAAAGAGAGGCATGTCGGTTAGATGATTACCTCCCACAGTCTCAGTTTTAGATTCAGTCTTAGTATAGAACTCAGTTCTGTTCTACAGATTAAGGACTATTATTTACAGTCACTCAGCTCAGTACGAAACTCAGTACAGTTCCACAAAATCAAGACTATCAGATACAGTCATTCAATTTTCAGTAACACATTATCAGTAAACTCAGATATCAGTTAATCAGTATTCAGACTCAATATTCAGTGTTATCACGATCTTAGTTACAGTCTACATATTCATGCATGTACTCTCATTTAGTCATACTCATGTTATTCAGTTAGTATTGTTCATGCATATGAACCCATGCATTTCATCCTATCTCACTGAGCATACTAGTACATTCAAAGTATTGATGCATGCTTTTCTTTTGCTCTATGTTGTCTTATATCATAGGTTCTGATGCATGGGCTCCAGAGCACCCTTAGCAGTTCAGATTCTCAGTAGATAGTGTTAGTGGTGAGTCCTCATAGTCCGTGGACATAATTTTTTTTTAGTATTTTAGTTTATTTTTAGTAGTCGGAGTTAGTTGGGGGCTTGTCCCATCAACTCCATAATTCAGCCAGCTTAGAGGCTTTTCAAACTAGAATATTTTCAGATATTTGTTTAGTTTTCAGTATTGATGTTTCAATTTTGGTTTTGTTATACCCTATTCAGTTTTATTACAGTATTGAACCTTATGGCATATTTTCTGCCTAATTTCCACATATTATAGTATTATTATTTAGTTATTGCAGCAGGTACCAGTCATGGGTTAGCTTTGTTGGGTTCGAAATTGAGAGGGCGTCATGCGGAAGCTATTATTTGCAAACTATGAGATGATAAATAAGATGACAACGAAAAAAATACTAAAAACATAATTTTATTATATGATTTGGCCAATTGGCCTACATATAAAATCTAATAGTAAAAAAAATATTAAAAAGCATAAAACTAATGAGAAAGAAAATCTCTCCCTAAACGAAACTCTTAAAAGACTACATTGTGGATGCTATTGTGTTATGGTATGAGAAGAGGGGTCTTCTATTTATAGATGTTCAAAACCTTTCCTCCAAGAAAGAGGTTAGACAAATATGGAAAAGTTTTATATTTTCCTTTCAGGAAAAGTAAAAGTATTTATGGTTACTTTTATTTCCTTACAAGAAAAAGTAAAACTTAAAATTTGGTAAGAAAATCAGGGAAAAAATCCTAACAAATCTCCCCTTTTTGGCTTGATTTTCTTCACTTGATCCGCCTTCTTCACATCACATGCATGAACTTCGTTCTTGATATAATCTTCATAACTGTTGCTTGTCATGGTTAAAAATAAAGTTTAAATATCATGGTTAAAAATTGGTTATAAATTAATATTTTATTTTTATTTTTAAAGATGCAGCAATAGGAATGTTGAAACTTGTTCTCCATATGTAGTTGGACAAAAATCTTCATTATCGCCCAAATTGTTGCAACTTGATTTTGAAAACGCTTTGAACCTGTTTAATTTCGTCTCACCACACCATTGGACCATTGAACCATAAGCTCTGATCCACTTATTGGGTTCGAAATCGAGAGGGCGTCATGCGGAAGCTACTAGTTGCAAACTATGAGATGATAAATAAGATGACAACGAAAAACAATACTAAAACATAATTTTATTATATGATTTGTCCAATTGGCTTACATATAAAATCTAATATTAAAAATAATATTAAAAAGCATAAAACTAATGAGAGAGAAAATCTCCCCCTAAACGAAACTCTTAAAAGACTACATTGTGGATGCTATTGTGTTGTGGTATGAGAAGAGGGGTCTTCTATTTATAGATGTCCAAAACCTTTCCTCCAAGAAAGAGGTTAGCCAAATATGGAAAAGTTTTATATTTTTCTTTCAGAAAAAGTAAAAGTATTTATGGTTACTTTTATTTCCTTACAAGAAAAAGTAAAACTTAAAATTTAGTAAGAAAATCAGGGCAAAAATCCTAACAAGCTTGTGGTCCTTCGGAATTATGAGCACCATGTTTCATCAAGGGTACAAACTCGGGGAGTAACAAACTTGGTATTAGATCCTAAGGTTCAATAGAGTCCTAGAAAGTCTGAAAGCCGCATCTAGTAGAGTCTTGTGCATGGGTGTGTAGCATGACACACTTATGGATAGGAGGCTACGAGATATTTTAGGAAAGTTTCCCTTCTTTCAGTATTCATGTAGTGCGAGTGAGAATGAGCTCTAGTTAAACTCTCTATCTAATCCAAGTTTCTCTTCCGTTTACAGAATATGCCTCCAAAGAGGACTAAGAAAAGAGGAACGGGAGATCAGCTAGAACCTCAACCCGTCCAGCTAGATCCTTTGTACGAACACGTCTCCCATGCTGAATTCAGAGCAACTTTCACCACCATAGCTCATTATGTGGTAGCACAGAATGAACGTCCAGCTGCTATTGTGAATGAACCCTCCATCTTTTATCGGGTCTAAGTCAGATGAGGACCCTCGGGAATTTCTTGATCAGGTGCAAAAAATTACAGATATTATAGGAGTAACTGCTGTTGAGAGCGCTGAGTTGGTCACATATCCGTTACAGGATGTGGCATACTCATGGTTCAAATAGTGGAAAACAAAA
Organism: Capsicum pubescens; assembly: GCA_030864215.1. NCBI lineage: Eukaryota > Viridiplantae > Streptophyta > Magnoliopsida > Solanales > Solanaceae > Capsicum > Capsicum pubescens. The sequence continues at coordinate 66,404,207 of CM061540.1, read as the reverse complement.
ATGGCCACAGATGTAGGGCCCAAAGAATGGAAGGAGTTTGTTGTTGCTTTTCTGGATAGGTTCTTCCTGCTAGAGTTGAGGGAATCAAAGTTTTTGGAGTTTATAAATATAAAGCAGGGCAATATGATAGTACAAAAATATTCTCTCAAGTTTACTCAACTAGCTATATAAGTTCCTCATGTGGTAGCAGATAGCAGATCTAAGATGAGTAAGTATATGTCTGGAGTGTCTAATAGTGTGGTCAAAGAGTGTAGGACCGCAATGTTGGTTAAGGAGATGGACATATCTAGGATCATGGTCCATGCTCAGCAGATAGAGGAGGCTAAGAATAGGTAGAAGGAGAGAGAGAACAAGACAGCAAGAACAGGTAGTTTCAACTTTGCTCAGCCTAAGTCAAAGGGTGGGAATTGTTCTTAGTTCTGCCCAAAATCCTCAGTTCCATCTCTTTCCTCACCCATTGCTCCTATGCTAAAATTCAAAGATGGCAACAAAGATAGGGTGTTAGGTCCTAAACCCCAGGGTAGTGTTAGCAGTGCCCGAACCAATCCCCTTTGTTAGAAGTGTGGCAGAAACCACCAGGGTGTCTGCAGAGCTAGCAATGATATGTGTTTTGGATGTGGAAATCCAGGCCACAGGGTCAGACAGTGTCCTCAGGTGGGTTCTCTGAGTCAGCATAACCCTCCTCCAGCTCAGTTCGATTGCCCAAATTAGCAGGATGCCGCATCCAGTGCCACCAGTGGGCAATGCCCAAACAAACTTTACGTACTTTAATCCCGACGGGATGAGGAAAGTTCTCCTGATATGGTCACCGGTACGTTACAAGTTTATTATTTACATGTTTACGCTTTGCTATATCCAGGAGCTTTTTCGTCCTTTGTTACTCCATATATAACATTTGATTTCGGAGTCAGTCCCAAAATTCTAGCAGAGCCTTTCTTAGTCTCTACCCTAGTGGGTAAATCCATCATAGCCCGGTGGATATACAAGAACTGTCCAGTTATGGTATCTCAAAAAGTCACTTCAGCAGACTTAGTCGAATTAGAGATGAGCAATTTTGATGTCATTCTTGGCATGGATTGGCTTCATTCCTACTATACCTCAATCGACTGTTGAAACAAAATTGTCCAGTTTCATTTTCCAAATGAAACCATCCTAGAATAGAGGGGTAGTACTTTAACACTTAGGGGTCAACTTATTTCTTACCTTTGGGAAGGAGAAATGATATCTAAGGGATGTGTCTACCATCTCGTTCGAGTCTAGGACTCTAGTTCAGAAATCCCTAATCTTGAAACAGTGTTAGTAGAATGTGAATTACTAGATGTATTTCCCAAAGATTTTCCTGGAGTTTCTCCCGATAGGGAAATTGGCTTCGGAATAGACCTTCTTCCAGATACACAACCCATATCTATTCCATCATATAGAATAGCACCTGCAGAACTCAGAGAATTAAAAGAACAACTGAAGGATATCTTAGATAAGGGATTCATCAGACCCAATATGTCCCCATGGGGCTCACCAGTTTGATTCTTGCATAATAAAGATGGTTCTCTCAAAATGTGTATAGACTACTGTCAGCTAAATAAAGTCACGGTCAAGAACAAGTATCCACTTCCCAAAATCGATGAATTATTTAACCAACTTTAGGGTGCCAGTTATTTCTCCAAGATAGACCTTATATTAAAATTTCATCAGCTCAGGGTCAGGGACTGTGACATCCTGAAGACAGCCTTCAGAACTTGGTATGGTCACTACGAATTCTTAGTCATGTCCTTTGGTCTTACCAATGCCCCAGTGGCCTTCATGGACTTGATGAACCGTGTGTTCAAGCAGTACTTGGACATGTTCATCATAGTCTTGATAGATGACATTCTTGTCTACTCCCGCAGTGAGCATGATCATGCAGACCATCTTAGAATAGTATTGCAGACTCTCAGAAATCACCAGCTATTTGCTAAATTCAGTAAGTGCAAATTTTGGCTAAGATCAGTAGCTTTCCTTGGCCATATCATTTCTGGTGATGTAATTAGAGTTGATCCCCAAAAGACTGAAGCAGTGAGAAACTGGCCCAAACCCATCTCTCCATCAGATATTAGGAGTTTCTTGGGCTTGGACCGGCTATTAATGACAGTTTGTTGAGGGATTTTCATCTATTGCATCCCCTATGTACAGATTGACTCAAAAGAAAGTCAAATTCCAGTCGTCAGAATCTTGTGAAAAGAGTTTTCAGGAGTTGAAGACTCGACTCACTACAACTCCAGTTTTGACCCTACCAGATGGTTTATATTGGTTTGTGGTATATTGTGATGCCTTCAGAGTCGGTTTGGGGTTTCTTTTGATGCAGAGAGGTAAGGTCATAGCCTATGCCTCTAGACAGCTTAAGCCCCATGAAAAGAGCTATCCTACTCATGATCTTTAGTTAGCAACAATAGTTTTTGCCTTAAAGATTTAGAGGTACTATTTGTATGGGGTGCACGTTGATGTGTTCACCGATCATAAGAGCCTACATTATGTGTTCTCTCAGAAAGACCTAAACTTCCGCCAGAGTAGGTGGTTGGAGTTGTTGAAAGACTTTGACATAAGTGTTCTGTATCATCCGGGTAAAGCCAATGTAGTGGTTGATGCTCTCATTAGGATGTCTATGGGTAGTGTTGCTCATGTGGAGGATAGTAAGAAGAAGTTAGTGTAGAAAGTTCATCAGCTTACCTGAATAGGTGTTCTCTTAGTCGATTCATCAAAAGGTAGTGTATGGGCGCAGAGTAGTTTAGAATCATCCATGGTTTCCAAGGTAAAGGAAAAGTAGGATAGGGATCCCAGTCTAGTCAAGTTAAAAGAATCAGTCAGAGATCAGAAGGTAGAGATTTTCTCCTAAGGGGGATATGGTGTGTTGCGCTGCCAGGGTTAGTTATGTATGCTAGGTGTAGATGACTTGAGGCAGCGAATTCTTGCATAAGTGCATGGAGCACGCTACTCTATTCATCCAGGGTCTACTAAGATGTACCGTGTTTTGCGGGAGATCTATTAGTGGAGTAGGGTGAAGAGAGACATTACAGAGTTTGTGGCTAAGTGCTCAACATATCAGTAGGTTAAGATTGAGCATCATAAGCCTAGTAGGTCCATACAGGAGTTTAGTATTCTCACCTAGAAATAGGAAGTACTAAACATGTACTTTGTGATGAGTTTGCCTCGTACTCATCACCAGCATGATTCAGTTTGGTTCATTATTGACAGGATGATCAAATCAGCTCATTTCCTACCAGTCCATACCTCTAATTTATCCAAGGATTACACCAAACTTTATATCAGGGAGTTGGTTAGATTGCACAGTATACCATTGTCCATTATCTCAGATAAAGGTACCCAGTTCACCTCTTATATTGGAAAGCATTCCAAAAGGGTCTAGGTACCTGAGTTCACCTCAGTACAACCTTTCATCCTAAAACAGATGGTCAAGTAGAAAGGAACATTCAGACTTTAGAAGATATGTTGCGAGCGTGTGCGATTGACTTTAAGGATAGTTAGGATGACCACTTGCCTTTGATTGAATTCACATATAACAACAACTATCACATCATTATTCAGATGGCTCCATTTGAGGTTCTTTATAGGAGGAGGTGTAGATCTCCCATTGGTTGGTTTAAAGTGGGTGAGGCCGTAGTGGTAGGGCCTGACCTGGTATTTGATACCTTAGAGAAAGTTTAGTTGGTCAGGGAAAAGCTTAAGAAAGCTTAGAGCCGACAGAAATCTTACGCAGATGTGTGTAGAAAGAATCTTGAGTTTGAGATTGGTGATTTTATGTATTTGGAAATCTCTTCTATGAAAGGAGTGAATAGGTTTGGCAAAAAGGAGAAACTCAGTCCCCGATATGTCAGTTCTTATTGAATTCCCAGCCATTTCAGAAAGGTAGCTTACGAGCTTGAGTTGCCTTTAGACTTAGCTTCAGTGTACCCAGTGTTCCATGTCTCCTTGCTAAAGAAATGCATAGGTGACCCAACAGTCGTAGTCCCTATAGAGGGAATAGATGTTCAGAACAGCCTCTCTTATGAAGAGATTCCAGTCAAAATCCTTGATTATCAGATTCGTAGATTGAGGAACAAAGAAGTCCCTCTAGTCAAAGTTCTTTGGCAAAATCAGTCCATTGAGAGAGCTACTTGGGAAGCAGAAGTAGATATGTGAGCCAAGTATCCTCACCTTATCTCCGTAAACTCAGACTCATCTCAAGGTAACAGTTCCTCTAACTCTATTCAATTTCATGTTTAGATATAGCTATCAACTTGGTATCAGTTAACAATGCATACTCAGTCATATATCCACCAATCAGTTCAGTCATGTACCTATGCATCAGATATGCATGTACAGTATATAAACTCTGCGTATCAGTAATTCCAGTCATGCATTCATGAATCATGTTTAGTTATGTACTCATGCATCAGATATGCATGTTTAGTATGATAATTCAGTATATCAGTAATTTCAGTCATGAAATCATATTTTAGTTATGCATGTCAAGTGTCTAGATCTAGTCTATCAGTATTCTCAGTTTAATCAGCCTTATTCAAGGATGAATGTTCCCAAGGGGGTGATATTGTAAGACTCTGCAAAATCCTAAGCTCAACTCATTCTTTTAAGCTTTCTAAGGGATCCCAGACTTAGAAAATTCTAGCTAAGTATTAAGACTTAGTGTTATTTTAACCTTCGAAAGTTGGCAATATTATTTCGCAACCTTTACATTTGTTAAATGTAGATATTTGAGTTAGTTCATGATCAGGAAGGTCAAGGTGTTCCCGAACAAGTTTTGGATTTTTTGAATCTGGTTTAGACCATGTTCGAGTGACCAAAATAGTGAGTTGACACAATATTGATGTGTTGCACTATCCATCGCGTTGAAAGATAATTTTTCCCTCGGCTCAATGCAAATTCCAGTGAACCGACACGGACTCGATGCGGTGCGTTGGCTATCGCGGCGATACCAATAACGCGGTGCGTCAATCCGTGCGTCGATAACATAGTTTTTAGTCATTAAATAGTTGCGTCCCCAGGGTTAATTAAGTCTTTTTTCCACTCCCTTCAGCCCCTATAACACGAAATTTAGTCCTCTTTTAGCAAGTTATATTCATTCTTTCACAAATTTCTTAAGAACAAAAATCCTAGGTGAATTAAATTCAAATTCAAGGTTCAAGATTCCACCGTTAGTTTTCAAGAATTCACCAACTAAGGTATGTGAAGTGTTCATACAAGGGTTCCTACCACCCTTGGAGTCTAAGAAACTATTTCTTTAAACTTCAAGTGTGTGGATTTCATGAATTTCATGTTGGGTTTTATTATATTCATGTTTATAATGGTTAATTGGAATTCTAATCCATGTTTTATGCTAAGTTTCATGTGGGATTAATTGATATATATGTAATATTGTGTGAATCCATGTCGAACCTTTGAAATCGTAAAGTTGGAGTTGAATTATGATGCTTACTTGTGTAAAATGTTATGTATATATATCATGCACATTAAGTGCTTGATGAATTGCTCATGTGAACTAATAAGAGAAAAAAATTATGTCATGTCAGCTTATGTGTGAGTTGCATCATGCATGTGTTTGATAAAATGCCTCCATGAATGAGTTATGAACAAGTGCATATGATTATGCCTTTCCAGACTATGTTATAATTTACTTTTCATGCTATCGAGTCTTGGGGGTATTTATACCGACAATTTAGCTGTTACCTAGAGCCAGTGTTAGTTACAGAATAATCTCAGTCATGTCACGATCTGTAGTAATCTCAGTCAGTTATAGGACTCAAGAAAACTCTGTAGACTCAGTATCAGTCCAGTCCAGTTCAGTATTCAATTCATACCTCAGTAAATTCAGCTAGTTAACAAAATTCAGTAGTATTCCATCAGTCAATGGAACTCAGTAAACTCAGTTCAGTTCAGTTAGTTAGTATAATCAGTAACAGTTCAGTCAAGCCTAGTATGAACTAGGAATCAGTTCAGTGTCTATTCAAATGGGAGTAGGATTCAGCATCGAGTTAACCTAGTGATGGAGGTATTCCTGCCAGCAGAGGGTTTGACCCCTAGTCGCAATCCCTGCATTACAGAACTACTTACCCAGCGTATGGTGAGATATATTCCTGCCAGGTATTATGACGGTTGATACATCTCATTCGAGTTTTCCTACCAGCGAGAGTTGATAAAAGAGATTCCTATCAGAGAGGGTTAACTCACAACTTGTTTTTACCCATGGCACGGTATTATCACCCTTCCAACTGGGGTTACAAGTTGGATCCCAATCCATTCAGAGAGGGGAATGTCAGTTAGATGATTACCTCTCATAGTCTCAGTTTCAAATTCAATCTCAGTATAGAACTCAGTTTAGTTTTACAGATTTAGGACTGTCAGTTACAACCACTCAGCTTAATAAGGAACTCAGTATAGTTCCACAGAATTAAGATTGTCAGATATAGTCATTCAATTTTCAGTAACACAGTATCATTAAACTTAGATAACAATTAATCAGTAATCATACTTATTATTCAGTGTTATCACGATCTCAGTTACAGTCTACATATTTATGCATGTACTCATATTTAGTCATAGTCATGTTATTCAGATAGTATTGTTCATGCATATGAACCCATGCATTTCAGCCTACCTCACTGAGCATACCAGTACATTCAAAGTATTGCCGCATGCTTTTCTTTTGTGCTATGATGTCTTATATTATAGGTTCTAACGCACGAGCTCCAGAGTACCCTTAGCAGTTCAGATTCTTAGCAAACAGAGTTAGTGGTGAGTCCTCATAGTCTGAAGACATAATTGTTTTTCAGTATTTTAGTTTATTTTAGTAGTCGGAGTTAGTTAGGGGCTTGTCCCATCAACTCCACAGTTCAGACAATTTAGAGGCTTTTTAGACTAGAGTATTTTCAGACAGTTGTTCAGTTTTCAGTATTGATGTTTCAGTTTTGGTATTGTTATACCGTATTTAGTTTTATTATAGTATTGAACCTTATGGCATATTTTTCACCTAATTTCTTCATATTATAGTATTATTATTCAATTATTGTAGAAGGTACCAATCATGGGTTAGCTTGGGGTCCTTCAGGATTATGAGCACCGTGTAGCATCCAGGGTACAGATTCAGGGCGTTATAGTATGAATATAAAAGGTTATAGGGTTATTAATTTTATTAATATTAATTAAGAGTATAATTTATTATGAACATAAAGATATGTGAGTTTTGAAAATAATTTTAAAAATAAAATAATTGAAAAAAATAAAAGAAGAACTCCAAAAAAGGAGAAAAAGATAAATATAATCCTTGGCCAAAGATAGGTGCCACATAGGCATATCTATAACCCTCCTTTATATATATATACATATATATATGTATGTGTGTATATATGTAAATGAATATGTATATGTATATGCATATGTATTGATTTGGATCTACTCAATTTTTTCATCATGTCATTTGCTTAGAAAACTTATCCACTGATTCTAGAATATATATGTACATAAAATTGCATATCAAATTTTAAATTTGAACACAACTAGATCAGGGACAGAGTTTATAATAGACATTTCTCTAGTTCTATGTTATCCCATTATAATTTACGTTTTATCATTTTTAACTAATGATACGATCCAGGTCGGCCTTAAAGCTTTACAGTACATCTTTTGAGGACAATACAAGAGGTCCAATCCACGAATGAGCCAAGAGCTCAAGAGGACATTTGGTGTACCCCTTTTTAGGCTCCTAATCCCATAAGGCCGTGTGGAGCATGCTTTGAAGAGCCTATGTGGGTTATTTTGGAAATAGCCACTTTTGGGCTATATCTTGTAATAGTCTATCTAGGGAAAAGGAAACACTATAAATATGTGCCATAACCATTTTTATTTCTAACTTTGATGATATTTTGAGAGAATACTCTTTAAGAGTGAATTGCAAGTGTGGAATCACTTGTGGCAAATGTGGAATCGTTTATGTTGGTTACTTGTTTAGAAACATGGGTTGTGATACGGGATGCATAACCATCTTATCTTTTGATGAAATCTTTGGAGGACAAGACATATAGGCTCAAGACTGGGTCACCTCGAGGATACGAGAACATGCATGGAGGACCCATTTTGAGCATTCCAATAAGCAAGGCCATGTGGAGAAGATTTCTTAGAGAATTAAAGACTTGAGGACTCATGATTTTGGACCACACTTAATATCTTACGATTTTTGGAGCATTGAAGATCCTTAGAACACTCCAAAACTGCCACTCTACTTAAGGGTGTTTTGGTCATTTAGTGCCCTTTCCTTACACTCTATAGGAACTCCTTTCATTAAGAGTATTAGGGTCATATTGTCTTGATTTTGTTATAACTATAAGTAGTCTCTTTAGGGTTTATTTCATACTTAGTTGTTTAATGATGAAAATATAAGACATTGAAAATCCTCTCTCTTGAAAGTAGACCACCTTAGTGTAGTTCCTAGTTAGGGCTTGGATTAGCCATTGTAGTTTAGGTCTTGGAAAACCCAATATTGTTCTTTGCTTGGAAATGATAGATCTAGGTGAGTTTATTCTCTTGGCGGTCAACATAAGAGTGTGGTGTTGTTGTTACATTCATTAGGGGGTTTTGAGTTTAATATACTATTTAGTTTCTAATCTTTGTAATAATCTATGTCTCATCGTCTATATTTACCTTTCTTGCAATTGTGTTAGTGTTTATATCTTGTAATCATTTGTTGTGGTTGACTCCAAATCTTTTGTTCATTGTGTTCATCTTGTTCTTGTTGTATTGTTGTTGTTTTTGTGTTAAAACACCTTGTAAACTCATGATACTTATGTTGTTGTTGTTGGCCGAAACTAGCACTCAAAGGGGTCCTCAGGTTGCTCTCAATTTGTGGACTATTTTGTGTAGTTTTTGTGCCTTCAGTGGTCTTTCTTGTATCATTTGGTATCAGATCATGTATTGATCTTGTTCCCACAAGATCAATCTTGGGCTCGTAAACTTAAAAATTAAAAAAAAAGTGTTAGAAAACTGAAAAATAAAAAAGAAGCAAATCTGTCCATTTTTGTGTCTTGGCTGAAATTGTGTTGTTGTTGTTTTTTTGGCCGAGATTTGTGCCTAGATATAGGTGTGTTTTGCTTATCTTATTTGTTTCTTGTGTTGGTTTTATTTCTCTCTAACACTCTTTGAGTCTTAATCCAAGTTCTTGAGCTAAGTTTCAAGCTGTGTGGTGGAATTGTTGGACGGCTTGTTGTTGTTGTTCTTGGAGTTCATCTTGTTGTGTTGAAGAAGTAGTTTCAAAGAATTTTTGATCTTGAAACAAAAAAATAAGAGTGAGACTTTGTGTTTGTCTTGGAAACATTTTCAAGACATCACCAAAATAGTAAAAGAACAAAAGACATTCAAAAAGTCTAGTTACTACAAAAGAGTAAGACCACTTTTCTAAGTTGTCCAAAAGGGGAAAGGGGACAAGACATCCAAAAAGGTTGTCTTGCCAAATTAGTGCAAGTAGGTGAAAGACTTTTTGAATCTTGAAAAGGGAGTCTAAGACCTTGTTTTCCTATACCTTAGTTGAAACTTCTTCTTCCAAATATGAAAGTAAACAACTAAATTCTTGAAATAAGAGTTTTTCAACTTCAACAACATTCCAACGATCAATAGACGAGTGGCACATCATCATTATCTCAAGAATTGGAATTCCTAGTTTATTTTCTTTATTCCATTGGTTTCAACTTTGTTGACTCTTATACTAATTGACAACTAGTAAATACCTACTAAGTTGTAAATTAATTTGTAAGTACGTTCTTCGTGTTAGCGTTATTTTTGTGTTTTTCTTGTTTTAACTCATAGTAACTTCTTTGTTTCAAGTTCCTAAGTAGATTTTGTTTTTGTATCTTGAGTCGATCAAACAAGAATCCATTCCAGCAGCCAAGTAGAATTAACATCCTATTGACTACCGGAGTATAAGAAAGTTTCAATATTCGCCGCTTCAATTGTGAGAATCACAAAGGTGAGTGTATACGAGTGTTGGTGAGGAGCTTTTACAACTAATCTTATTTGTTCATTGTGTAGGTATAAAGGTGATATAAGGGGAACATATCTACGATAACCAAGGATTATTGTGACTACAACATGGGAGACTATGATTGTAGTGAAGGGTTTTGTAGCTACAAAGTTGAGGGAGATTACAGAGGCTATGAAAATAACCATGATCAAAACTTGGGAAGATTTGAGGGATACGGTTGTAGGGAAGAAAATGAGGGGAATGAAGTACCTAGTGCTTATAGTGAATTTGGAGATGATGTAGTACCTCGTGATGGTTCTTATGATGACGTTGGGTCATGTGAGGAGTCTTACACTTCCCACTCCAGACCTAGATTTGGTGTTAAGTATAACCCTTTCATTCAAAAAGCTTATGAGAGCTATGATGAGAGTACACGTGAGGAGTGTGAAAATTTATTTTTTCACCTTGTAGTACTTTTTATCAAGATCAACAAGGTGTGAATGGTTTCCCTAGCTATAGTAGAGGTTGTCCCCCGAGAAGAAGAGGATATGCATCTCTAAAGCCGATGGGTAATCATGTTCCTTACAAGGTTGATTCGACAAGGAGTGTACACTCCCAAAAGGTGACCATTTATGGGATACCGGGATGCCTCGTTGTGTTAAATGATAGGTACTATAGAAACTACATCCTTCCATACATGGTTGACTACTTGGGGTTGTTTCGAACGCCTTTACTTGTTCCATACTTATTGGACGGGTTTAAGGTTACCGAGAGAGCAAAGTTATCTTCTCCCAATTTGAATACCTTGAGGAGGTGTGGTACAATATTCTTCACTTGACATATGGTCATGTATTCTTAGGTGTCGATTGGTTTGCACAACATAAAGTTATAAATATGCAAAATTGGCCTAATATTATAAGAGATCGATAGGGAAATCACCTCGTGATGTACATTCTGCCCGGGCCACAAAGAGAAGCGTTTACCTACTCCAATCTGAATAATGATGAGAGACAAAATATTGAGAGGAGTAAAAGTGTGCAAGGTGGTAATCCAAGAGCGGAAAAAAGAGAGGTTGTGTGGAGCGAAATGAAGGAATTACCACTTAACCGAGCTAACATTATTTGTCTTTCTAGTTCTAAGGACATTTGTGTAGATACCGACATGGAAAGTGAAGGAGATCAATGCCTAAGGTAAGTTGCTGCCCAAGCTTGTGGAGGACCTTCACAACACGGCAAAGGAGAGTCGACTCAAGAATTTCAAGGTAAAATAGCTAACTTTACACTTTTGTGCATGTGAATGATAATTGTGTGGCTAGTAGCCATTAAGTGTGAGTAGTAGCTTACTTATTTGTGATTCTAATGATTCTTTTACTCTTGTTGATGATGTACATGTTGTGAGTATGGATACACTAGTTGATCCTATTGATGACCAAATTGACTCTTCTTGTAAGATCAATTTATGTCCACCTAGTGTTGAAGCCTATATGTTGAACGAAAGTACATCGGCTTGTGTAATTGATGTTGATCAACTTATTTGTGAAAATTGTACACCACTTGAGTATATGTGTGATGTGATTAATAGAACTCAAGTGAGTGAGGTACTTGAACATGCTGGTCAACAAAAGGGGAGTGAACTCGAGAGCTATTCTTGGGACAATTTTGTGCTTGAAATCTCTTTGAAACTTGATATTGATCTTTTAGAGAGTGATGAACATATTTGTTCCGAATCTTCCCATGAAATAAATCATGCTCTCTTTAGGTATAATGTCTTATTTGAAGATGATATAAATACTTCTAATAGACCTAGTGGTGAAAATAATAGTATAGCTTGCCTTGGAAGCTATAACCTATATGCTAACCCACTATGGTGTGACAACATTCCTCCTAAAGATGAAAATCTCTTCTTGGAAGATGAGATTACTCTTAAGGGCAAGGAATGTGTGGTCTTGGAAACTAATTCTCCTTTTACTTTGTGTGACTTTATTGTTGAGAGTACTCATGGTGATGATTGGGAAACTAGAAGTAAGTACACACATGAGAGCACCTTAGTAGAAGTCGACTTGAGTGATACCTTTCTCAACTCTCTATTTGCTTGGGATGATATGTATGCTATTATAGAGAGTATGTCGTTTAGTTAAGGTGGAGACCACGGGAAAAGGGAGTGTTTTCTAGACCCGTGTCTATGGCCACTCTTCCCGTTTGATCCCGGTGCCAAATGTAGAAATGGTGTTGTTGGTGCACCCAACTTGTTGCTTGGTCTACATGACAAGCGAAATGTTACTCTTGGTGAATCCAATAACCAAATCCTTCATACATCTTTCATTGAGTTTTTAACACTTTATTCAAAGGATCCTTGGTTATATTGAAAATATGTGCAATCTTGGCATGTTGAGATAATTTGTTGTGCTAATCCTAACCCTCAAGCCATGAGGAGTTTGTAGTTATTTTTCCTCTCTTCGGTTTTGCAAGGTTTGGATTTAAGGTCGAATTCTTTTCAAGAAGGGGAGGATGATACGAGACGAATGGTCATCTTATCTTTTGATGACATCTTTGGAGGACAACACATAGAGGCTCAAGACTTGGTCACCTCGAGGATACGAGAACATGCATGGAGGACCCATTTTGAGCATAACATTAAGCAAGGTCGTGTAGAGAAGATTGTTTGGCGCATTAAAGACTTGAGGATTCACGGTTTTGGACCACACTTAATGGCTCATGGTTTTTTGAGCATTGAAAAACTTTAAAACACTCCAAAACCACCACTCTACTTAAAGGTGTTTTGGTCATTTCGTGCCCTTTCCTTACACTCTATAGGAGCTCCTTTCATTAAATGCATTAGGGTCATTTTGTCTTGATTTTGTAATAACTATAAGTAGGCTCTTTAGGGTTTATTTCATACTTAGTTGTTTAATGATGAAAATATAAGAGATTGAAAATCCTGTCTCTTAAGAGTAGAGCACCTTATTGTAGTTCCTAGTTAGGGCTTGGATTAGCCATTGTAGTTTAGGGCTTGGAAAAGTCAATATTATTCTTTGCTTAAAAATGATAGATCTTGAGGTAAGTTGATTCCCTTGGCGGTCAGCGTAAGAGTGTGGTGTTGTTGTTACATTCATTAGGGTTTTTTGAGTTTAATGTACTCTTTAGTTTCTAATCTTTGTAATAATCTATGTCTTACTATCTATCTTTACCTTTCTTACAATTGTGTTAGTGTTTGTATCTTGTAATCGTTGATTCTTGTTGAATCTGAATCTTGTGTTCATCTTGTTCTTGTTGTATTTTTGTTGTTTTGGTGTTAAAACACCTTGTAAACTCATGATACTTGTGTTTTTGTTGTTGGCCGAAACGAGCACTCAAAGGGGTCCTTGAGTCGCTCTCAATTCGTTGACTATTTTTTGTAGTTTTTGTGCCTTCCGTGGTCTTTGTTGTATCAGGTTGCTTGGGGATTTCGATTCCCTTGAGGTTCACGTAAGCACTTGGTATTTGTTTATACGAGTCTAAGGGGTCTTAGCGTTTGATACACGTTTTGGTTCTTATTTCTTGTATTCTCTTATGTCAACTTATGTATCTTTTCATTCTCTCATGTTTTGAGTTTTGCTCCTTGTGATCTTGTACTCGATTTTGTCTTAGTGTTCTTAGCTTATTTTCGTGTTCCTTAGATAGATTTTGTCATGACCCAAACTGGGGCCCTGGCCATGACGAGCATTCCCAAACCCGAAGGCCCGGAACGCCCTCTGTCTATCTGGTAATCATGCACATAATTCATATGATCAAAGTAATACGGAATAGACACAATAATACGGAAACATGGTCAACAATTTAAAATAGTTAAAGGCCTGAAAACATGCCCAACAATATTTAATAAACAACTGCAACAGTATGCGAAATCTCTACTAACATACTATCTGAATAACTGGGACAAGGCACCCAGCAGACCAAAAACCATACTGAAATAAATACCTAAATGACTAGGCCTTCCGAAGCAAAGAAGGCTCACCAACTGAAATCTGAGACAACCCTGTCTGTAGACTCTACTGAGGATCTAGACCTCTACACTACGCCTCAGTACCTGGGAGGAAGGGGGGTCAGCACAATTGTACTGGCACGCAAAGCAATCCAAAATAGATTAATTGAACATATATATATATATATAATACGTGAGAGAAAATGTTCATCAAACATTATGCAGAAAACAGTTTCTGAAAAACACATGGCCACCTTCTGAAAACATGTAACCTGTCTGTAAATCTCAAACTCTGATCTGTGTATTACTTCTGAGTTAGATGGTATCCCCTACAAGTCTGATATTCCACGGGCGATACGGAATCCACCATTGACTCAGTGGGGAATCCTCCAACCTGAGTATGCTGCAAGGGTTGGAGTTCCTGAATCTGATAAGCCACACGACACTTAAGTCAACTTATAATAATATACCCGGGTCCGCAAACCACGATTTTAGGCAATGAGTTGCTTGAACTCAAGACCTCTTCAAGGAACCACCTAACATCTCTGTATGACCATTTTTAACCTTTTCTGTACATGCAACATTCTGAATGTGTAAAATCATGATAGTCTGAAATGTCTATTAGTCTGAGTCTGATATGGCATTAGTCTGAATTGGTATTGTCATACCAAGACTTGCAAGTCATGATTTCTGAGCCATAATACATTAAGCTAAATCTTTCATTTAAAGAATAATTTAGACCACCAAAAACATGCAACTGATATAGAAGATTTCGTGTTTCGAAACTCAAGTCAAAATCATGCAAAAACTTCATCAACATATGGTGGTCTAGTTCCTTTAGCAAATCCATGCACTCTTTCATTACATGCATTATGAACATTAAACATTCATGATAGATTCCCTCTTTAGTGATTTAAAACCACCTTTAAATCATAACAAGAGTTCAATCATTTCATATAGTGCTTTTCAAGGATGCATTGAAAAATAATTCATATGCTATGAGAAATCTGAAAAATTCATAATAAGAGGGAATTCACCGAAAATCATTCTCTCAACAAGAATTCAATCTTAAATACGTGGTTTCATACATTCAAATTCTCAAATCACTTTGGGAAAGGTCAAAAGTCCAAAACAATGATGTTAAAATATTTAATACATGAATATATACATAGATTCAAAAACCCCATTCTAAAACATGATTTTTCTATGCCCATGAGAATTTAGGAAAACCCCGCTTACCTCTATTTCGGAAAATAATGGGTGCTTCTTGAAGCCTGTGGATTGGGGATTTCGAATCTCTAATCAATTTTGAAAACCCATGGTTGAGTCTTGATTTATTTGGGTTTTTAGTTTGAAACCCTTGGGAGTGTTCTTGAGAATTTTTAGATGAATGTGGATGTATTTTGGAGAATTGGGGACTAAATTTCGCGTTTATGGCTGAATAAGGGTGGGAAAAGGACCATTTTGCCCCAAAATGGAGTGTTTAAGTCACTTGAAACCATAAGATATGTGCCGCATATGATATCGCATATATTTACATAGGCACCGCATTTGATATAGCCTATATTTACATAGGCGCCACATATGATATCGCCTATATTTACATAGGCGCCGCATATGCTATCGCATATGCTTTCCAGTGGCCATGTGTGTTTGGTTAGGCGACGCATACTACTTTGAAAGGCCATAACTTCTTGGTCGGGTGTCGGATTTTAGCAAAATTGGTATCTTTGGAAAGTTAACTCGAAGAACTATTATTTGACACATAATAGGATCTCTAATTCGATATATACAGAGAGTTATGGTCGATGGAAACTGACACAAATTACAATGTCTACTAAAACTTAATCGATCGAAATAGTTTTAACTCATCCTTAAGTTGAAGGACCTCTGTGGTATAAATTCATTCTCAAATGGATTCACATACTACATAAACATGCCAAATTAGCATAGGATTTAAGGCTCTAGGATTATCAACGCATCAGAGTCATGGTTTTTATTCTAGCCCAAAATGTGGGGTGTTACATTATCTCCCCCTTGGGATCATTCGTCCCCGAATGATGGATAGAATGTCAAAGTCTTAAGGGTATGGGATAATGCGGACATGATATGTTCCCTAAGAAAGAATACACTGATCGGAAACATGACTATAAGATTGGAACTACTGATGTTTTAAATGCTTATGCCGGACATGCATAATCGAGACATGGAACACACGACTGAAGCTACTCATAGGCTGAATTCTCATAATGAATCATTCATAACTGATGCATGGATCTGTGGCCGAGTTGTTCTCATGACTGCAGGACTGAATACACTGATAAGCTGAACTTTTCTATTGAACATGCATTTCTAATGCATACATATCTGACTGAACTGACGTATGAACGTATGGCTATATACGCAATAATAACTGATGCGAAGCTTGTAATAAGAATCTATGCATGCAACTGAATGGGGTATCTCCTCCTTGGTAACCTATGTCCCTCTATGAATGCTCAATTCACTAAGATACTCGGAAAACTGAGGCGATGCACAGGACACCTACGAATTGAATCATAACTGAATATCTGGAATCTGAATTTAATGCTTGATGCATGAACTGGGCTATACTCGTAACTACTGGTATACTCTATCTTGGAATAGTAGCATGTTTGGGATTTCGAGTAGCATGAATAAGTGCAAAGACGAGAAAACAAGTCATGCGAATCTGACTGCTAAACTGACTTATTGGCCATACAAAATGAATTATACTACACCCTCATACTTAACTGGAGTATCTCTTCAGCACAATTCTCTAAAGAAATTCTAGTAGTAATAGGAAGCCATGAATCTTGGGTATGGATTACACAAGACATCCAACTGAGGAATCACCACATTGACACTACTCTGCAGTCTGGAACATAGGCATATAACTCCTTAATTAGGATAGAATTACCAGGCTTTTGGCATTACAACTTCTTACTTTCAAGCTTAGCACACTTCTCGAATATCACTTAACTATACTATTCTCCTTAAATATCATATTCATTCAACTCAGCTTAAAATTCTCATATGAGCATTGACAAATCTTTCTACTAATGTCGGAAATAACTTAATCCCTTCGTCGTGATCAAGCCTAACTCTAAGTCACAAAAATACAACATGCCAGACCACGCTATTATTCTAAACCATATGATGCAATCTTCTATATCTCCTTTAAAGATCACATCCTAAGTATAACATGCCTTACCACTTCAATGATTACTCTGAACTCTTACAATGAAGTCGTTAGCGCATATACAGTTCCTTTACAACAATCTCAACATGTCATTCAAGCCTATATTTATAACCACATATGAACTTCAAAGCAAACACTCATAAAGGCTTACTTCACATATTCTATAAACCACTAACAATATCACTCCCACGAGCTACCCCAAGAACATACACATACAAAATTCCACTAACCATCACATAAATAAAAACTTGGCCCCAAATCTTACTTCATACTTATGGCCTTATCTAAACAAGCGTACTATGATCTTCCATCAACAAGGAATAATTACTCACCACCCCTATCATTGCATAAGGAGGAGTCAAAAAAAGGTTAGAACATAAGATCTGGAGGCATAGAATGATACTATATGAAGCTTGACACTCATCTGAGGCCTGAGGAATAGAAAAACAACAACAGGGACTCACCAAAGCGCTTTGAATTTAGGGTATTCATGGCTATAAGCTTAATCTCTCCAATCATTTGGCGTAAAACATGAGTTATAGAAATGGAGCACATTATAAAGTGTGAGTACATGACTCTCTATCATATGTATGAATGTGAACTGATCATGGAACTAAATCGTAAAGCATGAGTAGGTATTAGGATCACTGAGAAATACTGAGATAGGAATGGGTTGAGATTTACCCTTACTTTTTGATGTTCTATATCATCATGACATCACTACAAGAATCTGAGAGTCTTACTTGGTTATTCGTTTAGTCATCTCCCCCTTAGCTTCAAGTCATCATCTTAAGTTTTGGAAGGTACCTTACTAGACTTTAAACTTAACTACACTCACTGCACTCTGGGTTCTGAAATATGACAATTCACAAAATTAATAAAACTTAACTCGAAAGACCACACATGAGAGTAGAACGCCCACTGCTAATACTACCTCCTGAGGCACACTCTATCATTCTGTAACCCCAATAGTCATCATCTATTACTCAAACACTTACTAACTTCAAATCTTCATGAGTATCCCCAAAGTTGAATTGCATACCCTCTAGTGCCTCTACTCTTATTTATATTAGCACAACTTTTAAGGACTCGATCTTAGATTATAACACCTAACATGGGTATCACCAAGTCTTCAATGAGCCACTCTATTTCTATCATAGTCTACCAACATAGCAACTTCAAACTTATTTTCCTCTACCATGAGAATCAAGCTCATATCAAAAGGCTCAACGCTATCAATCAAAGGTCCTTAACTTGGCTATTTAGAACACCATATACCATCTAGCTAGTCTTTTTCCACCTAGCAACTCAACGGTACCAGTAGCCACACACAACATGTAATAGCCTTAGAAAAATACTACAACTTCATACCACCTTGGGCATACTTCTACATCACATATACAACGTCATACTTCATTACGAATCAAATAAACTTAGGCACCTGCATACACTGTTCAAGCCTATAAATCACTTCCATATAACTAGTATCATTAGCCAAGAAATCATCACATCCACCTCCATGACCATCAATTATTTCAAACTTAATGTCTAGTGCTAAACATGATTTACAACCAACCTTACACACAATTCTCACTTAGAAACTATGAAATAAACATCAAGAAACACTAGTACACTAGAACTTCATAACCATAATAATCGATCATGACCATACGGTTTTCCTTGTCATAATCCATCAACACGTACTATTTCAACACATCAAGATTAAAAATCTAATCCCACGAAACATGCATCATCAATCTCTTACCACTATTCACCACCACACCATTAAAATTCAAGCCTATAGTCTAGCATCAATCATTTACCACCAATGAAGAGTGCAACATAATATAAATATACTAATCCTTCAAATTTGGATATTCTACCCAAATACTTCAAAAATATACTACATACTTTCTCACAAGTAGTATTAGTTTACAACTATGAATGAGAAGAAGGTTAAGGGGTAAGGTCACATAATAGACATGATCAACCTTAAGCTTATATTATAACCATACAATCTTATCTACTTATACGGCTTTCTCACATCACACGTACTTACCCCAATGGGCATTTAGACTACCTTCAGATACCCCATATGACAATGAGTCTATACTTACAACCTACTAGCTAATCTAGACATTTTCATTCATAGCCTATAAGGGGTTTCTATAACCACCTTAAGTATCCACTCTGGGCTCATTCTCTATTTTGAAAGGAAGAAAACAAATAACATTCTGAGTCAACACTTCCTCCACGGACGACCATATAATTCATAAATGGTACCACCACATTAGTCTACCACCACAAAAGGGTAAATCATTCTCAATCAACGGTTATTCAATTATAAATATTTAATCACAAAAGTCACCCTCACTCTGACCTCTAACCTTATGACTTCATATCACAAACTTCTTGGTCTAATTTCGCTACCAATAGGTCATGACACCGACACTCTAACTTATACTACTACTCGGGTGGAAATACAGTTCCAACAAACACAAGAACAACAAGATGAATAACAAGTTGCTAGTGAATCGAAATAGGCCTCACACGGCTTCACTAGACTTTTGTTTTCAACAACACACTGATATCAATATTATAAGAGATAGAAGCTTGATACACAATATTCAATGACTCAAGAATACACATCTTACTCTTGTCTTAACTGAACACCTCATAAGAATGAGGACACAATTTTACACTAGGGAACTCCTCTCCCGTCCTTTGTGGGACTTCTGAAATTTCTGCTAGATAATCAGAGAACATCTAGAAACACCAGAGTGAGGAAGAAATTAGGATAACTTTTCTTTTCGTATGGGTGACACCATAGCACGAATTAGAGTATGAAGGAGGAATATTCTAACTCTATAGCACGAACTAGAACATGAAGAAAGAGAGACATTCTTAAACGCCTTATAGCCTCATGCTTATAAGTGTAGCGCGCTACACACCCATAAACAAGACTCCAACCGACGTGATTTTGCATACACCCTAGGACCATGAACCGTGATTTGATACCAAGTTTGTCACACCCCAAACCGGGGCCCTGGCCGTGACGAGCATTCCTGAACCCGAAGGCCCGGAACGCCCTCTATCTATCTGGTAATCATCCACATAATTCATATGATCAAAGTAATACGGAATAGACACAATAATACGGAAACATGGTCAACAATTTAAAACAGTTAAAGGCCTGAAAACATGACCAATAATATTTAATAAACATTTGCAACAATCTACGAAATCTCTACTGACATACTATTTGAATAACTGGGACAAGGCACCCAGCAGACAAAAAACCATACTGAAATAAATACCTAAATGACTAGGCCTTCCGAAGCAAAGAAGGCTCACCAACTGAACTCTGAGACAACCCTATCTATAGACTCTACTGAGGATTTAGACCCCTAGATTGTGCCTCAGTACCTGGAGGAAGGGGGGTCAACACAATTGTACTGGCACGCGAAACAATCCAAAATAGAGTAATTGAACATATATATATATATATAATACATGAGAGAAAATGTTCATCAAACATTATGCATAAAACAGTTTCTGAAAAATACATGGGCACCTTCTGAAAACATGTAACCTGTCTGTAAATCTCAAACTCTGATCTGTGTATTACTTCTGAGTTAGGTGGTATCCCCTACAAGTCTGATATTCCACGGGCGATATAGAATCCTCCATTGACTCGGTGGGGAAGCCTCCAACCCGAGTATGCCGCAAGGATTGGAGTTCCTGAACCTGATACGTCATACGACACTTAAGTCAGCGTATAATAATATACCCGTGTCGACAAACCACGATTTTAGGCAATGAGTTTCTTGAACTCAAGCCCTCTTCAGGGGACCACCTAACATCTCTGTATGCCCATTTTTAACCTTTTCTATACATGCAACATTCTGAATGTGTAAAATCATGATAGTCTGAAATGTCTATTAGTCTGAGTCTGATATGGCATTGGTCTGAATTGGTATCGTCATACCAAGACTTGCAAGTCATGATTTCTGAGCCATGATACATTAAGCTAAATCTTTAATTTAAAGAATAATTTAGACCACCAAAAATATGAAACTGATATAGAAGATTTCGTGTTTCGAAACTCAAGTCAAAATTATGCAAAAACTTCATCAACATATGGTGGTCTAGTGCCTTTAGCAAATCCATGCACTCTTTCATTACATGCATTATGAACATTAAACATTCATGATAGATTCCCTCTTTAGTGATTTAAAACCACCTTTAAATCATAACAAGAGTTCAATCATTTCATATAGTGCTTTTCAAGGATGCATTGCAAAACAATTCATATGCTATGAGAAATCTAAAAAATTTATAATAAGAGGGAATTCACTAAAAATTATGCTCTCAACAAGAATTCATTCTTAAATACATGGTTTCATACATTCATATTCTCAAATCACTTTGGGAAAGGTCAAAAGACCAAAACAATGATGTTAAAACATTTAATACATGAATATATACATAGATTCAAAAACCTCATTCTAAAACATGATTTTTCTATGCCCATAAGAATTTAGAAAAACCCCGCGTACCTCTATTTCGGAAAATAATGGGTGCTTCTTGAAGCCTGTGGATTGGGGATTCTGAATCTCTAATCAATTTTGAAAACCAATGGTTGAGTCTTGATTTATTTGAGTTTTTAGTTTGAAACCCTTGGGAGTGTTCTTGAGAATTTTTAGATGAATATGGATGTATTTTGGAGAATTGGGGACTGAATTTCGTGTTTACGGTTGAATAAGGGTGGGAAAAGGACCATTTTGCCCCAAAAATGAAGTGTTTAAGTCACTTGAAATCATATGATATGCGCCGCATATGATATCGCATATATTTACATAGGCGCCGCATATGATATCGCCTATATTTACATAGGTGCCGCATATGATATCGCTTTTATTTACATAGGCACCGCATATGCTATCGCATATGCTTTTCAGTGGCCATGTGCGATTGGTTAGGCGACGCATACTACTTTGAAGGCCATAACTTCTTGCTCAGGTGTCGGATTTTAGCAAAATTAGTATCGTTGGAAAGTTAACTCGAAGACCTATCATTTGAAACATAGTAGGCTCTCTAATTCGACATATACAGAGAGTTATGGTTGATAGAAACTGACATAAATTACAACGTCCACTAAAACTTAATCGATCGAAATAGTTTCAACTCGTCCTTGAGTTGAATGACCTCTATGGTATAAATTCATGCTCAAATGGATTCACATACTATATAAACATGCCAAATTAGCATAGGATTTAAGGCTCTGAGATTATCAACGCATCAAAGTCATGGTTTTTATTCTAGCCCAAAATACGGGGTGTTACAGATTTGTATCATTTGGTATCAAGATAAAGGTTTGATTTAATTCCTACGAAGTTAATCTTGAGATTGTTATCTAGAAAATCAACAAAAAAGAGAAGTCAAAAATCCAAAAATCACAAAAAAAGTGTGTTACATTTTTACCCTTGGCCAAGAGTTAGATCTTGGATTTTTTGTGTCTTTTGTGTGTCTATAGTGTTAGATCCTTGTTTTCTAACACTAATAGGGTCTAGATCTAGAATTTGCCCAATTTTTGAGTTGTTTTGAGCCATCCACCATTGTTGAGTTTGAATTGAAGAAACTTAAAAGGTGGATCTCGAAACTGGAAGGGTTGTTGATGAGATTTGGGATTGAAATCGTGACATTGGTGTTTGGGAGTTCAAAATATGCTTGATAAATAAAAAATCATCAAATTTAGAGGCTATTTTCTTAAGGTTCACTTTTGAATGTTCTTGGTGTTCTTCATGTTCTTCATATCTTGTTGAAGAAGAACATTCAAAAAGTGTTGTTTGATCCAAAAAAAAGGTGAAAGAGAGTGTGGTCCTTGTTTGTACAAAGAATATTCTAAGCATATTCCTAGTCTTCCAAAGGAAGAAAGAGTCCAAAAGCATAAAAAAAGAATATTCTCAAAGAAAAGGACAAGGGAAAGTACAAGGGGGGACCACACTCTTTTGAGCTTGAAAAAGGTCCAATTCTTGTGTTTTCTTCTTCCAAAACCGATCACTACCTCCCTCCTAGTTGAAGATTGATTAAACACAAGTTGGAAACAAGAAATTTTTCAAAACCTCAACCAACCAAAGGCTGCCACGTCACCAAATCCGTACAACTCACCCTAAGCTCAAAATTTAGAATTCTAAGTTTCTTTTCTTTGATTATTAGTTTCATTTCTTGATTCTAATACTAATTAGTAAATATAAATCACCTACTAGGTTTTGAATCAATCTTTTTGAATCTGTTCCCTTCTTGTCATCTTTCCTTGTGTGCTTTTTTCGTTTTAGATTCGTTGTATTTTCTTGATTCACGTCCTACGTAATTTTGTTTATTTGAGTCTTTCAAACAGGAATCCACTCCGCACTCAAGACATAATTGGTATTAAGTAATATCATTGGAGTACAAACGAGATACCAATACTTGCGACGCTAATTGAGTGACATTCAAAGATGTAAGCTTGAGAGCTTGTGAGGTTGGTTTTCTAACCTTTAACTTGTTTGTTGTTTTTATTTTTGTTTGGTATTCTTTGATAGGTACAATGGCGGATGAAGATGAGATTCCTAGTTGGTCTAGATACCTTATGGAAAGATGTGATGCTATAACTAGCCGAATGGAAAGAAGAATAGTAGGGATGGAAAGCTCTCTTTAAAAAAAGTTGGATAACATGACAGAGCATCCAAGTTTTCCCAAATATACCCTTCCAAATCCGCCAAATTCTCAAGCTTTCTTGAGTGGACATGCTCCAAATGGCGTTCAAGGTAAGAAAGCTAACTCTTGCACTCTAGTGAATGAGGCTAGTAGCCAACTAAGTGTAAATGATAGCTTACTTTTAGGTGATCCGAATGTCCCTTCACTTCATGGTGATAATGTACAACTTAAAAGTGTGGATACACTAGTTTATCCTAATGATGAAAAAATTGACTCTTCTTGCAAGATCGATTTGTGTCCACCTAGTGTTGAAGCCAATGTGACGAGTGATAGTATATTGTCTTGTGAAAGTCAGGAGGACCAATTTTGGTGTATCACTTTTGAGAACCCTAAGGAACATGTCATTGTCTTCTTTGGGTATTTCTTATACATGTGAATCCTTGTTTGACACACATGTGTTTAAGTTGAATAAATCCCAACTTGTGGATGCCAAGTTGATGATTCACTTGAAAGGAAGAAGTCATATGGGTAATAGTGCCTTGACTCCATCCTTGTGTGCCATATGTGCTATATCTTTTGAGCCATTTGACATTCCAATAGATGATATTACCTTGGATGATGTCTTTACACTAGATTCCTTTCTATATTACCTTTTTGCTTATGATGATGACCATGTTCGTGTTGAAAATGCATTTTGTGTGAACATGGGTTATCTTGGAAGAAAAGGCGTTGTGCATCCTAATGAATTGACTCATTCCTTGGTTATTCCAACTTCTAGTGACTTGGTTACTAGATTTCTTGAGTACCTTGCTACTCTTAAGTATGGAAACACCTTGGACGGGACTCATCTTCTTCATACCTTTCTTTACTACCTCTTTGTATTTGATGACATCCATATTGATGCTAAGCATGTTTTATGTGTAAATCTAGTTTCCCGTGATTGGAAGGGTAACTTACCCCCTAAAAACTCCTTGTTTTTCCCCTTAGTTATTCCAACATGTGATGATTTGCTTGGTAACTTAGGGGAAATTCTTGATGTTTTTCGTAGCCAATCCCTTTACACTTTAAATGTTGATTTTTCTTTCAATGTCTTGAAGGATGTTGGGTTATATGTGAAGTGTGTTCAACCTTGGCATGATGCTATGATTGATTGTACTAACCCTAACCCTAACCCTCATGCCATGAGAAGTTTGTCTATGTTTTTCCTTCCTTTGGTTTTGCAAGGTTTGGATTCGAGGACATATCCTTTTCAAGAAGGGGAGGATGATTGTAACACCCCAACATAGGAAGGAGTCCCACATCGGTAAAACACAGGAGGGATGCTAGGTATATAAGTAATAAAACCTTAACTCCCTAGTGACGTATTTTAAAGTTGTGCGGGCCTGGACCCAGATCGGATAATATCACTAGTGGGTTAGGTAGAGATAGGGGTGTCTCGGGCCTTGCTGGTTCGGGATGCCCGTCGCGGCCAGGGCCTCAAACTGGGTCGTGACAGAATGGTATCAAAGCCACTCCTGTGTCGTCCTTAATGATGTGGGCCAGAGTTCAAACTGAGTATAGGTAAATCCCGGTAAGGCGAGGCAAACCTTAGTCCTGAGTGTAGGCAAATCTCATTTGGAGGGGCAAACCTCAGCGAGGATGCTGAGTCCATAAGGGAGGGTGTTTGTAACACCCCAACTTAGGAAGGAGTCCCACATTGGCAAACACAGGAGCAATATTGGGAATATAAGTAAGAAAGCCCTAACTCCCTAGTGACGAGTTTTAAAACCGTGTGGGCCTGAAACTAGAGCGGACAATATCACTAGTGGGTTGGGTAGAGACAGGGGTATCTCGGTCCTTGATAGTTCGGGATGCCCGTCGTGGCTAGGGCCTCGGTTCGGGTCGTGATAATGATATGATTAGGGTCGCCTTTAAAGCTTTAGAGTACATCTTCCGAGGCCAATACAAAGAGTTTCAATCCACGAACAAGCCAAGAGCTTAAGAGGACATTCGGTAGACCCCCTTTTTAGGCTCCTACGCCCACAAGGCCGTGTGGAGCATGATTTGAAGAGCCCATGTGGGTTATTTTGGAAATAGCCACTTTTGGGCTATTTCTTGTCATAGGCTATCTAGGGCAAAGGCAACACTATAAATATATGCCTTAACTATTTTCATTTCTAACTTTGATGATATTTTCAGAGAATACTCTTTAAAAGTGAATTGCAAGTGTGAAATCACTTTTGGTAAACGTGAAATCGTTTGTGTTGGTTACTTGTTTAGAAATGTGGGTTGCTTGGGGATTTCGATTCCCTTGAGGTTCACGTAAGAAGTTGGTGTTTGTTTATACGAGTCTTAGGGGTCTTGGCCTTTGATATATGTTTCGGTTCTTATTTCTTGTATTATCTTATGTCAACTTATCTATCTTTCCATTTTTGTACGTTTTGAGTTTTGCTTCTTGTTATCTTGTTCTCGGATTTGTCTTAGTATTCTTGGCTTATTTTCGTGTTTCTTATATAGATCCGTATCAAACAACCTACTAGTGTCTCATGTTGAAAGAGAAGTATATTTATTCATTGAAAAAATTCAACCAATAGAACTGAAGAAGGAATATATTTATTTTTGTATTTTTTTGCGGGTCGGATCAGGCGATTTAGATTACGTCGTGTTTTATTTTTTAAAAAATGAGTCATTATAATGTTGGTTTGGGTTTTTCTGTTAAAGGAAGGATATATGTAAAAAGTTTCTTAACAACGAGGATAAATTTAGTTTTAAAGTATGACATCGGGAGTAAATTTATGATGAATGATATATTTAGTTAACTTTTTAAAATAAGGGATAAATTTAACCCAAAATATAACAACAAGAAAAAATTTAACCTCAAAATATGATAAAAGACATATTTAAGTTTTGAAGTTGATGAATAAATTTGATCCTTTGGTTGGGTTCAAAGTTGAGAGGGCGTCATGCGGAAGCTATTAGTTGCAAACCATTGTGGTGACAATTCAGAAGACACATAAACAATACTAAAAAGCTTACTATTATTATATTATTTGGTCAATTGACCTACATATAAAACCTAATATTAAAAACATAAAAATTAATGAGAGAGAAAATCTCTCCCTAAACAAAGACTCTTTAAAAACTACATTGTAGATGCTCTTGTGTTATGGTATGAGAAGGGGGTCTTCTATTTATAGATGCCCAAAATCTTTCCTCCAAGAAAGAGGATAGCCAAATATGAAAAAAGTTTTATATTTTTCTTTTAGAAAAAATAAAAGTAATTATGGTACTACTTTTATTTTCCGTCAATAGAAAATTAAAACTCAATTTTGGTGAGAAAATCAAGGCAAAAACCCTAACAAATCTCCCCTTTTTGGCTTGATTTTTTTTTGTTGATTCGCCTTCTTCAATATTTGATCTTTGTTCTTCATATAGCCTTCATCACTGCTGCTTGGCATGTTTAAAAATGGAGCTTTTGGGGTTAAAAATATATTAGCTCTTTTTGGGTTAAAAATATTGAAATCCTTTTGCAGGGTTAAAAGTGAGCTTTATTTTCAAATATGTGACAACAGGATTATTGAAAATATAATTGACAATTATCTCCACATGAAGCTTTTGGACATATATCTTCATTATCATCAAATTGATTGCAACTTTGTTCAACAATTGGACCATCGATTTATTAAACCGTGAGCTCTGATACCACTTGTTGGGTTCGAAATCGAGAGAGCGTCATGCGGAAGATATTAGTTGTAAACCATTGTGCTGACAATTCAAAAGACACATAAACAATACTAAAAAGCTTAATATTATTATATTATTTGGTTAATTGATCTACATATAAAACCTAATATTAAAAACATAAAAACCAATGAGAGAGAAAATCTCCCCCTAAACAAAGACTCTTTAAAAGACTACATTGTGGATGCTACTATGTTATGGTATGAGAAGGGGGGGTCTTCTATTTATAAATGCCCAAAACCTTTCCTCCAAGAAAGAGGTTAGCCAAGTATGAAAAACGTTTTATATTTTCCTTTTAGGAAAAATAAAAGTAATTATGGTACTACTTTTATTTTCCTTCAATAGAAAATTAAAACTCAATTTTCAACCACTTTTAATCCATACCTATTTTCAACCTATTTTTAATCTTACTTTTATTTTTAACGTAAGACTATTTTTAATCCTCACTTTTATTTTTAACGTAGGGCTATTTTTAATAAATTTTTAACCCATATAATTTTAAATCTTGTTTCAAACCATGACAATCAATACTCTCTCTTTCAATGCCCCACAAACCTTCAAGCACATCTCTCTGCCAATCCCCGCTTTGGAAGAATTTAAAGATCTCTCTGTCATATCTCTTGTTGTATTGATAAGCGCTCTTCAAGTACAAGAGCAAAAAAGAACCTACAGAGAAGAAAAAGTTGTTGAAGATATTTTTTACGTGAACCATCAAAAAAGAAAAGTTGATTATCTACCTTACAAATATTGCAAAAAGAAAGTACACTTGAAAAATTTTGCTGATGAAAATCCGATGCATTATGTGGAAGTTGCAAACAAAAGGGTCATGGCACAAAAGTATGCAAGTTTAAACACATCCAAGACAATTCAAAAGCACTACTTGTGGAAGAAGAACATGAACACGAGCAAGACCAACTTAATTAGATTGTTGCAACAAAATCAAGAAAAAAATGCATTTTTCAAGAATAATTCAGTGTTCAAAGTCAAGTTGGATACACCATCTTGAGTTTGAGGGGGAATGTTGAGATTTACCTTCCTTCTATTTTGTCATTTTCATTAATGGTAGAATATTTTTATTTTTCCTTTTTTAGTCTAAGAATATTTTACATTATTTATTTCCTTTTAAGTCTAGGGTTTATTAATTAAAAAATATTTAGTCTTATAGCTATAAGGAAAATATCATATTTTCCTTATTTATTTTATTTAGTTTCTTATAAATAGAGATGTATTCTTCTATTTGAATCAAGAGAAAAAGAATCAATCAAGAGTTTTCATTCAATTTCTGTTCAATTTTCTTTTTTGTCTCTTTCATTCCATACAGGGGTGGATCTATTAAGGCCCGTGAGGGTGCCACGCCACCCGTAAGCTTTGACGTAAACTCTGTATATGTATAGGTATATATATACAAAATGTAGATATATAATAGTAGTGCTACCCTGAATGCCAAAGTGTTCCATAGTACCATTGGCAAATGGGCTTATATTCCGCCCAGAGGATGCAGGTTCGACTCCTGCTGACACCAACACTTTTTTTTGGTTATTTATATGATGCAGGTTCGAATCCAACTATGCAATTAAAACGTTAACTTGGGTATAATTAGAAATCATTATTTGACTTGTTCTTTCAACATAAATAAGATTTAAATATTCAAATTAAGTTGATCTATAATAATAGCTCGATATTATAATTGAAAAATTCTTTTTTTTCTCCTCTTCACTAGAGATGTTTTTAATTATTGTTGACTTATATTAACTAATTTATTTTTGACTGAAATGGCAAGTTTAGGATGAAGAATGGAGAGAGTTTAAGTTCTTTATATGTTACTAAGCTTGCTATTTTATTTTATTTTTAAAAAGAGACTAATTCTATTTTCACTTTAATGTCTGAGTTCTGACTCTATTTCAAAATACCAAATTGTAAATTTTGAATATATAATGAATTTTAAATCTTAATTGTTATAATAAAACTTTGCACACAAAATTGAGGCCAAATTGCGAAAGTCATAGTTTTTAAATATTTTTTTAAAAAATAAATAGATAAAATGCTGAAGCATTCCTTTTTTTAACCACTCCTGTTAAGAGATAGTGATGGAGTCAAAAATTTTATTACAGAGGTTTAAAATCGAAAGAAAAAAACGCACGAACTAGTCGAAAGAATTTCAACATCTACTATATATCAATTTTTTTTTTAACTATATATAAATAATACAGTTTTCTGACGAAGGAGATTAAGATGAATACTTTGGCCACAAGTTGATTCTGCTCTTAGAGGCGAATCCAGAATTTGGAGTCTCCGGTTAATTAAATCGATGAATGTACTTGACACCCTGAGACTCCGAATCCTGAATCCGCCTCTGATTCCATAACACCTTTTTCCTATTTATTACAAATATCTTCTGAGCAACTTCCATTACTTGTATATCACCGATCAATATTTTTTTATTGCTATATTAAATTTGTCATTTAGAGGAGGAAAAGATAATTCATTGACGAAATAAATAGTACTGGGCTGCTATCAATCAATATTATGCACAAGCCTAAACAAGCAAATGTGGTTGACGTAAGCAATGTCAAAGTCAGAATTCAAAATTTATGTGTTTGAAATTTTAATTTATTAAATTTTAAATTAATAGTTTGTATAAAAAGTTAAGCGTTCATTCGAGCCTATTAATTTAATTTAGATATTATATTTGTGTTAAAAATATAATAATTATATGGTTGATTTCAAGCCCAAATAAATCAAATAAACTATGATAAAATTCTAAAATCAAATTGCATAAAGTACAAATCATAGATCTGCAAGTAAATAAAAGACTAGTTCAATCTGAATTTCTACTTCCTCTTTCCTTTCTTCTTTGTTACTAGGTATACTAAAAAACAAAAAGAGGATGCGAACCACGTGGGTAAAATTTGGCCAAAAGATGGCCAACCTTTCGTCACTGATTGACAAAACCAAACCCACGTTGGTTTTTTTAGTAAAAAATTTGGCAATCTATAGCCAAATGCAAAATATCCTAAAAGGAGGGGAAAAAATTACTTTCTTCCCCTCAATTTGCTTCAGCCAACTCCATTCTTAATAACTACCTCTGCTTGTGTCTTCATTTCATCAAATTCAAATTTATATCTACAGTTGTATTTCTCTACTTCAATTCTTCTCTATCTTTCAAATTCCCATCGCTCCATTGTCATCAAATCATTTATACTCTTAACTTTGCTTAAAAATCAAAATTCCCCGTTCTCCCTCATCGTCATTTTTTTAAAATAGAGCCTTCCCCCTTCCCTTACTCCTCTCTTATGCAAGAGAAAAATGAATTGAAAGACCCTCTCAAATCTTTAATTAAATTAGTTTAGTGTACGTGTTTTGCATGTGCATCTCACATCAATTAATTAAATTATATATGCAAGAACTACATTATTAAAAAAGTTTGATGTTAAAATAAACGTTATGTTTATTTATATGATATGTAAATAATATTATATCTCAAATATGTTATGTTTTACACTTGATCTTTTTTTTTTTCTTTTTTTGTTGTTATGGTTGTTTTATCATTAAAAATTTGACATTGTAACTTCTTCTACGGAAGTTTTAGCAGAAACAAAAAAGGGGATTCATAAATTGAAACTATTTAATTTTTGATTCATATCAAATTTGTATTAGGTTTTAATATATTACTCCAATGACAATTTTTATATGGTAGAGAACTTTAATTTGCCAAAATTAACGAATGTAAACCAAAAGCTATACAATTTTTTTGTTATATTTGCAAAAAGAAATATATATTGCTTTACCGTACCAAAGAAGCTAACAAATTTGTATTCTTAACTGGTCACGTTTCAACTAATTGACTTTCTTTTTGAATATTTAGTCAAGGTAATATTTTAATTTTTAATTGATTTTAAAGTTCAAAATTTAAGTTGTATAGTTTAGGAAAGGTTTAATAACTAAATTTAAATGAGTAGTAAGTTTTAACTATTAGAAAAAAATTGTGAAAAGATAATTTTGTCTATTGTGAAGTCTTTAATGAAGGCGAAAAGTTCAAATCAATTTTCTAAGAGTGTTCCCACTTTTAATATATTCAAGTTGGACTTATAAATGATTAATTGATCAGAATTTAATTAATAATATAAAAAGACTTCTAAATCTAAAGGAGCTCAAAGTGGTGGAAAATTATCTTAAGCGATTTTACCAATAATTATTCTTTAACAAATATGAAATAATGCATCCAATAATGATTCATATTGAAGATTAAGATCTCGAGTCCTTCAATTTTTTTTGCTGAACGATTGACCAAAATTTATAATATTTTTTAACTACTAAATAACGAGATCTAAAATGACATATGCTGATAATTTAAAACTATAGTTACTTTCATTCCGAGGAGAAATAAATTTCTTTGAAAAATAGGGCTAGAAAGAGAACCAACATCAATCTAGAACAGAAATAAAGCTAACTATTCAACGAATATAAGTGATCTTAAATTACTACATTCGTCTAGATGATATATGCTTATTTAGTGGAGTGCTTTCGGCACCTGCACTTCACCACTGCTTCACCTATTCCAGCCAACTTCTAGGAAAGGTAGAAGCAAAGAAAATTGATTAT
Source organism: Capsicum pubescens (assembly GCA_030864215.1). Lineage (NCBI taxonomy): Eukaryota > Viridiplantae > Streptophyta > Magnoliopsida > Solanales > Solanaceae > Capsicum > Capsicum pubescens. Next base: position 66,372,009 of record CM061540.1, on the reverse strand, counting down.
TATTTCAAGCAATTGACTATTTTTGTAGTCTTCTTCACTTGTGAAAGTATACAAAGAAGATGATGTCCCGAATGATTCATCTACCACCTGTAAACTATAACAAAATAATATGATAATAGAGATTCAAAATAACATAATTAAATCTAACCTTTACACAAATTTTTTCTCAAAATTGACAATATGTACCTACCACATGTAAACTACAACAACACAATAAGGTAATAGAGTTATCAAAATAATAAATTAAATTCAATCTTTATACAAAAAAATTTACAAAGTCGACCGACATTCATCTACCGCCTGTAAACTACAGTAAAATAATATGATAATAGAGATATAAAAATAATACAATTAAATTTAACTTTGCACAAAAAAATTTCAACGTCGATCAATATTCATCTACCACCTGTATTAAGAAAAAAATCAACAAATAGTAAGATATTAGGACAATAATATGGATAAACCTAACCTTTAGGTAAGAAATTGAGAAAAGTATAAAATTGCAAAAAAAGAAAAAAAAATTAACTTAAACAATGTAGAAAATAAACAATTACATATATTCTACATATGACTGAGACAAAAAAAAAAAAAAAAAAAAAAAAAAAACATTAATTGGGAGAGAATAATTTTTTCTAAAAGAAGAATACCCAATTTATAAGAGTCCAAAACTTTTTTCCTTCGAAAAAGAATTACCTGAATATGGAAGATATTTTTTTTTTTAGAAAAAAGTAAAAATCCTAAGTATAATTAAAAAATTAGGACCAATCATAACACATATCAAACATTCTAGTTTACGAATTGGTATAAAATTAAGGTAACGACTTTCAATAATTGGATTTTTGGAATTTTTTTATATTAAAGGACTAAGACCTTTCTAATATTTTCTTTACGTTTAAATTTAGTTTTACCAAAATTGGAGTAGTTTTTTTTTTTATAGCCTTATTTTATACCTTTTATTTGACTTATCCTTGTGCATTATTCTAGTTAAACCCCATTGAACCTTTAGTTTTTTTTTTGGAAACCTCATAAGTAGCCTAATCCCTTCTTTGATAGACCATAATTTGATCCAAAAACGATCCTAAGTGCTTTAATGAAAAGAAAAAATTGATTTAGAAAGGAGTTTGAGAAATTGAAGAAGAAAAAAGTGAAATTGATGCTCCAAGGTAATAGTTATTGGTGTTTATAATTGATGTGTGGTGGATGATTGTGATATAATTCATGTTAGAAATATTGCCATAATTGTGAAAAAAGAGAAAAAATTGATTCTTGTAGTAGTAAACTATGTGACCACCGAGTGTTTGTGAAAATGCTTAGAAGAGATGGGGCAAAAAAATAAAAAAATGGGGTAGACAGAAATGGTGTAATTTAGTTGCTGGAGAGTGATTTTTAATGATTAATGTAGTGTATTAAAGCGCTTAGAGAGGTTAGTCACTATTTCCAAATAGTTTCTACCCGTTCCTTAGCCTACATTACAACTCGAAAAAGTCCTAATTGATCCTAAGTTTTACATTCAACTATTAGTGGAGCATTACACTAAGGGCAAGACTATGGTTCATTGTGCGTAACTTGTGAATTATTTATGAGAGTGAGCGTAATTTGATTTTTGTACCCATTATATTATAAATTGCATTATTGTGAGTGATTATGGGTAACTCTCTTGTTGTGAGGGAAACATGTTTGATGAATGTGGGTGATTTGTATGATATACTTGATTGAGCAATATGCACGAGTTTGCCAATTAGGTGAGTCAATTCTTGAGGCTAGGATGTTTTGGAGTAGTGTTCATGAGCTTTGAATTGTGTAAATAACGTGCTTTGTGTAGAAACTTGTATTTCGTGTAATCATTATAGTACTAGCTTGAGTGTCTTTATTTTAGTAGAAGGGCAACGTCACCTCAGTTCTTTTTATGCTTAGAGTAAATAGTTGTTCTAGGACGAACAAGGATTTAAGTGTGGGGGGGTGATCTGAGGTGGTTTTATACACTTCGGTATTATTATTCTAGATTATTCGCCTTGTTTTAAGAGAAATGCATGTGCTTAACTTGTTCATATTGATATAAATAAGCATTTAAGTGTCCAAGTGCATGATTACAATGTCCAAAGTATTTTGCAAATAAGTTTGTGCTTAATTGAATAATTTAGAGTTCAACCCGAAAAACTAGTTTTACTAGCTTGAGCTAGGTGTGTGTCTAGTTGGTCTCAGTAGATTCTAATGTGTTTAATTTGTTCCAAATATTTTAATGGTGTAGCTATGAGTGGAATAACTTGTTTGTAATGTGCAAAGCTTAATTTGATTAAGTCAAGAATCGGAATAATAAGTGAAAGATCATTGCGAATTTGCCTTATCTTTATCGTTGAGGATATTGTGTTGTTTTGATCTTTAATATGCGGTGTATGATATTGTAGGAGGCTTTGTGAACTAAATACGGTGATATATTGATGATTTAAAGGACTAAATTCATTGGAAATACACTACAAAAGGCATGGGCAAAGGATAAAACGTTCTACACTTAACCAGATTTTTGAATACAAATTCTAGTAAGCCGACGCAAAGTCAGCGCGTCGCATCGATATTTCCATTGCTACCAGTCTAGCGATGCGCAGTTGAGGCGTTGCGTCGATAATTCAAAATAGAATAGTAAAACGCGCTGACACGGACAGAACTAGTCCTATTTCAATTCAAAAGTGGGCACACGGTTTAAAAAAATTTGGTGGGCCACGTGCCAGCTGTTTTTTATGCTAATTCCACCTAAAATGGGAATTAAATATTATATATAGACAATGCATGGACAGCTTTGGGGATCATGATTAACACATGGACACGGAAGTTTTTACATTGAAGCAGTGGAGAATTTATTCGAAGGCTTCTACACGGTTAATTAGGTTTTTATTTTATTTTTAATTATTAATTTTTCATATCATGTATTCAATTATTTGGATGTGATTATGAATATTAATGGCTAAAAATCCTCCTTCCGGGGTTAAAGCCAAGAACATGAGTGCTATTGTTTTGGATTAAAATTCGTTAATTTTGCTTATCATAGTTGGTTGTTTGTTTATTCTTGTTTTAATTATTTTATGGATTGATCACCCATAAAATACATATATTCTCGACCTTTTGATCTCGAGAGCGGGAATAGGGAGATAGAACATGAGAATAAACAAAGTTTGAGTTTTTATTCTTTTATAAAATAAAGAATTAAACTTAGCGTCTAGGACAGGGATGTACTTAGATGCTTTACTTGATTCATACGTAGGATGATAACTTTAATTCACTTAATTGGATTATTACATCCCCGCTTAATGATGTTGTTGTAATATCCACATTAGGTAAAAGATTATAGATTGAGAAATCATGATCATGCAATTAACCCTACGAATCAACAACCAAGATAAGCGAGTTAACGGATGAAATTCAATAATATAGTATGATTGTTTGAAGTTCTTTAACCCTGGGCTTTTTTCCATTGATTGTTCCAAGAATTTAATTTTCGCATTATTTATTTTATTTTTAATTTACAAAATAATTCAAAATTCTTTTTTGGTTAATTTTGCACTAAATTAATCTAGACGGTGAACTAAAATTAAATCGTTGCCAAATCAAGTCTCTGTGGAATCGATATTCGGCTTTGTTTTGAAGGCCACTATATTACTTGGTAAATCACGTACACTTGTGTGTGCGCTTGGACGCTGTCACATATAATAAGATATCTTGTACAACCAAGTGGTGACTCTAGGATAAGTCTTATAACCACGACCAACCCAAACAAGTCCACCACCCAATAAACATCCAAACCAATGCGAAAACCATAATCCAAAATTACATAGAATAATAATCCCAAGTATGTAAATGTAAATGACATAAACAATCCATAACATACCCCAAATCCACAACTGTCCATACAAATCTTCTAGACCGACCAAAGAGTACCTAGTTGTGACATGCCTCTGATCATAGCCAAAAACCAAAATTTATGGAGGACAAGAAATATGTAAAGTAAACCATGACATGAAATAGATGCCTTCCAAACTATGGAGGCTCACCACTTCAATCCAACTTCGGCTATACCCGAATTTGATCACTAAACAAGAGGAGTAAAATTGACAATTCCTGCATAACGTGGGTATACAGTTACTAGTAGACGGGTTAATCGGTGAATACTAGCATGCACTCAAAATATGGATAAAATAATGTCATTTATAAAATCAAGTAAAACCATCCATATGCATTCAACCATAAATATATATAAGTGTTGGGAAAGGGAATCTGTATTTAGTATACAGTTAAAACCTTTTTACCTGGGTAATGTAACCTTGCCGTTTAACCATACCCATGGGCTGTATGGGTTCAGCTCCCCTGCTGAAAGAGTCCCAGTACGTCTAGCCGCACGATCAGAAAATATCTCATGGGATGAATAGTACATCCCTCCAATATAAAATGTGACACTTGCACGTGGTCATCGAATATCCCTCATAACTGCAAATATGAGTTTCTAATTTTGGTTTCCCCAAAACCTCCCCCTTACATGGCTTAGTTACACATCCCGCCATTAATGCCTAAATAAAAACCATGTCCACACAATCCAATTACCATTTATTACCAAGGCCAATTATTAGTGGTATCATCATACCAACCATACTTGCAAGATTCATCCATAACTAAACTATTTAGGTTAAGGAGACTCTCAAGTACCCTTTTCGTTTACCATATTAACCTCTTGGGAGACTACCATGTTCTCCACAAGCATAACCGATTAGACTTTAATCGTTTTAAGCCATTTAAGCCAATTTCATTAATTCATTCACTTGGGGGATTTTCATGTATCCCGCAAGGTTTTCAAAATAGAGCAACCATGGCCACCAAAACCTTAACTTTTCAACCATTCTAAACCATTTAAGATCATGCCAAACATTTAAAACATTTATATCATTTAAACCATTTAAAACATTCAAAACAATACAAACCCCTTTAAGGTTCCATTACTAAACAAAACAATGCAAGAGTTTCAATGAAAGTTCAATAATAGAGTAAAAATATTTTTTGAGGTATTTTATCAAACATGTTGAGGGCACACCTTTACCAAGACCAAAACCAACGTATAAATCACCATAATTAGGGTTAATCAAGACCCATTAGTTAAACCATAACCAATAACCAACAACATATGCAAACCATTACCAAAAACATGAAAAAACATAGTTTAAACCAATACCAAACCATATGCATAAAGACCTTCATCAACATTTTTAAATCCACCATTCATGATTCATAAACCAACATTTAAAACATAATACACATGCCTTTATTTTTAAATAACAATGATGGAAGTGATACATACCTTATACAAGAAGATTCCAAAGAGAAGACTCTTGAGCCGCTTTGAAGAAAATATGAGAAACCCTAGCCTCCAATCTTCCAAGAGAGTGTTTTAAAGGATATTTGAAGTATAGTGATCCTTTTATATGTGTTATAGAAGGCCATATAGGGTTATATAACGTGAGGAAAATAGGGTTTTGGAGTAGAAAATTTCCAAACTACCCTTGTCTTAAAAATTAAAACAATTCTCATCCAGCGGTACGACTCACCTTACCATTCGTATCTAAGGGTACGAGTGACACCCCGATTCAACTCGTACCCCAACTTGTATCCAACCTTGCCAAGACCTTACCCACTGGTCTCTATACAAATTACCCTCCATAACTCATACCTAAGGGTACAAGTGGTAACCTAAATCGTATTCACCAATCGTATAGTGGGCAGATTACACTAGATAACACACATATGCACCGTACCTTCTGCCCTATACCACTCGTAAGCTCCCATACAACTCTTACCCATTTGAGTCATACCTTGGATAGTATTTAAGCCTACCTTACTGCCTAGGGTATGTTCAGACCACCTAGGCACCCTATGACTCGTAACCAAGGGTACGAGTGACTCCCTTGAGTCATACCAAGTCAAAAAGGGTCCAAACTTTGGAAATTTTCAAGGATTCAAATCCTAGGATGTAACACTTGTTCTATCAACATTAGAGTGTCAGTTATTTTTCTAAGATAGACCTTATATCCATCTATCATCAGCTTAGAGTCATAGAATGTGACATTCATAAGACAACCTTCAGAACTCAGTATGGTCACTTCGAATTTCTAGTTATGTCTTTTGGACTAACAAATACCTCTGTAGATTTCATGGAATTTATGAACAGAGTGTTGAAGAAATACTTGGACATGTTCATCATAGTCCTTATGACATCCTTGTCAATTTTCATAGTGAAAGTGATCATGCAGACCATTCGAGAATTGTCTTGCTGACCCTTAGAACTCATCAGTTATTCACCAAATTCAGTAAGTACAAGTTTTGGATAAGATTAGTAGCTTTTCTTAGTCATATTATTTTCGGCGATGGTGATAATGCCACGAGTCTGTACCCCAAACATCACACGGTGCTCATAATACCAAAAGACCACAAACTAACTCATGACTGGTACCTACTGCAAACACTGAATAATAACACTGTAAAATGTAGAAATTAGGTTGAATTTTCCATAAGGTTCATAACTGAAATATAATAGTGATAAATAAATACTGAAACTGAATATCTGTCTGAAATAGTCTAGCCTAAAAGCCTCTAACTATCTGAATATGGAGTTGATGGGACAAGTCCCCGAATAACTTCGACTATTGAATATACTAAATAATTGAAATACTAAAATGATAACACTATACTCAAACTATGAGGACTCACCACTAATTCTGTTGCTGATAGTATGGAATGCTAAGTATGGTCATGAGCCCGTGCGTCTGAACCTATGATATAAGACATCATAGCATAAAAAAAAAGAGAGCGTCAGTCTTTTGAATGTACTGGTATGCTAAGTGAGGTAGGCTGATATGCAAGGGTTTATATGCATGAACAATAACTGTCTGAGTAACATGAATATAACTGAATGAAAGTATATGTATAACTGAACCTGCTGGAATTACTGATTATTGGGTGACTGTTTCTAACAGTCCTGATTCTGTGGAACTAAACTTAGTTTTATACTGAGATAGGTGACTGTGTCTGACAGTCCTGATTCTGAAAACTAAAATGAGAATTTATACTGAGTCTGAAACTGTAACTGTAGGAGTGTTCATCTAACCAACATACCCCGATTATGAACTGAGTTAGGGTCCAACCTGTGGCCCCAGTTGGAAGGGTGTTAGCACCTTGCCAAGGGACACTAACAATGGCTGTGAGTTAACCCTATCTGGTAGGAAGACCTTTTGTCAACCCTCACTGGTAAGAAAAATCATATGAGATGTATCAATCCTGATCTGGCAGGAAGATATCTCAACCTACGCTGGCTACGTAGTTTTGTAACACAAGGATTGCTACTAAGGGTTAAACCCTTTACTAACAGGAATGCCCCTATCCCTGGGTTCACTCGATGCTGATTCCTACTCCCAATTGAATGGACACTGAACTGATTTCTAGACTGTACTAGGCTTGATTGAACTATTACTGATAGTGTTGTCTAACTGAACTGGGCTAAGTTCACTGGGTTCTGTTAACTGACTGAATACACTGAGTTTGGTAACTGACTGAGTACTACTGTACATGACATAACTGAGACTATTTTGAAACTACTAAAATTCTAGGTAAACAGCTAGGTTTCGGGTATGGAATACCCCCATGATTCTAAGTCTTGACACTTAGATGAAATTTTCTAAGCTTGGGGCCTCTTTTGGCATGCTGTTTAGGATTGAAATGACTAGGATTTTTACGGGGTCCTACAATATCTCCCCCCTAAGAACATTTATTCTCGAATGAGACTAACTGAACTGAGATTACTGATAGACTGAGCTTACATACTGAACATGTACAACTGAAGCATGATTAAGACTGAAACTACTAATGTACTGAGTTTTCATATTAAAAATGCATAACGGAAGCATGACTGAATTCTGTTGACATAACACATGACTGGGTTGTTTCTTGATGGTATGCATGGTATGAGAATGTTATGCAGCTAAACTAATATCAAACTCGTAAAGGAAATCTGAACATGGAATTGACTAAATTCAAGGAAGATTATTACCTTGAACTGAGTCTGAGTTTGCGGAGAAGAGGTGAGGATACTTGGTCTGCATTTTTTATTTTGCTTTCCAAGTAGCTCCCTCGATGGACTGATTCTTCCAAAGAGCTTTGACTAGAGGAACTTCTTTGTTCCTCAGTCTGCGAACCTGACGATTGAGAATTTCAACTGGGATATCTTTATAAGAAAGACTGTTCTGAATGTCTATACCCTCTATAGTTGACTAAAACTTCTGGGTCACCTATGCATTTCTTTAGCAAGGAGACATGAAACACTTAATATACTGAAGCTAGGTCTGAAGGCAACCTAAGCTTGTAAGCTACCTTTTCGAAACAACTGAGAATTTAGTAAGGTCTGACATATCGGGGACTGAGTTTCCCCTTCTTTCCAAACCTCTTCACTCTTTTCATAGAAGAGATTTTCAAATACACATAATCACCAATCTCAAACTCTAGATTCTTCTTTGCATATCTGCATATGATTTCTATCAGCTCTGATCTATCTTAAGCCTTTCCCTGACCAACTAAATTTTTTCTAAAGCATCAAATACAAAGTCTGGCCCTACAACTGCGGTCTCACCCACTTCAAACCAACCAATGGGAGATCTACATCTCCTCCCATAGAGCTCTTCAAATAGAGCCATCTAAATGATGGAATGATAGCTGTTGTTATACGTGAACTCAATCAAAGGGAAGTGGGCATCCCAACTACTCTTAAAGTCAATGACACATGCTCTTAACATATCTTCTAGAGTCTGACTGGTCCTTTCTGCTTGACCATCTGTCTGAGGGTGAAAGGCTGTACTGAGGTAAACTTGGGTACCAAGACTGTAAGACCCCATAAAATCCTAAGATTAATTCAGACCTTTAAAGCTTGTTAAGGGTCCTAGACTTAGAAAATTTCAGCCAAGTATCAAGACTTAGAATCATTTTAGCCTTCAAAAAATTAGAGGATTTTATTTCTGACCTTTCCGACCTTAGAATGTTGATTTTCAAATTGATCCTTAATCAGGGTCACTTGTTGGTCATCTCAGGCGAGTTTGGGATTCTACGGACTAGCATAAGGGCGAGTTTGGATGCCCAAAATAGTGAGGGGTTGCGATAGCCCCGCGTCGCGAGGGCCAGTCAACCCAGCTAAGGGTTGTACCACAATTGCTGCTTAACCTGAGAAGTGGTCGCGTCGCATTGTATACTTGACCCAAGTAGGGGTTGCAACACGAGGGCAGCCCAGTTCAGCATTATTTTGATATAGGTTGTGGGGGAAAATGGGTCATTTTCCCGACCCTTATTCAGCCAAAAATACAAAATTCATCCTCTAATCACCAAAATATACTCACTTTCTCTCAAATTTTCTCAAGAACAAGGCTTAGGGTTTTCAATCCAAGATTCAAATCTGAAGAATTTACCATCAATATTCTCAAAATCAAGCATCAAGGTATGTAAAGTGATCATCCAAGGGTCTCTTTCACCCTTGGAGTTCAAGAAACCCCTTTTAAAACTCTAATCATGATTTCCATGTTGTGGGTTGTATTATACTCATGTTGATCTTGATGTATGATTTCCAAGTGATCTTTAATGAATTTCATGAATTTATATTAGTATGTGGGTTGAATTCCTTGAAATTGAATTGATTTGATGTAGCCATGATGTATTGGTTTATTATTCATCCCCAAGCACAAGGTTATGCCTCTCATGTGTTTGTCAAAATTCCTAAGTGAATAAATTATGCTTTGTTATTGATAGGTGATCTTATGATGACTTCATGCTAGAACTACATGTGTAAAATAACTCCCATGTTAAGGCTATACCTTCAAAGTATTTGTTGGAATGCCTATGTAAATTGTTTAGTGTACTTATGACATGATTGTATAAATTCCTATATATGTACAAATTTAAAATTTTCAAGTGCTTGATGAAATGCCTCATTAATTGCATTATGTGCAGTTGACTATTGTTATGTTTCCAAGAATTATCATGTCTTATTATTATTTATGCAATCGAGTCCTGGGGGTATTTAATGCCCGACAATTTAGCTATATACCTGGAGCTAGTGTCAGTTACAGAAGGTCTTGGTTACGTCATGATCAATAGTACTCTCAGTCAGTTACAAAACTTAGGAAAAACTCAATAACCTCAGTATCAGTCCAGTCCCGTTCAGTATTCAATTTAGTCCTCAGTAAACTCAACCAGTTAGCAGAATTCAGTAGTAATCCATCAGTCAACGAAAACTCAGTGAACTTAGTACATTTCAGTTAAACAGTACGATCAGTAGTAGTTCAGTCAAGCCTAGTATGAGCTAGGAAATTAGTTTAGTGTTTATTCAGTGGGAGTAGGATTCAGCACCGAGTGAAACCAAGGATGAGGACTCACCTGCCAGTAGGGGGTGTGATTCTTAGAAATAATTCTTACATTCCAGAACTACGTAGCCAGCATAGGTTGAGACATCAAACCTATTAGTTGAGGGTTGAAGAGGTGTTTTAACCTATCAGTTGAGGGTTCCACCATTCTCGTTAGAGTACCAGCCAGATAAGGGTATCTCTTTAGTTGTCTTAACCCGTGGCACGGTATTGACACCCTTCCAGATGGGGTTATAGGCTTGGACCCCAACTTTATTCAAAAAAGTTGCATGTCAGTTAGATGACTACCTCCCACAATCTCAGTTTCAGATTCTGTATCAGTATAGAATTCAGTTCAGTTCTACAGATTCAGAACTATCAAACATAGTCACTCAGTTCAGTACGAAACTTAGTATAGTTCTATAGAATCAGGACTATGAGATACAGTCACTCAGATATTAGTATTACAGTATCAGTAAACTTAGATCTTAGCTAATTAGTATTCAGAACTCAGTACTCAGTGTTATCATGATCTCAATTATAGTTTATGTATTCATGCATGTACTCTCATTTAGATATTCTCATGTCATCTAGTCAGTATTGTCCATGCATACGAACCCATGAATTATAGACTACCTCAATTAGCATACCAGTACATTCAAAGTACTAACACATATTTTCTTTTGTGTTATGATGTCTTATATCATAGGTTCAGACGCACGGGCTCCTGATCGCACTTAGAAGCCCAATCTATCAGCAACAGACTTTGTGGTGAGTCCTCATAGTTTTAGGACATAGTTAGTAGTTTAGTATTTCAGTTTATCAGTAGCTCAGTAGTTGGAGTTAGTTGGGGGCTTGTCCTTTCAACTCCATGTTTCCTGACTGTTTAGAGTCTTTCCAGACTAGAGTATTTTCAGACTGTTGTTTTTAGTATTCTGATTCCTGTATATAGTATTGATTTTAGATTTGAACCTTATGGCATTTTTCCGTATTTATCTCAGTTATATTATTACTAAAGTATTACTATTATTCAGTACTCACAGCAGGTACCGGTCATGGGTTAGCTAGTGGTCCTTCGGGATTGCTAGCACTGTGTAGCGTTTGGGGTACAAACTCGGGGTATTACAAACTTGGTATCAGAGCCTCAGGTTCAACAGAGTCCTAGGAAGTCTTAAGGACACATCTAGTAGAGTCTTGTGTATGGGTGTGCAGTGCGCCACACTTATGGACAGGAGGCTATGAGATATTTTAGGAATAGTTTCCCTTCTTTCAGTATTCATGTCATGTGAGTAAGCATGAGCTCCAGTTAAACTCTCTATCTAATCCATGTTTCTCTTCTATTTACAGAACATGCCTTCAAAAAGAACTAAGGGAAGAGGAATGGGAGACAAGCCAGCACCCCAGCCCATGTAGCCAGATCCTCTAGACTAATATGTCTCCCACGCTGAGTTCAGAGCAGCTTTCACCACCCTAGCTCATTGTATGGTAGCCTAGAATGAACGCCTAGCTACTGTTTTTTCCAACCCAGTAGCCAACACTACTATTGCTAGAATTCGGGACTGCACCAGAATGAACCCTCCATCTTTTATTGGGTCTAAGTCAGATAAAGACCCTCAGGAATTTATTGATCAAGTTTAGAAGGTTACGAATATCATGGGGGTTATTTCTAGTGAGAGTGCAGAGCTAGCTGTATATCAATTGCAGGATGATGCTCACACTTGGTACAAACAGTAGAAGTTAGAGAGGGTTGAATATGCATGGCCTATTGAGTGGGATGAGTTTTCCACTACTTTTCTGTATAGGTTCTTCCTATAGGAGTTTAGGAAAGAAAAGGTTTTGAAATTTATTAATCTGAAGTAGGGCAACATAATGGTGAAAGAGTATTCTCTCAAGTTTACTCAATTAGCCAGATATGCTCCTCACGTGGCAGTAGATAGCAGGTCTAAGATGAGCAAGTTTGTGTTTAGAGCGAATGATAGTATGGTCAAGGAGTGTAGGACTAGAATCCTGATTAGTGAGATAGACTTATCTAGGCTGATGGCCCATGCTCAACAGATAGAGGAGTAGAAGAATAAGGAGAGAGAGAACCAGAACAAGAGAGCTTGAATAGGTAGTTTCTACTTTGCTCAGCCTAAGTTAGAGGGCGGAAATCATTCTCAGTTTTGAAAAAATCTTCAGTTCCAGCACCATCCTCAGCTAGTGCTCCAGTGCTGAAATTTAGAGATGACAATAGAGATAGGGCACCAGGCCCTAAGTCTTAGGGTATTGTTAGTAGTGCCCGAACAAATCCTCTCTGCCAGAAGTGTGGCAGAAACCAACAGGGTGTCTGCAGAGTGGGTAGTGATATATGTTTCAAATGTGGAAACCCAGGCCACAGAGTCAGAGATTGTCCCCAGTCAGGTTCCTAGGGTCAGCGTGACCGTCCCTCAGCTCAGTCCGATCGCCCGAACTAGCAGGGTGCCTTATCCAGTGCCATAAGTGGGCAGTACCCAAACAAACTCTATTCTCTTTAGTCCCGAAAGGATCAGTAAATTATCCTAATATGGTCATTGGTACTTTACAAGTTTATCATATACATGTTTATACTTTGATAGATCCAGGAGCTTCTTTATCCTTTGTTACTCCTTATATAGCTATTGACTTCAGAGTCAGTCCCTAAATTCTAGTAGAGCCTTTCTCAGTCTCTAATCCAGTGGGTAAATCTATTATAGCCCGAAAGGTATATAAGAACTGTCCGATGGTGGTATCTCAGAAAGTCATATCAGTAGATTTTGTCGAACTAGAGATGACCAATTTTGATGTTATTCTCGGCATGGATTGGCTTTATTGCTGCTATGCCTCAGTCGACTGCAGAAATAGAATTATCCAGTTTCAATTTCAGAATAAACCTGTCCTAGAGTAGAGGGGTAGTACTTTAGCACTTAGGGGTCAGCTTGTTTCCTACCTAAGGGCAAGAAAAATAATATCTAAGGGATGTGTCTATCACCTTGTGCAAGTCAAGAGCTTTAGTTCAAAAACCCCAGATCTTGCATCAGTGTCAGTAGCATGTGAATTCTCAGATATGTTTCATTAATATCTTCTCGGAGTTCCTCCCAAAAGGGAAATTAATTTCGGAATCGATCTCCTTTCAGATACTCAACTCATATCAATCCCTCCATATAGAATGGAACCTGCAGAACTCAGAGAGTAAAAAGAATAGTTGAGAGATATCCTATATAAGGGATTTATTAGACCCAGTGTGTCCCCGTTGGGTGCACTAATTTTATTCGTGCGTAAGAAAGACGGTTCTCTCAAAATGTGTATAGACTACCATCAGCTAAATAAAGTCACGATCAAGAACAAGTATCCCCTTCCCAGAATCGATGACTTGTTCAACCAACTTCAGGGGGCTAGTTACTTTTCTAAGATAGACCTCAGATCAGGCTATCATCAGCTCAGAGTCAGAGAATCTGTCATCCCGAAGACAACTTTCAGAACTCGGTATGGTCACTTCAAATTTTTAGTCATATCCTTTGGTCTTACCTATGCCCCAACGACTTTTATGGACTTGATAAATCGTTTGTTCAAGAAGTACTTGGATATGTTCATCATAGTCTTCATAGATGACATTTTTGTCTACTCCCACAGTGAACATGACCATGCAGATCATCTCAGAATAGTATTGCAGACTCTCAGCAACCATCAGTTATTCTCCAAATTCAGTAAGTGTGAACTTTGGCTAAGGTCAGTTGCTTTTCTTGGCCATATTATTTTTGGTGATGGCATTAGATTTGATCCCCAAAAGACTGAAGCAGTGAGAAACTGGCCCAGACCCATCACTCAATCAGATATCAGGAGTTTCTTAGGCTTGGCTGGCTATTACCGATAGTTTGTTGAGGGATTTTTGTCTATTGCATTCCCTATGTCTACAACAGAAGAAAGTCAAATTCCAGTGGTCAGATTCTTGTGAGAAGAGGTTTCAAGAGTTGAAGACTCGACTCACTATAGCTCCAGTCTTGACCTTACCAGATAGTTCAGACGGCTTTGTTGTGTACTATGACACATCCTGAGTAGGTTTGGGTTGTGTCCTCATGTAGAGAGGTAAGGTCATAGCCTATACCTACAGACAACTTAAGCCCCATGAGAAGAATTATCTAACTCATGATCTTGAGTTAGAAGCTATAGTATTTGCCTTAAAGATTTGGAGGCATTACTTGTATGGGGTTCATGTTGATGTATTCACTGACCATAAGAGCCTATAGTACGTATTCTCTCAGAAAGACCTTAACCTCTATCAGAGAAGGTGGTTGGAGTTATTAAAAGACTATAACATAAGTGTTCTTTACCATCCAGGCAAGGCCAATGTAGTGGATAATGCTCTCAGTAGACTGACTATGGGTAGTGTTGCTCATGTTGAGGACAGTAAGAAGAAGTTAGCTCAGGAATTCCATCAGCTCGCCCGACTAGGTGTCCACTTAGTCGATTCATAGAAGGTAGTGTGTGGGTTCAGAACAGCTCAGAATCATCTCTAGTTTCTAAAGTAAAGGAAAAGCAGGATAGAGATCCCAGTTTAGTAAAGTTGAAAGAGTCAGTCAGAGATCAGAAGGAAGAGGTTTTCAGCTAAGGAGGAGATAGTGTATTGCATTGTCAGGGTCATCTGTTGTGCCAGGTGTTGATGACCTAAGGAAAAATATTCTTACAGAGACGCACGGTACGCGTTATTCTATTTATCCAGGGGCCATTAAGATGTACCGTGATTTGCAGGAGCTTTATTGATGGAGTGGGATGAAGAAATACATTGAAGAGTTTGTAGCTAGGTGCTCTACATGTCAGTAGGTTAAGATTGAGCATCAGAAGCCTAGTGGGTCCATATAGGAGTTCAGTATTCCCACTTGGAAGTGGGAAGAAGTGAACATGGACTTTGTGATGGGTTTGCCTCGTACTCATCGTCAGCATAATTTAGTTTGGGTTATCATAGATAGGATGACTAAATTAGCTCATTTCTTACCTGTCCATACCTCTTATTTAGCCAAGGAATATACAAAACTCTATGTCAGAGAGTTGGTCAGATTGAATGGAGTTCCATTGTACATTATCTCAGATAGAGGTACGCAATTCACCTCTCATTTCTGGAAAGCATTCCAAAAGGGTCTTAGTACCCGAGTTTGCCTTAGCATAACTTTTCATCCTCAGGAAGATGGTCAAGCAGAAAGGACCATCCATACGTTAGAAGATATGTTGTGAGCGTGTGCGGTTGACTTTAAAGGTAATTGGGATGAGCACTTGACTTTTATTGAATTCACATATAACAACAACTATCACTCCAGCATCCAGATGGCTTCATTTGAGGTGCTTTATAGGAGGAGGTGTAGATATCCCATTGGTTGGTTTGAAGTGGGTGAGGCCGCAGTGGTAGGGCCTGACCTGGTATTTTATACCTTAGAGAAAGTTCAGTTGGTCAGGGAAAGGCTTAAGACAGCTTAGAGCCGATAGAAATCTTACGCAGATGTGCGTAGAAAGAATCTCGAGTTTGAGATTGGTGATTTTATGTATTTGAAAATCTCTCCTATGAAAGGAGTGAATAGGTTTGGAAAAAAGGGGAAACTCAGTCCCCGATATGTCAGTCCTTATCGAATTCTCAGCCGTTTCATAAAGGTAGCTTACGAGCTTGATTTACCTTTAGATCTAGCTTTAGTCCATCTAGTGTTTCTGTCTCCTTGCTTAAGAAATGCATAGGTGACCCAGCAGCCGTAGTCCCGACAGAGGGCATAGACGTTCAGAGTAGTCGCTCTAATGAAGAGGTTCTAGTCAAAATTCTTAATTATTAGATTCGCAGACTAAGGAACAAAGAAGCCCCTCTAGTCAAAGTTATTTGGCGGAATCAGTCCATTGAGGGAGCTACTTGGGAAGCAGATGCAGATATGCGGACCAAGTATCCTCACCTCTTCTTCGCAAACTCAGACTCTGCTCAAGGTAATAGTTTTTCCTTGAACATATTCAGTTTCATTTTCAGATGTCCTTTGCAAACTTGTTATTAGTTACCTTTGCATATTCAGTCATGGATTCATGAGTTAGTTCAGTTATGTATTCATGCATCAGGTATGCATGTTCAATATGATAACCTCAGCTTATCAGTAGTCCAGTCATGCTTTCATGAATCATGTTCAACCTTTTACTCGAGTATCAGATATGTATATCCAGTAAGAAACCTCAGTATATCAGTAGTTTCAGTCATGTAATCATGCTTCAGTTGTGCATGTTCAGTACACGAACTCAATCTATTAGTTATCTCAGCTTAGTCAGTCTCATTCAAGGACGAATATTCCTAATGGGGAGATATTGTAAGATCCCGCAAAATCCTAAGCTTAATTCAGCCCTTTAAAGCTTGTTAAGGGTCCCAGACTTAGAAAATATCAGCTAAGTATCAAGACTTAGAATCATTTTAGCCTTAAAAAAATTGGAGGATTTTATTTCTGACTTTCCCGACCTTAGAATATCGATTTTAAAATTGAATCATGATCAGGGTCACTTATAGATCTTCTCAGGCGAGTTTTGGATTTTCTGGACTAGCGTAAGGGCGAGTTTGGATGCCCAAAATAGTGAGGGGTCACGATAGCCTCGCGTCGTGAGGGCCAGTCAACCCAGCCAAGGGTCACACCGTGATGGCTGCTTAACCCGAGCAGGGGTCGCATCACGCTGGATACTTGACCCAAGTAGGGGTCGTGACGTGAGGACGACTCAGTTCAGAATTATTTTGATACGGGTTCTGGGGGCAATTGGGTCTTTTTCCCTACCCTTATTTAGCCGAAAACACGAAATTCAACCTCTATTCATCAAAATATACTCACTTTCTCCTAAATTCTCTAAAGAACAAGCCTTAGGGTTTCCAATCCAAGATTCAAATCTCAAGAATTTTACAATCAATCTTTTCAAAATCAAGCATCAAGGTATGTGCAGTGTTCATCCAAGGGTCTCTTTCACCCTTGGAGTTCAAGAAACCCCTTTTAAAATCTTGAATCATGATTTTTAGGTTGTCGATTGTATTATACTCATGTTGATCTTGTTATATGATTTCCAAGTTGTCATCTTTAATGAATTTCATGAATTTATATTAGCATGTGGGTTGAAGTCCTTGAAATTGAATTAATTTGATGTAGCCATGATGTATTGGATTATTATTCATGCCCAAGCACAAGGTTATGCCTCTCGTGTGTTTGTCAAAATGCCTAAGTGAATAAATTGTGCCTTGTGGTTCATAGATGATCTTATGATGCCTTTATGCTAGAACTACATGTTCAAAATGACTCCCATGTTATAACTATGCCTTAAAAGTGTTTGTTGGAATGCCTATGTGAATTGTTTAGTGTACTTATGACATGATAGTATGCATTCTTATACATGTACAAGTTCAAGATTTTCAAGTGCTTGATGAAATGCCTCATTGATTGCATTATGTACAGTTGACTATTGTTATGTTTCCATGAATTATCATGTCTTATTATTATTCATGCAATCGAGTCCTGGACGTATTTATTGCCCGACAATTTAGCTGTATACCTAGAGCTAGTGTCAGTTACTGAATAGTCTCAGTTATGTTGTGTTCTATAGTACTCTCAGTCAGTTACAAAACTCAAGGAAAACTCAGTAACCTCAGTATCAGTCCTGTCCCATTCAGTATTCAGTTCAGTCCTCAGTAAATTTAGTCAGTTAGCAGAATTTAATAGTAATTCGTCAGTCAACGAAAACTTAGTGAACTCAGTCCAGTTCAGTTAAATAGAATGATCAATAGCAGTTCAGTCAAGCCTAGTATGAGATAGGAAATTAGTTTAGTGTCTATTCGGTGGGAGTAGGATTCAGCACCGAGTAAACCCAAGGATGGGGACTCACTTGATAGTAGAGGGTGTGATTCCTAGAAGCAATTCTTGCATTCCAGAACTACGTAGACAACATAGGTTGAGAATTCAAACCTGTCAGTTGAGGTTTGATGAGGTGTTTTAACCTGTCAGTTGAGGGTTCCACTATTCTTATTAGAGTACCTGCTAGATGAGGATAGCTCTTCAGTTATCTTTACCCGTGGCATGGTACTGACAACCTTCCAGCTGGGGTTACAGGCTTGGACCCCAACTTTATTCAAAAAAGGGGCATGTCGGTTAGATGACTACCTTCTGTAGTCTCATTTTCAGATTCGGTCTCAGTATAGAACTTAATTCATTTCTACAGATTTAGAACTATCAGACACAGTCACTCAACTCAGTACGAAACTCAACATAGTTCTATAAAATCAGGACTATTAGATACATTTACTCAGTTATCAGTAGTAAAGTATTAGTAAACTTAGATCTCTGCTAATCAATATTCAGAACTCAGTACTCCGTGTTATCATGATCTCAGTTATAGTTTATGTATTCATACATGTACTCTCATTCAGATATTCTCATGTCATCTAGTTAGTATTGTTCATGCATACAAACCCATGCATTACAGCCTACGTCACTTAGCATACCAGTACATTCAAAGTACTGACGCGTATTTTCTTTTATTCTATGATGTCTTATATCATAGGTTCTGTCTCACAGGCTCCTAATCATACTTAAAGCCAAATTTATCAGCAACAGTATTTGTGGTGAGTCCCCATAGTTTGAGGACATAGTTAGCAGTTCAGTATTTCAGTTTATCAGTAGCTCAGTGGTCGAAGTTAGTTGGGGGCTTGTCCCATCAACTCTATTTTTCCAGATAGTTTAGAGGCTTTCTAGACTAGAGTATTTCCAGACAATTGTTTCCCTATTATGATTCCAGTATATAATATTGATTTCAGATTTGAACCTTGTGGAATTTTCCGTATTTATTTAAGTTATATTATTACTACAGTATTAATATTACTCAGTGCTCATAGTAGGTACCAGTCATGAGTTAGCTAGTGGTCCTTTGGGATTGCTAGCACAGTGTAGCATCCGGGGTACAGACTCGTGGCATTACATAGACCCTTATGTAAGGCTTTCCAAAAATGAGAGGTGAACTGTGTACCTCTGTCTGAAATGATTGACAATGGAACTCCATACAATCTAATCAACTCTATGACATAGAGCTTGGCATAATCCTTGGCTGAATAAGAGGTATGAACTGGTAAGAAGTGAGCTGATTTGATCATCCTATCTACAATGAACCAAATCGAATTATGCTGGCGATGAGTACGGGGCAGGCCCATAATAAAATCCATGTTCACTTCCTCCCACTTCTAAGTGGGAATACTGAACTCCTACATAGCTCCTCTAGGCTTCTGATGCTCGATCTTATTCTACTGACATGTCGGGCACTTAGCTAAAAATTCTGTAATGTCTCTCGTCATCCCATTCCACCAATAGACTTCCCGCAAGTCGTGGTACATCTTGGAGGCCCCTGGGTGAATCGATTAGTGTGCACCATTCCCTTCTATAAGAATCCACTTTCTCACGCCCTCCACACATGGCACACATAGTCTACCCAGGCAGCATAACACACAATCTCCCCCTTGGGAGAAAATCTCTACTTTCTGATCTCTAACTGACTCTTTTAGTTTAACTAAACTGGGATCTCTATCCTGCTTTTCTTTTACTTCAGAAACCAGAGATGATTTTGAACTATTCTGTGCCCATAGGCTACCCTCTGCTGAATCGACTAAGAGAATGCCTAGTCGAGCAAACTGATGAACTTCCTAAACTAACTTCTTCTTACCACCCTCCATGTAAGAAAAAATACTTATAGACATCTTACTGAAAGCATTAGAGACTATATTGGCCTTTCCCAGATGATATAGAACACTCATGTCATCGTATTTCAACAACTCTAACCACCTTCTCTGACGTAGGTTCAAGTCTTTCTGAAAAAATACATAC
The DNA here is from genome assembly GCA_030864215.1 of Capsicum pubescens. Classification (NCBI taxonomy): domain Eukaryota; kingdom Viridiplantae; phylum Streptophyta; class Magnoliopsida; order Solanales; family Solanaceae; genus Capsicum; species Capsicum pubescens. The sequence goes on along the minus strand of CM061540.1, from coordinate 66,351,746 downwards.
TGCTGGCTCTTATGGTCTGTGAACATATCCACATATACTCCATACAAGTAATGTCTCCAAATCTTTAAGACAAACTCTACAACTGCTAACTCAAGATCATGAGTGGGATAGTTCTTTTCATGGGGATTAAGCTGTCTAGAGGCATAGGCTATGACCCTACCTATCTACATCAAAACATACCCCAAACCAACTCTGAAAGTATCACAATATACCACAAACTCTTCTGAACTATCTGGTAAAGTCAAAACTGGGGCTGTAGTGAGTCGAGTCTTCAACTCTTGAAAACTCTTCTCACAAGAATTTGATCACTGGAAATTGACTTTATTCTGAGTCAATTTGGACATAGGGGATGAAATAAACAAAAATCCTTCCAAAAATAATCGGTAATAGCCAGCCAAACCCAAGAAACTCCTGATATCTGATGGAAAGATGGGTCTGGGCCAATTTCTCACTGCTTTGGTCTTTTGAGGGTCAGCTCTAATGCCATCACCGGAAATTATATGACTAAGGAAAGCTACTTAGCTTAGCCAAAATTCACATTTACTGAATTTGGTGAAAAACTAATAGGCTCTGAGGGTCTGTAACACTATTTTGAGATGGTCAGCATAATCATGTTCACTGCCGGAGTAGATAATAATGTCATTAATAAAGACTATGATGAACAGGTCTAAGTACTACTTGAGCACATGATTCATCAAGTACATGAAAGCTACTGGGGCATTGGTAACACCAAATGACATGACTAAGAATTCAAAGTGACCATACCATGTTTTGAAAGCTTTTTTCAGAATATCACCTTCTCTGAATCTGAGTTGATGATATCCTGATCTGAGGTCTATCTTTTAAAAGTAACTGGCACCCTAAAGTTGGTCAAATAAGTCATCGATTCTTGAAAGTGGATACTTGTCCTTGACTATGACTTTGTTCAACTGACGGTAGTCAATACACATTCTGAGCGAACCATCTTTCTTACTCACAAATAGGATTGGTGCACCCGAAGGGGATACACTAGGTCTGATGAATTCCTTATCTAGGAGATCCTTCAACTGTTCTTTTACCTCTTTGAGTTCTGATAGAGCCATTCTATATGGTGGAATAGAGATAGGCTGAGTATCAGGAAGGAGGTCTATTCTGAAGTCAATTTCCCACTCGGGAGGGACTGTTAGAAGATCTTTGGGAAACACATCTGGAAATTCACATGCTACTAAAAGTAACTCAAGACTAGGAGTCTCAGAACTAGAATCCTTAACTTAAACAAGATAGTAGACAACCCCTTGGATATTATTTTCGTCACCCTTAGGTAGGAAACAAGCTGACACCTAATTGTTGAAGTACTACCCCTCCATTCTAGGACAGGTTCATTTGGAAAATGAAAATAAATAATTCTATTTGTGTAGTCAACTGAAGCATCGCATGAATGAAGCCAATCCATGCCAAGAATGATGTCAAAATCTGTCGTCTCTAGCTCTACTAAGTCTGCAAATATAACTTTTTGAGATACCATAATCGGACAGTTCCTGTATACTTATCGGGATATGATAGGTTTACCCGATGGGGTAGATACTGAGAAGGGATCTACTAGGATTTCAGGACCGACTCTAAAGTCAACAGCTATACAAGGAGTTATGAAGGACAAAGAAACTCCTGGATCTAGCAAGGAATAAACATGTAAATGATAAACTTGTAATGTACCAGTGACCACATTAAGAGAACTTTCCTGATCCTGTTAGGACTTAAGTGCATAGAGTCTGCTTGGGCGCTGCCCACTTGTGGCACTGAAAGCGGCACCCTGCTGATTCGGGCGACCAGACTGAGCTGAGGGACAGTTATGCTGACTTTGCAAATGTAACACCCCATATTCAAGTACATGTATTGGCGTATTCAAGTACATGTATTGGTCTTATTTATATGGAATTAATTTTTTTATTTTATTTATACCGGAATTTGCCCGTCATGGTTCCATGCGAAGGTTATTGAATAAGCTTTCCAACGATATAAAGATTTCCAAAAATGGATAGGTTTCGGATATAATCGAGCACATTCGAAACAATAAAACGATGGTCGGGATATTTGGGAATAGTAAATGTGCAGGAAAATTTCCTGCACACAAACTACTGAGGCTAGCCAGATTTTTAGGGTCAACTTCAAAAGAACATAACTCCTTGTACAGGAAGAACTGGGTGGCCTACTTTATATGAAATGAAAGACCTTTGAGTTATCTTTCCAACGATACCAATTTCACCCAAATCCGATATCGGAGAAAAGAGTTATAGTTGATCTACTTTAGCTTAGCAAAACAGTCCACCAAAGGATAGATTTGACATTATTTAAATTTTAAAGGCATTTTGGTCATTCCCTATTATATTATGGACGGGAATATGTGTATATATACATGTATATGAGTTCAAAAACTCATTTTCGTCATCAATCATTGAGAAAGAACAAATCCTAGACAAATTTGACCTTTAAATTACTTTTGATTCAACCGTAGAAATTCCAAAGTAATCCGATAACTGCATTTGTCATCTCGAGAGCTTCGAACGACACCTATTATTTGTGCAAACAGGATTGCATAATCAAGAGGTGAATTCTAAGGTATGAATATTGTTTGCCTTTGTTCTCTTCCATATGTATATGTGTGATAGAGGATTATATGTATTGGTTGTTATTGAAAGGTGATGAAAATAGGGTTATGGACTATTTTGCATGGTTTGGTTGTATTGAATTGTGGAAGGTGGATATGGTAATTGAGTTATGGAAGGTGGATATGGTGATATACTATTGAATTGATGATTATTTATGTCTATGGCTCAATTTGGTTTAATGGATTGGTTGGAAGGATAAATGAATCCAAACTTGATATTGGAGGATGTTGTATGAATATGCATGGAATGTGAATGTAATTGGAGTATAAGAGGGTTAAAGTGACACCCTTTATGGTGTAATTAAGGCTTACTACTTAACCACTAGTTTGGTGAATTCAAATAATTGAATTGTGACGTTTGGTCACTAATACTAGATTGCTATATATGTTCATTGTAGATAAGTAATCCGAAAAGACGAGAAGTCCATTTGGGACTAGTATTGAAGGTTGACAGTCAGGTATGTAAAACCTACTCTATACCATATCTTTGGCATGAAAGTGAACAATTGTTCTATTAAGAAAGTTTCCAAAGTTATTCAGTAACATATGATCCATAATGGTTTTGTATGATGTCCTACGTTACCAATGAACTTATTTCCACCCTACAAGATGTCAAGAAATTCCAATACTTACTTGTTTTCCAAATCTTACATGTTTATTGCACTAATGTATGTCAGAAGGTATCCGGTTACTCCAACAAGATCCATGTGCTATTAATGACTCCAAAAAGTTTCATTGATATAGCAATAAGTTCCTCCTTCATTGTTATGGCATTGATGACTCCAAAACACTTCATTGATGTGCCAATAAGTTCTTACTTCATTGTTATTGCATTAATGGTCTATTTATATGTATCTTATTGATGTATCATTGTTTCAAAGTATCAAAAATGTGGTGGTAACCGAAATAACAATCTCAAAGATTAATTGAACTAAGTGATGGAAGTTCTCTCTTATCGGGTGGTATCCCAGGGGCATAAGCCTATCATGGGTCGATCCCTATTTATGTGTTTATGGGTGGTATCCCAGGGGCATAAGCCTATCATGGGTCGATCCCAGTTGATATGTACTGGAGGCAGCCTAATGGTCACAGTACAGTACAGTAATGATTACAAAGATGATAAGAACCAAGGTAAAGTGATTGAATAAATACAATGTACAGGTTGTCACAAGTTCTAGTAAGTGTGGTCCACTCCTATTACGATTTATTTACTTGTTTCTGATTTCTATTGAGCTCCTATATCATATGTGATTATCTACAACTTTACATACTCAGTACATATTTCGTACTGACGTCCCCCACGGGGGACCTGCATTTCATGCTGCAGGCACAGGTACCTCAGCTCATACACCGCACAAGTAGGAGCCAGGATATCCAGCTGCTTTTGGTGAGATCCATTTTGCTTCGGGGCTTTCCATGTCATATCCAGTCACTTTTGGTATTGTATAGAAGTTAGTTATATGGCGGGGTGTGTCCCGACCTTAGTTAAACTCTTTGTATTATTTAGAGGCTTTGTAGACATAATGTACAGTCAAGGTGGTATTTTGTTAGTAGACGTGATGGCTCCAACGGACAAGTATTGTATTTACATATATATGTGTGCTCGAGCTTATACAGGTAATTATTTCCTTTTATATGCGACATGATGCTGTCCGAATTTTGGGTTGTCATAGAGGTATGCATGGGAAGTATAAGGTTATGAGCTGGTTCTCCCAGGCCTCCTCGGTTATGGGTGCCAGTCCTCCCCAATAGGATTTGAGGCGTGAAAAAAGTGGTATCAGAGAAGTTCATCCTAGTGAGTCTACAAAGCCGTGTCTACGTAGAGTCTTGTTTATCGGTGTGTCGTGCACCGCATCTATAAACAGGAGTCTATGGACATTTAGGAATTGTTTCTTTTCTTCATGTCTTAGATCGTGCGATAGAGCCTATATTGTATATGATGTCATAGTTGACCACTGAATCCATTTGTTTCTCTTATTATAGAAATGATGCTAGTTACCAGAAGAAAGAATACCGGTATGCAAGTAGATGTGGCTGCCGGAGAGGGGACTAGTAAGTCACCCACTATACCAGCTAATCAAAGTGAGGCTCCAGCTGAGCATGCATCAGAAACTTCTTCCACTCCGGAAGAAATAAGGGGGAGGAGAACTATATTGCCAGAGCCACCTATTAATGCTGTTGGTCAAGATCTTAGAAATGCAGTGCAACTTTTGACTCGTATAGTTGCTGGGCAAGCCATTCCTACCACGGGTCCTAGTGGTATAGATAGGGCTGCTAACCTTCGAACACAGGATTTTCTTAAGATGGATCCTCCCACTTTTACTGGATCAGATCTTAATGAGGACCCACAGGACTTCATTGATCAAATTCAAAGGGCCTTAGATATTATGCATGTAACGGGTAGAGAGACAGTGGAGTTAGCGGCGTATAGATTTAAAGGGGAGGCTATATTTTGGTACGAGGACTGGAAATGATCTAGGGGTATTGATGCACCCCCAGCTACTTGGAAAGAGCTCAAAGAGGCATTTCTTGATCATTATCTTCCATTCGAGATTCGTCAGGCCCGTGCAGATCAGTTTTTAAATCTTCGTCAGGGGAATATGAGCGTGAGGGAGTACAGTCTCCGATTTAATTCCTTGTCGAGACATGCTCCTAATATTGTAGCTACTATGGATGACAGAGTTCATCAATATGTGGATAGGCTGGATCCATATCTGGTTAGAGATTGTACTATTGCCACTTTGAACAAAGATATGGACATAGCGAGGATCCAAGATTTTGCACAAAAAATGGAAGATCAGAGGCAGAGGAGAAGAACACAGGAATTAGAAAGAGGATATTCCAAGAGGGCCAGATCTACAGGGCAGTTCATGGTATCCCAAGGAGGTTTCAGACCACAGTTTTCTGCTAGACCACCTAGACCATTATCTTCTTATTCTACAGCTAGTGCCCCACTACAGTTCCAAGGGTCCAGAGGAAATCAATTTGGGCACAGAAGTGAGAGTCAGAGTTTGCGGACAGTGGGGTACCAAGGGCAAGGGAATATGAGCTAATCGAGACCTCCTCGAGAGCCATGCAATAAATGTGGAAGGTATCATTTGGGCGCATGTCGGCTGGGGACCAATGTTTGCTTTTGGTGCGGTATGTCGGGGCATATGATGAGAGAATGCCCACGAAGGGGCATAGGAGGTATGGCACGACCTACGGGGTCATTTGTTGCATCATCATCATCAATGCCTTATTCAGGAAGGGGTGCACAACCAATGGGTCGTGTTAGAGGTGATAGAGGAGCCATGAGTTCTAGCGGGGCTCAAAATCATACGTATGCTCTAGCGGATCGACAGAATTTAGAGGCTTCCCCAGATGTGGTTATAGGTACATTGTCTATCTTTTCATTCGATTTATATGCCTTAATTGATCCCAGTTCTATATTATCTTATGTTACTCCATTGGTTGCTGGAAAGTTCGAAAGAATACCCGAACTGTTAGTTAAGCCATTTGAAGTGTCCACACCGGTTGGGGAATCTATTATACCTAGAAGGGTTTATCAAAACTGCATAGTAACTGTTTGTGGTCGTGATACGATGGCTGATCTTGTGGAGTTAGAAATGGTAGATTTTGATGTTATAATGGGTATGGACTGGTTGGCCTCTTGTTATGCCACAATTGATTGCTGCACGAAAAAGGTATATTTCCATTTTCCAAATGAATCAGTCCTTGAATGGAAAGGTGAAATTAGCGCGCCAAGAGGTAGATTTATTTCTTATTTTAAGGCGAGAAGAATGATTTCCAAGGGATACATATATCATTTAGTTAGAGTAAGGGATACAGAAGCGGAGCCACCAACTCTTTACACTGTTCCGGTGGTAAATGAATTTTTTGATGTATTTCCTGAAGATCTTCCAGGTTTGCCTCCTGAACAAGAAGTAGAGTTTGGTATTGATGTAATACCAGACACCCAACCAATCTCCATTCCTCCGTATAGAATGGCCCCAATAGAATTACGAGAATTGAAAGAGCAATTAAAAGATTTGCTAGAGAAGGGATTCATAAGGGCTAGTATGTCCCCCTGGGGAGCACCAGTGTTATTTGTGCGCAAAAAGGATGGCTCGCTGAGGATGTGTATTGATTATCGGGAATTGAATAAGGTGACTATTAAGAATAAATATCCTCTCCCAAGAATTGATGATTTATTTGATCAGTTACAGGGCGCCAAGCGCTTTTCTAAGATTGATTTGAGGTCAGGTTACCACCAAGTGAGGGTCAAAGAGAAGGATATACCCAAGACATCTTTCCGAACATGGTATGGTCATTATGAGTTTCTATTTATGTCATTTGGGCTAACAAATGCACCCGCAGCTTTTATGGATTTGATGAATAGGGTGTTTAAGCCATTCCTGGATGTAATTGTGATAGTTTTTATAGATGATATTCTAGTTTATTCTAGATCAGAAGAGGACCATACCAATCACTTACGACAGGCATTGCAGACTCTTCGTGATTGTAAGCTTTATGCAAAGTTCTCTAAATGTGAGTTTTGGTTAAAGTCGGTGGCATTTTTGGGTCATATTGTATCTAGTGAAGGGATAAAGGTTGATGCTCAAAAGATAGAAGCTGTGAAGAACTGGACAAGGCCCACAACGCCTACGGAGATTCGTAGTTTTCTTGGGTTGGCCAGTTATTATAGAAGGTTTGTTAAAGGCTTTTCTTCCATTTCAGTACCCTTAACAAGGCTAACCCATAAAGCATCCAAATTCCAATGGAATGATGCCTGTGAGAAGAGTTTTCAAGATTTAAAGAACAAGTTGATTTCTACACCCGTGTTGGTACTTCCAGAAGGCACCGAAGGGTATACAGTGTATTGTGATGCTTCCAGAATTGGTTTAGGATGTGTATTGATGCAGCATGGTAAGGTAATAGCATATGCTTCTAGACAATTGCGGCCACATGAGAAAAATTATCCTACACACGATCTTGAGCTGGCAGCAGTTATCTTTGCTTTAAAGATATGGCGCCACTACTTATATGGGGTTCATGTTGATATATACACTGATCATAAGAGCTTGCAATATATTTTTAATCAGAAGGATCTAAATTTAAGGCAGCGGAGATGGCTTAAACTATTAAAGGACTACGATGTTGATATCTTGTACCATCCAGGGAAAGCAAATATGGTAGCTGATACGTTAAGTCGTAAGGCTATGATGGCGCCTATAGAAAGGCAATGGATGATTAAAGATCTTCACTAGTTAGCTATTTTGGGAGTTTGCCTTCTTGAAACTCCGAATAAAGAGCTTATCGTACATAATGCTGCGGAATCTTCATTAGTAGCTGAAGTGAAAGAGAAGCAATATGCAGATCCTATTTTATTACAGCTTAAGGAGAACGTTTAGAGTGGTGCGACCAAGGCATTTGAGCTTACACGAGAAGGAGTACTTCAGTGCCAAAACCGATTGTGTGTGCCGGATGTAGACGGGCTAAGAAAGAAGATTATGACAGAGGCACATTTTTCAAGGTATTCTATTCATCCAGGATCAACCAAAATGTATTAAGATTTGAAAGATATGTATTGGTGGAATGACATGAAGAAGAGCATTGCAGAATTTGTAGCTGAATGTCCAAATTGTCAAAGAGTTAAAGTTGACCACCAAAAACCCGGAGGTTATATGCAATGCATTGATCTTCCAAGCTGGAAGTGGGACATGATCAACATGGATTTCGTTATTGGTTTGCCTCGTACATCCCAAAAGTTTGATTCTATATGGGTGATTGTTGATAGGCTTACCAAATCCGCAAATTTCCTACCAGTTAGGACCACTTACACAGTTGAAGAGTATGCGAAGCTGTACATTAAAGAGATAGTCCGATTACATGGAGTGCCAATCTCTATTATATCAGATTGGGGAACCCAATTTACTGCTAACTTTTGGAAGTCTTTTCAGAGGTGTTTGGGAACACAAATGAAGTTGAGTACAACTTTTCACCCTCAAACAGATGGACAAGCAGAACGTACCATCCAAACACTTGAAGATATGCTACGAGCTTGTGTAATTGATTTTAAGGGCAACTGGGATGATCATTTACCTCTTATTGAGTTTGCCTACAATAATAGCTATCATTCAAGTATCAAAATGGCACCATATAAAGCTTTGTATGGAAGGAAGTGTAGATCACCAATAGGATGGTTCGAAGTGGGTGAAACTCTTTTGTTCGGACTGGATCTTGTTTATCAAGCCATAGAGAAGGTTAAAGTAATTCAGCAATGACTAAAAACAACCCAAAGTCGACACAAGTCATATGCGGATAGTACAAGGAGAGGACTAGAGTTTTCTATTGGTGATTGGGTATTTTTGAAGGTATCACCAATAAAAAGGGTAATGAGATTTGGCAAGAAAGGGAAGTTGAGTCCATGTTATATAGGCCCATATAAGATCACTCGAAGGTTTGGACAAGTTGCATATGAATTAGAGCTACCCCAAGAGCTCTCATCAGTACATCCGGTATTTCATGTGTCAATGCTTCGAAAGTGCATCGGAGATCCATCACATATCACTTCTACTGAGGATGTGCAAGTTGCGGAAGATCTTACCTATGAGGAAGTGCCTATCGCTATTCTAGATCGCCAAGTTAAGAAGATGAGAAATAAAGAGATACCATCGGTGAAAGTACGTTGGAGAAATCGTTAAAGGGAAGAGATTACATGGGAAGCTGAGGAAGCAATGAAATCTAAGTACCCTCATTTGTTCAAAGATGAAGAGGAAGTACAAGAAACGGAGTTAGAACATTAACAAGTAAGTTTTTTTTTATATATGCATAGTATTTATGTGATGATGTGAATGTTAATGATGGACTTGAACTTGTTTCGATTGAATAACTACGCTAACATTCAAGGACGAATGTCCTAAAGGGGGGAAGGATGTAACACCCCATATTCAAGTACATGTATTGGCGTATTCAAGTACGTGTATTGGTCTTATTTATATGGAATTAATTTTTTTATTTTATTTATACCGGAATTTGCCCGTCGATGGTTTCATGCGAAGGTTATTGAATAAGATTTTCAACGATATAAATATTTCCAAAAACGGATAGGTTTCGGATATAATCAAGCATGTTCGAAACTATAAAACGGTGGCCGGGATATTTGGGAATAGTAAATGTGCAGGAAAATTGCCTGCACACAAACTACTGAGGCTAGCCAAATTTTTGGATCAAATTCGAATGATCATAACTCCCTTAATATAATGAACTGGGAGAGAAGCTACCTATGAAAAGAAATATCTTTGAGTCTTCTTTCCAATGCAATTGGTTTCATCCAAATCCAACGTCTAAGTAAGGAGTTATACTCGTTTTACTTCAGCCTATCAAAACAGATTTTTAGGGTCAACTTCAAATGACCATAACTCCTTGTACAAGAAGAAATGGGTGGCCTACTTTATATGAAATGAAAGACCTTTGAGTTATCTTTCCAACGGTACCAATTTCTCCCAAATACAATATTGGAGAAAAGAGTTATAGTTGATCTACTTTAGCTTACCAAAACAATCCACCAAAGGACAGATTTGACATTATTTAAATTTTAAAGGCATTTTGGTCATTCCCTATTATATTATGGACGGGAATATGTGTATATATACATGTATATGAGTTCAAAAACTCATTTTCATCATCAATCATTGAGAAAGAACAAACCCTAGCCAAATTTGACCTTTAAATTACTTTTGATTCAACCATAGAAATTCCAAAGTAATCCGATAACTGCGTTTGTCATCTCGAGAGCTTCGAACGACACCTATTATTTGAGCAAACAGGATTGCATAATAAAGAGGTGAATTCTAAGGTATGAATATTGTTTGCCTTTGTTCTCTTCCATATGTATATGTGTGATAGAGGATTATATGTATTGGTTGTTATTGAAAGGTGATGAAAATAGGGTTATGGACTATTTTGCATGGTTTGGTTGTATTGAATTGTGGAAGGTGGATATGGTAATTGAGTTATGGAAGGTGGATATGGTGATATACTATTGAATTGATGATTATTTATGTCTATGGCTCAATTTGGTTTAATGGATTGGTTGGAAGGATAAATGAATCCAAACTTGATATTGGAGGATGTTGTATGAATATGCATGACATGTGAATGTAATTGGAGTATAAGAGGGTTAAAGTGACACCCTTTATGGTGTAATTAAGGCTTACTACTTAACCACTAGTTTTGTGAATTCAAATAATTGAATTGTGACGTTTGGTCTCTAATACTAGATTGCTATATATGTTCATTGTAGATAAGTAATCTGAAAAGACGAGAAGTCCATTTGGGACTAGTATTGAAGGTTGACAGTCAGGTATGTAAAACCTACTCTATACCATATCTTTGGCATGAAAGTGAACAATTGTTCTATTAAGAAATTTTCCAAGGTTATTCAGTAACATGTGATCCATAATGGTTTTGTATGATGTCCTACGTTACCAATGAACTTATTTCCACCCTACAAGATGTCAAGACATTCCAATACTTACTTGTTTTCCAAATCTTACATGTTTATTGCACTAATGTATGTCAGAAGGTATCCGGTTACTCCAACAAGATCCATGTGATATTAATGACTCCAAAACGTTTCATTGATAGACCAATAAGTTTCTACTTCATTGTTATGGCATTGATGACTCCAAAACACTTCATTGATGTGCCAATGAGTTCTTACTTCATTGTTATTGCATTGATGGTCTATTTATATGTCTCTTATTGATGTATCATTGTTTCAAAGTATCAAAAATGCGGTGGTAACCGAAATAACAATCTCAAAGATTAATTGAACTAAGTGATGAAAGTTCTCTCTTATCGGGTGGTATCCCAGGGGCATAAGCCTATCATGGGTCGATCCCTATTTATGTGTTTATGGGTGGTATCCCAGGGGCATAAGCCTATCATGGGTTGATCCCAGTTGATATGTACTGGAGGCAGCCTAATGGTCACAGTATAGTACAGTAATAATTACAAAGATGATAAGAACCAAGGTAAAGTGATTGAATAAATACAATGTACAGGTTGTCACAAGTTCTAGTAAGTGTGGTCCACTCCTATTACGATTTATTCACTTGTTTCTGATTTCTATTGAGCTCCTATATCATATGTGATTATCTGCAACTTTACATACTCAGTACATATTTCGTACTGACGTCCCCCACGGGGGACCTGCATTTTATGTTGCAGGCACAGGTACCTCAGCTCATACACCGCACAAGTAGGAACCAGGATATCCAGCTGCTTTTGGTGAGTTCCAGTTTGCTTTGGGGATTTTCGTGTCATATCCAGTCACTTTTGGTATTGTATAGAAGTTAGTTATATGGCGGGGTGTGTCCCGACCTTAGTTAAACTCTGTGTATTATTTAGAGGCTTTGTAGACCTAATGTACAGTCAAGGTGGTGTTTTGTTAGTAGACGTGATGGCTCCAATGGCCAAGTATTGTATTTACATATATATGTGTGCTCGAGCTTATACAGGTGATTATTTCCTTTTATATGCTACATAATGCTGTCCGAATTTTGGGTTGTCATAGAGGTATGCATGGGAAGTATAAGGTTATAAGCTGGTTCTCCCGGGCCTCCTCGGTTACGGGTGCCAGTCCGCCCCAATAGGATTTGAGGCGTGACAGCAAACCCATCTGAGGACACTATCTGACCCTATACCCTGGCTTGCCATATTCGAAACATACATCACTGCCAGCTCTGTAGATACCCTAATGTTTCTACCACACTCCTAGCAAAGAAGATTTATTCGGGCGCTGCTAACTCTATCCTAAGGTTTAGGTCCTGGTGCCCTATCTGTATTGCCATCTCTAAATTTTGGCACTAGATCACTGGCTGAGGACAGAGCTGGAACTAAAGATTTTGGGCAGAACTATGAACAATTACTACCCTCTGACTTAGGCTGAGCGAAGTTGAAGCAACTTGTTCTAGCTCTCTTATTCTCCCCCTCTTTCTCCTTACTATTAGCCTCCTCTATCTATTGAGCATGAACCATAAGCCTGGATATTTCCATCTCCTTAATCAGTATTGCGGTCCTACACTCCTTGACCACATTGTTGGACACACTAGACACAAACTTACTCATCTTAGATCTGCTATCTGCTACCACATGAGGAGCATATCTAGCTAATGGAGTAAACTCGAGGGAATACTCCTTCACCGTCATGTTTCCCTATTTCATATTAATAAACTCCAAAACTTTAGCTTCCCTCAACTCCAGGGGGAAGAACTTATCAAGGAAAGCAGTAGAAAAGTCCTCCTATTCTACGGGCCATATATATGAATCCCTATCTACCTTCCATTGCTTAAACCATGTGTGAGAGACATCCTTCAATTGATATGCAACTAACTCAACACTCTCACTAAAAGTCATCCCTATGATATCTGTGACCTTTTGCACCATGTTAAGGAATTCCTGTCGGTCCTCCTTAGGCTTAGACCTTGTAAATGATAGAGGATTCATTTTGGTGTAGTCCTAAATTCTAGCTTAAGCAGTATTGAACACTGGGTTAACCTAAATAACAGCTGGACGTTCATTCTGGGCTGCCCCAAAATGAGCTAGAAGGGTAAAAGCTGCTACAAATTCTGCGTGTGAGACATTCTTATCAAGGGGATCTGCCTAAACAGGCGAAGGTTCTGGTTGATTTTAAGTCATTCGTCATTAGTCCTATTTAGAGGTATATTCTGTAAATAGAAGGAAACATTGGATTAGACAGAGTTTAATTTAAGCCCATGCTTACCCGCTCGATATGAATACTGAAAGAAGGGAGACTTTCCTAAAAACACCTCATAGTCTCTCGTCCATAAGTGTGGCACGCTACACAACCATTAAGAAGACTCTACTAGAAATGGCTTTTAGAATACCTAGGACTCCATTGAACCTTAGGGTCTGATAACAAGTTTGTAACGCCTTGAGTCTGCATCTCAGATGTCACACGGTGCTCATAATCCCAAAGGACCACAAGCTAACCTATGACTAGTACCTACTGAAAACACCAAATAATAATACTATAAAAATGTAGAAATTAGGCTGAATCTAGTATAAGCTTCATAACTGTAATCAAATACTAATAAATAAATACTTAAAACTGAACATCTATTTGAAAAAGTCTAGCCTGAAAGCCACTAACTGTCTTAACATGGAATTGATGGGACAAGTCCCCAACTAATTCTGACTACTAAATATACTAAACAACTAAAATACTTAAATGATAACTTTATCTTGGAACTACGAGGACTCACCACTAATTCTGCTGCTAAAAGTCTGGACTGCTAAGTATGGTCAGGAGCCTGTGCATCTGAACCTATGATATAAGACATCATAGTGCAAAAGAAAGAGTATCGTTAGTACTTTAAATATGTTGGTATGCTAAGTGAGGTAGGCTGATATACAAGGGTTCATAAGCATAAACAATAACTGGTTGAGTAACATGAATATAACTGAATGAAAGTACATGAATATCTAAAACTACTATAATTACTGATTACTGGGTGACTATTTCTAACAGTCCTGATTTGTGGAACCTAACTTAGTTTTGTACTGAGCAGGGTGACTATGTATAACATTCCTGATTCTGAAAATTGAACTGAGGTTTTATACTGAGTCTTAAACTTAAACTCTTACTATGGGAGTGTTCATCTAACCGACATACCCCTATTATGAACTGAGTTGGGGTCCAATTTATGGCCCTAGTTGGAAGGGTATTAGCACCTTGCCTAGGGATACTAATAATGATTGTGAGTTAACCCTATCTGGCAGGAAGACCTTTTGTCAACTCTCACTGGCAGGAAAACTCGTACATGATGTATCAACCCTAATCTGGCAGGAAGATATCTCAACCTACACTAGATACATAGTTTTGTAGCACAGGGATTGCTACTAAGGGTCAAACCCTTCACTAACAGGAATTCCCCCATCCCTGGGTTTGCTCGATGCTGATTCTTACTGCTAACTGAATGGACACATAACTGATTTCTAGACTATACTATGCTTGAATGAACTATTACTGATAGTGCTGTCTAACTGAACTGGGCTAAGTTTATTAGGTTTTGTTAACTGACTGAATACACTGAGTTCGGTAACTAACTAAGTACTACTGTCTGTGACATAACTGAAACTATTCTGAAACTACAGAACATCTAGGTAAACAGCTAGGTTTCAGGTATGGAATACCCCAAGGACTCGATAGCGTAAATAGTAAAACATGGCATAATCTTAAAAGCATGATAACTAGTCACATTATCACAACGCATTCATTTAGGCATTTTATCAAACACTTGCATGGCATGAACTTGTATGCATACTCTTATATCATGATTTCATCCTTTAACTCACATAAACACTTTATCAAACACTTGGGGAGCATAATTCATGCACATAATAATAATAAACAATGTAAACATCATGATTAGAATTCCAACTCTCAATTTCAAGGGGGCTTTAAATATAAATCCACATAACACCACACATAGGTTAATTAATTAACATGAATCTAGTCATAAAACATGGATTAGAAACCCAAATAACATCATAATCTTGAATACAATCAAATTCAATATGAAATTCATGAAAATAATCAACTTGTTATTTTTAAAAGAGGTTCTTGAACTCCAAGGGTGGAAGGAAACCCTTGGATGAACACCTAACATACCTTGATTATTAATTTCATGAAGATTGGGGTGAGTTCTTGGGACTTGATTCTTGAACTTGGTGAAGCTAGGGTTTGTTCTTGAGAGAGCTTATGAATGAAGAATGAGATTTTTCCCTATAAGATGATTAATTTCGAGTTAAGGCTGAATAAGGGTGGAAAAATGACCCATTTCCCCCCCACAAACCCGGATAAAATAAGGTTGAATGGGTCCCCATCGCATCGCGACCCCTGCTTATATCAAGCAACCATCGCGATGCAAACCCTGATCGGGTCAAGCAGCCCTCGCGGCGCAACCTTGAACTAGGTCAATTGGCCCTTGCGAAGATGGCCTATCGTGACCCCTTGCTATTTCAAACATCCAAACTCACCCTTACGCTAGTCTAAAAAATTTTTAAACTCACCTGAGATGACGTATAAGTGATCCTGATCATGAATAAATTTGAAAATTGACATACTAAGGTCGAGAAGGTACAAATAAGGCCCTCCAATTTCGAAGGCTAAGATAATTCTAAGTCTTGACACTTAGCTAAAATTTTCTAAGCCTGGGGCCTCTTTTGGCATACTGTTTAGGACGAAAATGACTAGGCTTTTTGCGGTGTCTTACATTGGCATTCGAGTGGACCCTCAAAAGACCAAAACAGTGAGAAAATGGCCCAGACCTATCTTTCTATCAGAAATCAGGAGTTTCTTGGGTTTGACTTGCTTTTACGGATGGTTTGTTGAAGGGTGTTCATCTATTGCATCCCCCATGTCTTGATTGTCTCATAAGAAAGTCAAGTTTCAGTGGTCTGATTCTTGTGAGAAGAGTATTTAGGGGTTGAAGACTCCACTAACTTCAACCCCAGTCTTGACTTTGCCAAATGGTTTAGAGGGATTTGTTGTTTACTGTGATGCTTCCAGAGTTTATCTTGGATGTGTTTTGATGTAGAGAGGTAAGGTCATAGCCTATGCCTCTACACAGCTTACACCCATGAAAAGAATTACCCTATCCATGATCATGAGTTTGCAGCTGTTGTTTTTGCTTTGAAAATTTTGAGACATTATATTTATGGGGTTTATGTTGATGTGTTCATAGATCATAAAAGTTTGCAGTATGTGTTCTCACAAATATATTTGAATCTTCATAAGAGGAGGTGGCTTGATTTGTTAAATGATTATGCAATGAGCGTGTTATATCATTTGGGCAAGGCCATTGTAGTGGCAGATGCCCTTAGTTGGTTTTCTATGGGGAGTGTTGCCCATGTTTAGAAAGATATGAAGAAGTTAGTTAGGGAGGTTCAACAGCTTTGTAGATTGGATGTTCACTTGGTTGATTCAGCTGAGGGTATTATATGGGTTTGAATAGTTCAGAATCTTCTTTGGTTTAAAAAGTAAAGGAAAAATAAGATAGGGATCCCAATTTAGTTAAGTTGAAGGAATCAGTTAGTGATTAGAAGGTAGAAGTTTTCTCCCAAGCGGGAGATGGTGTGTTGCGTTGTCAAGGTAGGTTGTGTGTTCTGTGTGTTGATGGTTTGAGATAGCGAATCCTTTTAGAACTGCATGGTACACATTACTCTGTAAACCCAGGAGCCACTAAGATGTACCATATTTGAAGGAAATCTATTAGTGGAGTGGTATGAAGAGAGATATTCAAGAGTTTGTAGCTAAGTGTTCTAATTGTCAGCTAGTCATGGTTGAACACCAGAGGCCTAGTGGTATATTGCAGGAGTTCAGTATTCCCACTTGGAAGTAGGAAGTTGTGAACATGGATTTTCTGACAGGGTTGTCTCATACGTATCATCAACATGATTCGATATGGGTGATTGTAGACGCAATGACCAAATCAGCTCATTTCTTTCCAGTTCATACTTCATACTCAGCTCAGGATAATGCCAGGATTTACCTTAGGGAGTTATTTATGTTGCATGGAGTTCCATTAGCTATCATTTCAGATAGAGGTACTCAGTTTACCTCTCACTTTTGGAAAGCTTTTCAGAAGGGTCTTGGTACCCAAGTTCATCTCAGTATAGCTTTTAATTCTAAGAACGGAAAAGGCTCAAGATACTCCTAAACTATATGAAATAGCTCAAAAATGCCACTCGTTAGATTTTTGGCTCAAAAATACCCATCCGTTAAATATTTGGCTAAAAAATACCCCTCCCTCTAACGAAATTCGAAAAAGGATAAAAAATACCCCTAAACTATCTGAAATGGCTCAAAAATACCCCTCTGTTAAATATTTGGCTAAAAAATACCCCTCCCATTAATGAAATTCCACCAATCATGCCACCTAGATAAAAAAAAACTACGTGACTATGCCACATTACCATCCACATGTAAAATGTTATTATTTTTTAATTATATGACATTCTTTCTTCTTTAATTTTATTTTTATTTAAAAACGTCAGTTATATGGACAAAACTTACACGACTTTTAATTTTTAATCAAAGTAGACAAACGGCGGTTACATAATATTTTTTTTGAAAAAAATTATTAAATGTAACATCACTATTATCAAATTCATTTGATCATCTAAAAAACAAGTTTTTTCCTGTTAATAGGTTTAAAAGTGTGAAACCTAACAAAAGAGTCTTACTAAACTGATAAACCCATTAATTATTAGGCCAGTATAAAAGTTAAAATTAAGAGTTACTCGTAAAAGTAACAAATTTCAAACTAAACTTCAAATTAGTTACTCAAAAGATGTGTTTGGCTTTGCTAGCTTTTACTCAAAATGTTTATGTTAAAATGATTTAATAAATACCTCCTCTAATCTAAAATTAATGAATCTTTGAATGTGACACACATCTTCAAAAAGTTAATGAATGACATAATTAAAGAATAATTTATCAATATTAAGTATCATTTTACTTCTTTTCAAACTTGTTCTAAAAATAATAAGATTATTCATCAAAACTAAATTTAGAAAAATGAATTCATTTCGAATGATTAAAAAAGTATTAAAAGGACATCATTTATTTTGAAAAAGAATTTGCATGTAGTAAATTCGACTCAATTATTAGTACATCAACATTTTCTAGCTTAAAAGTTAAAATTCTAGCTCCTCCTCCGAGTCAACATCATATCAAGATCAAGCTGTCCCTCATCCCAAATGACAATAACAAGATGAAATTTAGAACTTTTAAAACACCAATGAAAAGGTGAAATCTAGAACTTTTAAAACACTAATGAAGTAATTAGCAAAAGATTGGTTTTTTTGGTTTTTTCGTTTCACTGCTTTGCAAAAAAATAAAAATAAAAATAAAGAAGAAAGGAATGTCATATAATTAAAAAATACTAACAGTTTATATGTGGATGGTAATGTGGCATAGTCACGTGGTTTTTTTTTTATCTAGGTGGCATGCTTGGTGGAATTTCGTTAAAGAAAGGGGTATTTTTGAGCCAAATATTTAATAGAGGGATATTTTTGAGCCATTTCAGATAGTTCAGGGGTATTTTTGATCCTTTTCCAAATTTCGTTATAGGGAGGAGTATTTTTAAGCCAAATATTTAACGGAGGGGTATTTTTGAGCCAAAAATATAACGAGGGGCATTTTTGAGCTATTTCAGATAATTCAGGGGTATTTTTGAGCCTTTTTCGATAAAGATGGTCAGGCAGAGAGGAACATTTAGACCCTAGAGGACATGTTGCGAGCATATGTTATTGACTTTAAAGGAAGTTGGGATGATCACTTACCTTAGATTGAGTTTGTCTATAATAACTTTTATTACTCCAATATTCAGATGGCTTCATTTGATGCTTTTTATGTGAGAAGATGTAGGTCTCCCATTGGTTGTTTTAAGGTAGGTAAGGCTACTTTGATAGGGCCAGATTCAGTATTTAAAGATATGGAGAAAGTTTAGTTATTCAGGAAGAGGATTAAGACAACCCAAATCCGTCACAAATCTTATGCAGATATGCAAAGAAGAGACCTTAAGTTTGATGTATGTGACTTAGTCTATTTAAAAATATCGTCCATGAAGGGAATGAAGAGATTTGTCAAGAAGGGGAAGCTTAGACCCCGATATGTAGTCCCTTACAAAATCTTGAGCTATTTTGGGAAGGTAGCTTCTGAGCTAGAGTTACCTGCAGATTTGGCATCGGTGCATCCAGTTATTCATGTTTCTTTGTTAAAAAAGTGTATTGGTGATCTAGCTATTGTAGTTCTTTTAGAAAGCATAGATATTTGGGATAGCCTATCTTTCAAAAAAATTCTTGTTGAGATTTTAGATCGTCAGATTTGTAGACTAAGGAGCAAAGAAGTTCCCTTGGTTAAAGTTTTATGGCGGAATCAGTCCGTTGAGGGAGCTACTTGGGAAGAAAAAGTAGAAATGCATACCAAGTACCCTCATCTTTTCTCCACAAACTCAGACTCATCTTAAGGTAACGGTTTTCCTTGGATTGTCTCTTTTCCATTCTCAGTTCTAGCTATATACTTATCCTCATGTCATTGCATGCATTCACGAGATCAGTTCACTCATGTTTCATGTTTTAGACTCAACCATGTAATCATGTTTCTAGTTATGCATGTTCAGTATATGATTTTAGTTTTCTCAGTATTATCAGATTAATTAGTATCTTTCGAGGATGAATGTTTTCAAGGGGGAGATATTGTAATGCCCTATATTAATCTTAGCTCAGTTCAACTTTTATTTGGGTGCATAAGGGTCCTAAAGCCTGAAAATTTTACTAAGTGTTGGGTACTTAGTCATTTTTAAGGCCTCTTAACTTCGAGGATTTTTAAATTGGTATTTCCGACCCTAAGGTGTTGATCTTTTAGTTAATTCATGTTTAGGGGTGTAGAAGCATGTCTTGGAGAAGTTTTAGATTTTTTTGATGAGGACTGGGTTATGTTTGGATCACAAATCCAACAACTCATCGCGATAGTGCCGCGTCGCGGCTCCATTCCTGTTGGCACACACACTGCATGGCGATGGGCATGCAAATAATAGTTTAGTTACGATTTAATTTCCTGAGGGGCCATTGTGTCTTTTCCCCTCAATCCAATTCGTAATATCACGACTTATATCATCAGTTAGGGTATTATTTGTCCTTCTTCTTAAATTCTTCTCTCAAATAAACCCTATTCATCCCCCAAGATCATCAATTCAATTACATTCTCTCCAAGGAAAATAAGAATTCAAGTTCCCAAATCCAAGAACCTTCAAGAAAGCATCAAAATTAGTATTTCTTTTTCAATACAAATGGTTTAACGTATGAGCGATATTCATCCATATGCCCTTTTCACCCATGGAGTCCAAGAATCCCTTTTTGCTTTAAAAGTTATGGGTTTTACATGTTAAATTGAATTATGTCTATGAATGTCTTAAAAATTTGATTTCAAGTTATGATTATAAGTGTTTTAAGTGGAATGAGCCATTATATGTTTTGAATATTGAAATCTTCACATTGATATCCCTAATTCATGGTTTTAGTATTGTAAATTATCACATGCTTTACGATTCCCATGCTTAAGTCCATGACTCTCATGTGTTTGATGAATTTCCTAAGTTGGGGTTTTGAATAATGATTTCCTATTATAGTTGTCAAAGCTTTTATATGTCCTTATTGTTATTTCCATTCAGTGCTGGTGGGTTATGAACACTCGATACCTAATTGGTCACAAATTTCAGTATCTTCAGAATAATTTCGAACAAACCATGAGCATTGTCATTCAGTCAGTTATGATGATCAGTTGTTTGCTAAGTTAAACTTAGTTTAGTCCAGTAATCAGTGTCATTAAGTTGGGAGTAGGATTCAGCATCGAGCGAACCTAGGGATTAGGCATTCCTGCCAATTTAGGGTTTGACCCTTAGTAGTAATCCCTAAGTTACAAAACTACATAGCTATAATGCTGAGGAAGTGCCCCCTGGATGTAACACGGTGCTCAATACTACGAGTAGTGCCAAGCTAAACCTTTAAGCTGTCTAAACTTGAAACTCATGATAAAGGTAAACTTGACATATGAAATCTTAAGATAACTGAATTAATATCTTAACTAAAATTCTTAAAATTGGAAATCTTGAAAACAAACACTTCTGAATCTAAAACAGAAAACCGTTGGATAAGCCTCTACATCTAACTAAAGAGCCACTGGGAAAAGCCCCAGCTGACTCGAACTTAACAAAAATCAAATGACTAAAATACTTCATCAATATCAAAGTCTGATAAAATGGGACCTCGAACTATGAAGACTCACCAAACGTCGAGATGTAGGTGTGCCCGTAGTTAATCACGCTTCTGGAATTGAGCACCAGAATCTATATTATGAAATAATGTAACACATAGAAGTATATGTGGATCTGTACTTCTAGAATGTACTGAGCATGTGGGGATGAATGCATAAGTAAAACAATACTCAATATACACATAGACCTTAAAATAATATATGCTAAGTATAAATGACTCACCTTGGCTAGAATAAAATACAAACTACAAAATAATGAACATAAGTAATAAAGCATATAAGGAATTTGTGAATCATAATACTTAGTTCTAAAATCTTTACTTTTATTCCTTTTTAGGGAGGTTCTTCTAACCGACATAAACCATCTGAGCTATCATTGAGTCCAACGTCTTACCCATGTTGAGGAAAGCTGTCCTACCCTTGCCATCAGAATAGAACCCTAACTTAAGTGATCACTATACTTAACCCACAATGGGACTTAAGCCTATGGTGGAATGTAGTTCTAGGCCATGTGACCTTGGACTCATACCCAACTCGATGCTAAATACTACTCCTATATTACTTATATGCTCATACTTTTAGGAAATCCACCTTAAAATAGCACAAGGTTTGTATAATGAAAACCATGTATGATTCTCTATGCTTTAAACCAAAATCAAGATAAATAAATATGGATTCCATTCTTAGCTTAGGATCAAGAGATCAAACTTTACTTTAAATCTTGGTATAACTTACCAAAGGAACTTAAGAGCATAATCTTCTTGAAATCTCAAAAAGATTTTTACTTAAGACTTTTAATATAAGCTTAAATTCTTAGAATTTCTTAACAAAATTTCATGCACAATAATCTGCTTGAAATACTTCAATAATTTCAGTCAAGATATGAAAGCAAAATCACAATATGAGTCTTATAAATCAAAACACGAGCATGTGTAACCTTGATTCACTTAAAGCCTTTGAATCTCATGCTTTCTTTCATATAACTTGTAACATAATATCATGCTTAAAACTCAATTGAAGACCTTTAATCAATATTCAAATCAAACTTATGATATACAAATAATAATAGAGAATACTTAAGTCAAAACATAAATAGATGAGAATAAGCATGGACTTTAATACTTAAATCAATTTATAAATCCATAAACTCAAAACAAGATAGATTGGGTATGAACCCTAATTGCAATTTATGTAAATTAAAATTTAAAACTAGTTTTGTGGACAAGGATGAAATCTTATCTTTGTTCATAAACCTCACATACCTTAATAAACTTGGCTTAGTGCAGAAACCTTGACCTTTAAAGCCTTGGAGATGATCTTGAAAGTTTTCTTGTAAATTCTTGAATTAGGAAACTTTAATTCTTAATTTTTCTTGAAGAGAAGATAATGAAATAGATGAACTTGGGGGGAATGATTAGTGTTTGTTCTTGAGATTAAAATTAGAGAATGTGGGCAAATAATGCCCTAACTAACATTTAATCTCATGTTTTTACGACTTGGGGCGATCGGAAAATACCTAACTGCCCCTTAGAAGATTAAATTCATAACTGGGATGCCGTTTGGAGTGACACCGCAATGCGGTGAATGGTCCATCATTATACCCATTATGACGCACCACTATCGCGGTGAGGTTCTGGAATCAAAATCCAAACGTGCCTCAATTCTCTTTTGAAAAATCCAAAATTTCCCTGAGACATGCTCCTTACACCCCTGAACATGTATTAACTTAAAAATCATCATCTCGTCGTCTGGAAGGTCAACTTAAAAATCCTCTAAGTTAGGAGGTCTTAAAATGGCTAAGTCCCCAACACCTAGCTAAATTTTTAGTCTTTAAGCCTCTTATGCATGCACTAGGAGCTGAACAAAGCTAAGTCTAACACGGTAGCAAAGTCTAACAAGGGGTATTACAATATCTCCCCTTGGGAACATTCATCCCTGAATGAGACTTGTTAAGCTGATAATACTGAGGAACTAAGATTACAGACTTAACTTGCATAACTGAAAACATGATTACATGACTGAACTGATTCAGAAATGCATGAAATGACATGAAGATTATTATATAAAGCTGGAACTAAGAATTGAAAAACAATAAACTAAGGAAAACTGTTACCTTCAGTTGAGTCTAAATTTGCAGAGAAAATATAAGGGTACTTGGTTCGCTTATCTGCTTTTGCTTTCCAAGTGGCTCCCTTAAAGGACTGATTCTGTCGAAGAACTTTAACCAAGGGGACTTCTTTGTTCCTTAGTCTTCGAATCTGGCTAGGAACGATCTCAACTGGGATTTCTTCATAAGAAATGCTATACTGAACATCCCTTCTTTCTATAGGAACTACGATAGCTGAGTTACCAATACATTTCTTTAATAAGGCGACATGAAACACCGGATGCACTGATGCCCAATCCGCAGGTAACTCAAGCTTATACGCTACCTTTCCAAAATGACTTAGGATTCTGTAAGGACCAATATATCAGGGACTAAGCTTCCCCTTATTTCCAAACCTCTTTACTCTATTCATGGGAGATATTTTCAAATAAACCAGGTCATCAACCTCAAACTCTAAATCTCTCTTTGCATCTGCATAGGATTTTTGTCATCTTTGGGATGTCTTAAGTCTCTCCCTGATTAGATGAACTTTCTCTATCGCATCAAACACTGAATCAGGCCCGATCAATGCAGTTGACCTACCTCAAATGAACCAATAGGATATTTATATCTCCTCATATAGAGTGCCTCAAATAAAGCCATCTGGATATTGGAGTGATAACTGTTATTGTAGGAAAACTTGATCAATGGTAAGTGATCATCCCAACTTCCTTTAAAGTCAATACGACATGCTCTCAAAATGTCCTTTAAGGTATGAATGGTCCTCTCTGCCTAACCATCTCCCTGAGGATGAAAAACTGTACTGAGATAAACTTAGGTACCAAGACCCTTCTGAAAAACTTTCCAAAAATGAGAGGTAAATTGAGTACCTCTGTCGAAAATAATTGACAACGGGACTCCATTCGATCTAATCAACTCTTTAAGGTGGAGCTTGGCATAATCCTCAGCTGAATAGAAAGTATGAACTGGCAATAAATGGGTTGATTTGGTCATTTTATCTACAATAACCCAAATCAAATCATGTTGACGGCGCTAACGGAGCAACTGTATCACAAAATCCATATTAACCTCTTCCCACTTCCAAGTAGGAATGCTGAACTCCTATATAGTGCCACTAGTCCATTGGTGATCAACCTTAACCCATTGACAATTAGCAGACTTAGCTATAAACTCAGCAATATTCCTCTTCATACCACTCCACCAATAGATTTCTCGCAAATCACGGTACATCTTGGTGGATCCTGGGTGTATAGAGTAACACGTACCATGCGCTTCCGCCAAAATCCATTGTCTCAAACCATCAACACATGACACACACAGTCTACCCTAGCATCACAACACACCATCTCTCCTTTGGGAGAAAATGTCTACTTTCTGATCTCTGACTAACTCCTTAAAAAAAAAAGAAATCCCTATCTTTCTTCTCCTTCACTTCGTAAACCAAAGAAGATTCCGAACTATTCTGAAATCATACACTACCCTCAACTGAATCAACCAATTAAAAACCTAATCTAGCGAGCTGATGAAACTCCTAGACTAATTTCTTATTTTCATTCTCAACATGAGCAACACCACCCATAGACAATCTACTAAGGGCATCTTCCACTACATTGGCATTACATGGATGATACAAAACACTCATGTCATAATCTTTCAATAAATACAATCACCTTCTCTGACGAAGATTTAACTCTTTCTATGAGAACACATACTACAAACTTTTGTGATCAATGTGCACCCCATAAAAATAATGTCTCCAAATTTTCAAGGAAAAAATGACAGCGGCTAACTTAAGATTATGGGTAGGATAATTCTTTTCATGAGGTTTAAGCTGTCTAGAGGCATAGGCTATGACCTTACCTCTCTGCATCAAAACACAACCCAAACGAACTCTAGAAGTATCACAGTAAATATCGAATCCATCTGAACCATTTGGTAGCATCACAACTGGGGCTGAAGTGAGTCGAGTCTTTAATTCCCGAAACTTTTCTCACAAAAATCTGACTATTGAAACTTGACTTTCTTCTAAGTTAATCTAGACATAGGGGATGATGCAATAGATGAAAACCCTTAAATAAACTATTGGTAATAGCCTGCCAAACCCAATAAACTCATGGAAAATCTTTAGGAGAAGCCTCGGGAAACTCATAGACTACATGGATGGAGTAAACTGTTGAAGCTTTAGAATTAAAATATTTGACTCAAACTAAATGATAAATGCACCCTTTCGATATCAACTTTCTGTCCTTAAGATAAGATATGAAATGACTCTTGGGATAATCAGAACTACCTTCCCACTCATAAACTACCCCATCGGGAAACTAAAACTTCACAACACGGGTGCGGCAATCTATTGATGTATAGCATGAATAGAGCCAATCCATGCCTAGAATAACATCAAAATCTACTATTTATAACTCTATTAGGTCTGCTAGTATGATCTTATATAGGAAAGTTATAGGATACTTCTTATAGACTTACCTAGAAACAACTGACTCACCCACTAGGTGGAAACTAAGAATGGCTTGGAGAGCTTTTTAGGACCTATCCTAAAATTTACCGCAACCAATGGAGGCACATAAGAGAGATTTGATCCTGGGTCTAACAACACATATACATCAAAATGAAAGACATTAAGGATACTAGTAACAACATCTGGTGAACTCTCTTACTTCTGTTGGGATGGTAAAGCATAGAATTAGTTCTGGCACTGAACACCACCGGTACTGGATGATGTGCCCTGAGGAGGAACTAGGTGACCTGGTGGAGCTGGTGCATTAGTACACTTGTTCTGGGAACAAATATCCCTACTTTGTTACTTAGCATAAAAACACTCCTTGATTCTGTGACCCAACTTGCCACACCCATAACAACCCCTTTTTCCCATCAAACACTTGCCAGGATGGGTTTTGCCACACTTTGCACATGTCGAATAACTGGGCCTTCCACCCACTCTATTATGAGACCTAGAAATAAAAGTCCTGACCCACTGCTCCTACTTGGTTCTAGGTGCAGGGGCACTGACTGAAGATGGTCCTGGCATAGCTAAATGACCCTAAAACTGCAAATAATTTCCCCTTCCAGATCTTGGTTGGCCATTTTCAAATTGTCCGATTCTAGACATCTTATTTCTCTTCTCTCTTTCCTTCAACTTCTCTACCTCAGTGTGCTGAGAACGAGTCATAAACCTAGCAATATCCATATCCTCAATATCATACACTCCAGTAACAAACTTACTAATGCTAGATCTAGGGTCAGCTACCAACTCGGGAGCATACTTAGACAACTGAGTAAACTTAAGGCAGTACTCCTTCACTGTCATAAAGCCCTGCATCAAGTTCATGAAATCCTCAACCTTAGATTCTCTCATCCCACGCAAAAAGAACCTATCCATAAACGTATCCTAAAATACCTGCCAACTCATAGGAGGTGCATTCTCACATCTACCTTCCTTCCAGATACCAACCCAATCATAAGGAACATCCTTAAGCCTATAGGATGCCAATTCTATGCTCTCCTACTCAGTGAAATACATAATCTATGTGATCTTTCTCACCTCATCAATGAAGAGTTGTGGATCCTCACCAACCTTTGACCCAAAGAACTTAGGTGGATTCATTCTCATGAATTCACGAATCCTGACTTCAACTAGATTGCTAAAATGGGACTACCTCTTATTGGTTGCCTTGAACTTTGGATTCATATCTTGGGCCAACGCCTAAAAAGTAGCCCAAAATTTTGCATGAGATACATTCTCACTTAGAAAGTCGGTGGGCAGAGGTGGTTGGCCACCATTTCTGTGTTCATTGGGTCGGTGAGGAGGCATATTCTGTCATGTAAAAGCATGAGTTAAAGTTGATAGAGACACTGTAAGTACGATGGATCGTGAAAGAAATAATGATTCCTAACTTGTTCCGTATCCCCTTGCTCATAAATATTGCACGCTTCACATCTATGATAAAGACCCTACATAATGCAGCTTGTCTGACTCCCTAGGACTCTTTTAAACCTTAGGATCTGATACCAGTTTGTAATGCCCTGGAAGTACCCACTGGACGTCACACGGTGCTCACGAGTAGTCCAAAGCTAACCCTTTAAGCCTTCTAAACTTAAAACTAATGATAAAGGTAAACTTGACATATGAAATCTTAAGATAATTGAATTAATATCTTAACTAAAAGTCTTAAGCTTAGAAATCTTTAATATAAACACTTCTGAATCTAAAATAGAAAACAGTCGGGAAAGCCTCTACTTCTAACTAGAGAGCTATTGGGACAAGCCCCAGCTGACCCAAACTTAATAGAAATCAAATGACTAAAATACTTCATCAATATCAAAGTCTGATAAAATAGGTCCCAAACTATGAGGACTCACAAATGTCAGGATGAAGGTGAAGATGCTCGTAGTCAATAACGTTGCTGGAATTGTGCACTAGAACCTACATTATGAAATAATGTAGCACATAAACGTATATGTGGATCAGTACTTTTAGAATGTATTGAGCATGTAAGGATGAATACATAAGTAAAACAATACTTAATATACAGATAGACCTTCAAATAATGTGTGCTAAGTATGAATGACTCACCTTGGCTTGAATAAAACACAGACTGCAAGATAATGAACATAAGTAATACAACATAAGGAATTTATGAGTTATAAGACTTAGTTCTAAAAGCTTTACTTTTATTCTTTCAGAGGGAGGTTCTTCTAGTCGGCATAAAATCATGTGAGCAATCATGGAGTCCAATGTCTTACCCACATTGGGGAGAGCGGTCCTACCCTTACCATCAGAATAGAACCTTAACTTAAGTGATCACTATACTTAACCAACAATGGGACTTAAACCTATGGTGGCACATACTTCTGGGCTATGTAACCTCAGACTCATACCCAACTCGGTGCTAAATACTACTCCCATATTACTTATATGCTCATACTTTTAGGAAATCCACCTTAAAATAGCACAAGATTTGTATAATGAAAACCATTTATGCTTCTCTTTGCTTTAAACCAAAATCAAGATGAACAAATGTGGATCCCATATCTTATCTTAGGATCAAGTGATCAAACTTTACTTTAAATCTTGGTATAACTTACCAAAGGAACTTAAGAATATAGTCTTCTTGAAATCTCAAAAAAACTTATTCTTAGGACTTATAATATAAGCTTAAATTCTTAGAATTTCTTAACAATATTTCATGCTCAATAATATTCTTGAAATACTTCAATAATTCAAGTCAAGATAATGCAATAAAAATCACAATAG
The DNA here is from genome assembly GCA_030864215.1 of Capsicum pubescens. NCBI lineage: Eukaryota > Viridiplantae > Streptophyta > Magnoliopsida > Solanales > Solanaceae > Capsicum > Capsicum pubescens. The sequence continues at coordinate 66,322,876 of CM061540.1, read as the reverse complement.
GAGTCTTATAAATCAAAACACGAGCATGTGTAACCTTAATGCACTTAAAGCCTTTGAATCTCATGCTTTCTTTCATAGAACTTGTAACATAATGTCATGCTTAAAACTCAATTAAAACCTTTAATCAATATTCAAATCAAACTTATGATATACAGATAATAATAGAGAATCCTTAAATCAAAACATAAATAGATGAGAATAAGCATGCACTTTAATATTTAAATCACTTTATAAATCAATATACCAAAAACAAGATAGATTGGGTATGAACCCTAATTGCAATTTATATAAATTCAACTTTAAAACTAGTTTTGGGCACAAAGATGAAAGAGTATCCTTGTTCATAAACCCCACATATTATAATAGACTTGACTTGGTGGAGAAACCTTGACCTTGAAAGCCTTGGAGATGATCTTGAAAGTTTTCTTGAAAATTCTTGGATTATGGAACTTAAATTCTTAATTTTTCTTGAAGAGAAGATGATGGAATGGATGAACTTAGGGAGAATGCTTCGGGTTTGTTCTTGAGATTAAAATGGGAGAATATGGGGAAATAATGCCCTAACTAACATTTAATCTCGTGTTTTTATAACTTGGGGTGATCAAAAAAATACCTAACTTCCCCTCAGAAGATTAAATTCATAACTAAGATGCCATTTGAAGGGACACCGTGATACGGTGAATGACCCATCTGTATACCCACTGCGATGCACCACTATCGCGGTGAGGTTGTAGAATCGAAATCCAAACGTGCCTCAATTCTCTTCTGAAAAATCCAAAACTTCCTCGAGACATGCTCCTTACACCCCTGTATACGAAATAACTCAAAACCATCATCTTCTAGTCTAGAAGGTGAACTTAAAAAACCTCTAAGTTAGGATATTTAAAATGGCTAAGTCCCCAACACATAGCTAAATTTTTAGGCTTTAAGCCTCTCATACAAGCACTAGCAGGTGAACTGAGCTATGTCTAATACGGGGTATTACAGTAGCCAGCGTAGGTTAGAGATGTCTTCCTTCCAGTTTCAAGTTGACACATATCTCATGAGTACTCCTGCCAGTATAGGGTGACTCTTTAGTCCTTTGGAATGCCAGTTTAGTGGATCCACATAGCCAGTGTTAGTACCCATGGCACGTTACTGACACCCTTCAAACTGGGGTTACAGGTTGGATCCCGATTAGCTAAGATTAAGGCATGTCAATTAGATGATCCTAACACATGTTATTTATGATATTTTTATACCTTTACCACAAATATTTTTGGTATCAACGGAACTGTTCATTGCAACAAATATCAATTTACCATTCGTTCATTACCGAACATGCATTCGGTGAAGTGAAGCACGAATTAGTTATTTTCCCCATTGGTCTAATAATTAAGTCTTGAGTATTTATGATGAGGTAACCTCTAAACTCAAAGAAAATTGAACAATTTCTACCATAAATATGTAAATCATGCTACAACTTTAAACAATCATAATAAAAGGGCATACCACCCTTCACTCAAAGATTATACGACTAAAACTACCTCATTTACTAAAAAGTTACCTTCACTACTTCTAAAATTATGGATTCATATCACTAACTCTGGGATCATCATGCTACTCATTGGTTATAATTCATTAATTTCTTTACCTCTCGGGTGGAAATATTGTTCCAACATTCTGCCACATATCTCTACCCTTAAGCGGGGCATCTACAACAAAGCTTTTGAAAGGGACTGAATACTCTTCTAACCTCAGGCTCAAATGCATGATTTATATAGATAGGGGTATACGCTTGAATCAACACACTTTGAAGAACCAACGAACTTCTATCAAGTCCTAGTGGTGTTTTATAACTTTTTGATGACTTAACCTGAAAGGACCACATAATTTAGATTCTAAGCTTTTTCATGTGTATGTCTCAACAATGATACATAGCTAAAAAAATTAGAGCAATTAAGTAATTTGGATAACTTTTGTATAGATGACATTATTGCACGATCTAGAATATGAAAGAATGGGAAACATCTTCTAAATGTCTGGTAGCCTCCGAATTATAAGTGTGGTGCACAACACATCCATAAGTAAGACTCTAGTAGACATGACTTCATAGATACCCTGTGAACCTGAACCGTGTTCTGATACCAAGATTTCCATGACCTAAGCCAAGGTCCTGGACGCGATGGGCATCCCGAACCATAAAGGCCAGAGAGACCCCTTAGTATACTATCATAAGTGTAATTCATATAAAATTAAAGTGTGGAAGATAGAATAAAACTTAAGGAAAACTTATAATAAATTATGTCAAAAATGTGATGACAGTACAATGACCAAATCTCCTCTACAAAACCTCTATTGAAAACTAACTGTCTAGGCTGGGAAAAGGCTCTCTACTGGACCATAAAATGAAATAAATAAACATACGAATAAAATGCCTTACGGATGATGGATAGCTCACAAACTCTAACATATCCGAAGATTCTACTGATGTGAGGACCACAAGACTGAGCCTCAAAACAAACATTATAAGAAAATGTAGCCTCCCGAGGATGATCAATACTTGAAATGTATTGGGATGCATAACAATCCAAAAAAAACATATATTTCATATAGAATAATCAAAAGCACTGTAAAAACAATTTAACATAATAGAGATCAAAACATATGGGCATAATTAAAGAGCTTCAAAGCATTCTTGCGAAAACATTGAATCAACTCTTTGATTTAATTATGAGTTAGATGATACACCCTACATTTCTACAATCCCACGAGTTATATGAAATCTACCATTTACTCGTCGGCTAAGCCTCAAGTCCTTGTTTACCACAAGGATCGAAGTTTTGTAAGATGATATACCCCCATGTGCACATACTATAGGAATCCCCCCATGTGAGATGTCCAAATTATCCTCTCATGTAGGATAACACATCATATATCCCACGTTAGGAAAACACAGTTTTAAGCAATGAGCCCTTCGCTTATGCTTTCTTCGGGTAACTATTTAGCTCTCTCTAAGCCTAATTTTAGTCCTTTAAAATGCTCAAATATTTAATTCTTTATTTTTAAGGGCATTCCATAATAGGTATTTTCATGCCTAGACTTGCAAGCTATATCATATCATATCATATCATATCATATTATATCATATCACATCACATCACATCACATCACATCATATCATATCATATCAATAGCCATTTCATTAAAAATTATGTTAATAACCACTAAAAAATTTAAACATCATATGAGATTACTTATTTCAAGTAGCATATGAAACTTATGCAAAGTACTCTCTTTTAAAGACTTTAACATATGGTAGATAATTTTTTCATTAATCACAGACACTTTTTTCATTATAACACAAGAGCATTTAGCATGAGAAACACCCCTTCGAAAATGTGCAAAATAACAATGCATAATTGTTTAAGAGGAATTTAAAACTCAATAAATATTATCATTCATAAAAACAACCCCAACTCTAGTAACTAATGAATATTATAATTGAAAATGGGGACTTATAGTTCATGCTCTCAAATCCACATCAAAATCCATAATACATGCATATATTCCATACTTGTTTGAGAACCCGCAACAATTGTTAAACACATAGTTCTTATTATATATGAGGTTTCATATTTCAAATCTTCACACACTTTAATACCCATAACATGTGCACAAAAATAGAATCTCAAGTTTATAGAAAACAACATAGTAAATACATAAGTTCATCATAAAAGGATTTTCGTTATTCATGATTTCTAATTAATTTCAAATCCTTCGCATATACATATACAATATAGGGATCATTAAAATCACCATACTTATGCCCATGAGAGTTAGGATAGTTCTACATACCTTTTGACAGAGGAAAATTGAAGAAGAACCTTGAGATTAGCAACCTTAAGCTTTGGAATTGGGAAATTTCTCTTGATGTTCTTGGAAGAAAAAGAACGAGGATTTGGGGATTTTCCACTAGTCTTGTTGTAAGACCCCACAAAATTTTAAGCTTAACTCAGACCGTTAAAGCTTGTTAAGGGTTCCTAGACTTAGAAAATTATAGCTAAGTATTCAGACTTAGTATTATTTTAGCCCTCATAGGTTTACGACTCTATTTCACGACCCTCATGACCTTAAAGTATTGATTTTTAGGTTGAATCATGATCAAGAATATCAGTGGGTGTTCCTAGACTAGTTTTAAAATTTTCAAACTTCATTTGGATCATATTTGAAAGCTCAAACTAGTGGATCAACGCGATCTCGACACGCCACATCGCCCATCGTATCGATGAATATTTTCCTCCAGCTCCCAGTGCAAACTCTAGTGAATCGATGTGGACTCGACGCGGCGTATTGGTCCTTGCATCGATGCCAATGACGTGGTGCATCGGTCTACGCATTGATAATTAGTTTTCAGTCATTAAAAATTCGCAACCTCAGGGGTAATTGGATCTTTTCCCATCCTATGTCAGCCCCAAAAACACAAGATGAAGCCCTTTTAGATGCAAAATCCATTTATTTTTCTCAAAATTTCTCAAAAACCAAACCCTAAGATCTCCAATTCAAGGTTCAACCTTCAAGAACACTCCATCATTATCATTCTTCACAAATTTGAATACCAAGGTATGTGAAGTGTTCATCCAAGGGTTTCCTTCCACCCTTGGAGTTTAAGAAACTCTTTTAAAATATAAGTTAATTGATTTCATGGATTTCATGTTGGATCTTAAATGTACTAATGATTATGATGTTAATGGTGATCTAATTCCATGATTTATCCCAAGTTTCATGCAAACTAGTTAATTGTAATTTGAATTTTGTGAACTAGATGTCGAACTCTTGAATTGCAAGGTGAATGTATAATCCATGAAATTACTACATGTTTAGTGACATGTGAAATACCCATGATCCCCAAGTGTTTGTCAAAATGTTTATGTGATTTAACTAGTCCAAGCATAACATGTTATTGTATGATTTCAATCATGCACAAGCTTATGTATATCAAGTATTTGACAAAAATTTCTAAGTGAAGTATTATTAGCAAGCTAGTACCATTATGCTACTAAAGTCATACAGTGATTTATTTTTCATGCTATCTAGTCCTAGGGGTATTTAATACCCAAATATTTAGCTGTATATCTTGATTCAGTATCAGTTACATAATAGTATCTGTCATATCACGATTAGTGGTTTAATAATCAGTTCAGAATTTAATTAGTGAGCAGTTTAGCATTCATTGAACTCAGTTCATCCCAGTCAGTTAACATGATCAGTCACAGTTTAGTCCAGCCTAGAGCAGTTGAGAATGCAGTCCAGTATCTGTTCAGTTGGGAGTAGGATTCAACACCAAGTGAACCCAAGGATGGGGACTCACCTGCCAATAGAGGGTGCGATCCTTAGAAGCAGTCCTTGTATTCCAAAACTACGTAACCAACGTAGGTGGAGATATCAACTTGCCAATTGAGGGTACCACCATTCTCATTCAGAGCACCTGCCAGATGAAGGTAACTCAACTTATCTTTACCCATGCATGGTACTGATACCCTTCCAGCTGGGGTTACAGGTTGGATCCTAATTAGATCAGAGAGGGGCATGTCGGTTAGATGATTACCTCCCGCAATCTTAGTTTTTGTAATGCCTCAAATTTGGTACCTGAAATCTCACACGATGCTCATACTCCCGAAAGACCACAAGCTAACCCATGACAGATATCTGTAACTGAGCACTGAATAATAATATTATCATAAATGCGGAAACATGAACTGAAAGGCCATAAGGTTTAATGCTGATACATAACTGAAAATATGGTATAACAATACCAAAATAACTAAAATAACTATCTGAACGTGCTGTAGTCTGAAGGCCACTAAAACTAAACTGTTTGAATAAAGAGTTGATGGGATAATCCCCCAACTAACTCCATCTGCTGAAATAAACTAAGTACTAGAAAAATGAAATAATCAAATAATAACATCCTCGAATGATGAGGACTCACTGGTGACTTTGACTACTGAAACTGGAATGCTATTGATACTCTGGAGCGCGTGCTTCTGAACCTATGGTATAAAACACCATAGCGTAAATGCGTCAGTATAATTGAATGTACTGGTATCCAAGTGAGATAGGCTGAATGCAATGGTTCATATGCATGAACAATACTAACTGACTGAATAACATGAACGTCAAAATACATGCATGAATACATAACTGTAACTGAGATCGTGATAACACTAACTCATAAATTCTGATAACATAGATTTACTTATATTTGAGTACTAATAAAGGGATACTGAATGACTAAGTTTATTGAGTACTGAGTAACTAATAAAGGAATGACTGTTTCTGACAGTTCTAATTATGAAAAACTGGTTTGATTAACTGTATCTAACAGTCCTAAAATCTGAATACTGGTAACATGAATTTCGTATACTTAATATACTATTAACTAGGTGACTGTGCCTGACAGTCCTGATTCTGATGGAACTAGCTGAGTTCCGTACTGAGCTGAGCAACTGTATCTGACAGTCCTAAAAATATAGAACTGAACTGAGTTCTATCACTGAGACTGGATACGAAATTGAGACTGTGGGAGGTAATCATCTAAGTGACATGCCCCAAAACTAAAATGGTGGGGTCCAACCTATAACACCAGCTGGAAGGGTATCAGTACCGTGCCACGGGTAAAGACAAACTGTGAGTAAACCTCTAACAGGGAGCTCTTCCGTCAACCCCTCTTAGTAGGAAAACTTGGATGAGGTGTATAATCCCTAAAATTGTAGGGTACATCTCAACCTACGTTGGCTACATAGTTTTGGAACACAAGGATTGCTTATAAGGATCACACCCTCTACTGGATAATAGGTGAGTCCCCATTTAGTGTTTGTAATCAAGATAAATGGGAAACCAGAGTTATGTTCACCAAGGGTTTCGGGAATTGACAGATACTAGGTAATGCTAGAGATTCTTGGAATGAGTAGAATAGAAGAATATCCTTGACGATTATACTATCTGACTTATCTCTTGACCTCACCAGATAATTTATTATCTAATTATCTCAAACTTAGTTAACTTATCTATTTCCAATAGGATGTTATCACAGGTAGATTAATCCATTTACGACATTAATCATTAAATAAAAGGTTGGTAGCTTCCGAGTCCCTGTTGATAATTCATGTCCTCTAGTGTCACGACCCGAACCGGGGCCCTAGCCGTGACGAGTATTCCAAACCATGAGGCTCGAAATGCCCCTATTTTTCTGGTAATCATGCACACAATTCATATGATAAGAGAAATACGGAAGATACACAATATAACGGAAACATGGTCAAGAATCATGCGAAAGAAATGATGGGGAATAATGTCCCAAAATCTCAACACAACATCTCTATAACGTCTGCGAAATATCTACTACATGACTAAAACAATTGTCTATCTAAACACTGGGACAAGGCCCCCAGTAGACCCAAAACTAATAATGATAAATTAAACTGCAAACATCAGGCCTTCCGAAATATAGAAGGCTCACCACTTGATTCTGTGATCTGTCGAAAGGAAATCTACTGGTTGTCTGGACCCCTAGACTGTGCCTCCGAACCTGGGAGGAGAGGGGGTCAATACAAAAGTACTAGTACGCAGAGAAATCAAAACAAAAACATAATATTTTTACACAATATAGGCGAGAGCCATTATAAAGCAGTTTCATGTAACATTATTTGAAAATACATGGGCATAATGTAATAGTTTTCAATACCAATGTAATGATATTGAGCTAGGTGGAATGCCCTACCATTGTAATTCCACGGCTATGTGAAATCCGCCTCTGGTGCTCGGCGGCCAAGCCTCCAATCCAAGTAGCCGCCAGGATTTGGAGCTGGTATACCCCCATGTGAGTACACCGTAGGGAATCCCCCCATGTGAGATGTCCCAATTATTTTATTATCCCTCCATGTAGGATACAATATAGTATGACCCACATCGGCAATTACGGTTTCTAGCGTTGAGACCTTTCACTCAAACACCTTCTTCGGGCATCTACCTTTCTCATTAAAATCAATGCATTCAAACATTGTTCAAATCAATCATATGTCATACTCTGCAGGGTATCGTCATACCCGACTTGCAAGTCAATTAGTATCATATCATTCTCTTCATTCAATCATCATATGCAACATATTTCAACATGAACAAAACAACCCTCTCTTTGAAAGTCAAAAACCATATCCCAATCATGAAATTTTTAGACATTTCATGACATACATTTCAAGATGATTTCAAATGATTCATATCACGTGAAAACTTAAAACAATATCATATCAAGAGAGAGGTTCCGTGTAAATAATGCTCTCAATTTATCATCATTATGAAACACATGCATATCCATATATAATATATCAAATCACCTTGGAATAGGCCTAAAGACCAAATCAATATCATAAAACGTTTAAAACATATCATATTCGTAATTTCAAAACCCCCATTTTGAAAACATGAATTTTTAAAGCCCATGAGATTTTTGTGATAACCCCACGTACCTCTATATGCGAAAATTATAGGTAGTTCTTGAAGCCTACATTCTGGGGATTCCAAATATGCGATTAGTTTCTAAAACCCCCGGTTGAATCTTGAGTTGCTTGGGTTTTTATTTTGAAACCCTAATGAGAATCCTTGAGCACTTTTGATGAATGAAGGTGTATTTTGGGGAACTTGGAACTGAATTTCATGTTTTAGGGCTAAGTAAGGGTGGAAAAGGACCATTTTGCCCCAAAAATGGAGTGTTTAAGTCACTTGAAATCTTTACATAGGTGCCGCCCATTCCATCGCCTATGTTTACATAGGCGCCGCCTAGGCTATCGCCTATGCTTTCCAGTGGCCATGGGCGATTGGTTAGGCGACGCATATCACTTTGAAAGGCCATAACTTCTTGCTCGGGTGCCGGATTTTAGCAAAATTGGTATCGTTGGAAAGCTAACTCGGAAACCTGTCATTTTACACATCGTAGACTTTCTAATTCGATATATACAAAGAGCCATGGTCGATAGAAGTTGACACAAATTATAATTTCCACTTAAGCTTAATCGGTCGAAGTAGTTTTCAACTCGTCCTTGAGTCAGATGACCCCTATGGTCTAAATTCAAGCTTGAATGGATTCACATGCTACATAAATAATTAACATGCCGTATTGGCATAGGATTTATGGCTTCGGAATTTATCAATACATCGAAATCATGGTCTATCTTGTAGCCTGAAAGGCGGGGCGTTACATCTAGTCTATTTCTCTGTTCAAGCAAATAAACCTAAGGCATAACCTATTATTTGCAACCAATAGATTTTAAGTTAAAACAACAGAATTTCAAAACGTCCTGCTACTCGTTGAACCCTTTAAGTACCTAGCAGCATTCAAACCCTAATCCATGGATCCCATAACTCGGGCTAATAGAATTAGCCGCTCATGATTTGATGAACCAAATAAAAAGTTGAATTCATGATAGAATGGATAAACTTACGAATGGATGAAAATAACAATTGTTTCTTCAATTGAATCACAATAGAATAATCCACAATAGTTGATAAGTGTTGAAGGGAAAACAAGAAAAATACTTGATGAAAAAGATGAGGCAATGTACGTTCCTCCCAAGTTCCAAAAAACAAGATTGAGAGAGATCCTGAATAAAACCCTCAAAACTTCTATTTATACCTAAACTTAATTATGGAAATAAAATAACAAAATAAATAAAATAATCGGATTAGGTGATTCCCTGGATGACGCCACGTCAAGGGTCTGACGCCTTATCACGGATGGCGTCAGATTATCTCCAGTTGTCTTCAAGTTTTGTCTAAAGCTGATGATGTTACTGACGCCGCATCACAGATATGATGGCGTTTCACTGTTGTCGTCAGATGTCTTCTCCTTTTGCTAATTCTTTGCTTAAAGCTGGCGCCCTTATTGTCTCTTTATCACAACTTTGACGCCACATCACCAACGTCGTCAGAATTACTTCTCAGACTGCAACTCCCTGGTTAAGGATGACGCCAATACTGATAGCCTATCACAAGGCTGACGACTTATCATGGTTGTCGTCAGCCATGTTTTCACCTTTTTTTGCTCAGATTTCAGCTCTTTTACTCCATGGTTATTTATTTCCATGCATCTTGACTTTCCTACAAAATCTTAAGAAATAACATCAAAAACACCAATAATTACTTAAGAACTTACAATTATTTCAAGTTAAAAAGTCTTAAATATGCTACACAAATCTAGCACATCAACACCCTCAACTTAAAACAATTACTTGTCCTCAAGAAACTACATAACACCACACTACGATGCTTAACCAAGAGACACATAAGATACCTATCATAGTTGATTATCAAGTTTAGCTCAAAACTCATGCCACTCTCCACGTTCAATTACTTATAAATCCAATTGTGCATATCAATGAAGATTAACAATGTGACCCAAAGGAATCAAGAAATGGCATCAATTCAGCAACAATAACCATGCATATGTACAAGTTACACTACCCAAATAAGTAAACAGCTAGCAATGCTATCGATGTGCCCTTACAACAAAGAAGTCCTTCCTCACTCATATATGAACTCAAGCATGTCAATGCAGGAACGGTCAAGAGACAGTCACTCTCAGAACGAAATTCCAATCAATGCATATCAAATAACATATGCTTGCCCTTATTTTCATTACCAAGGTGTCCAAACAGGTAAGTTAGGATCACTATAGGTCTTTTCTTCGGCTTGTAATGTAGGCTAAGGGCTGGTATGATATTCAATGGCATTTAGAGTGACAAAGCCTCCTTGGCACTACCTTAACTTTTGGGGTTCACTTATTAACCTTTTTCTTCTTTTTCTCCTTTTATTGATCACACATTATTCAGGATGGATGTGGCTTTACTTTTTCATTCTTTTTTTTTTCTTATTCTTCTTCCTCACCACCCATCTTTTTATTCTTTTTCACTTATTCTTTTCCTTTTATTATACCTTTCTTCATACCCAGTTTAAATTATGCACCCCTATGATAGCCACCCTCAACTTAGGTTGTTTACCTAAGTCAAGGTGCACAGTGTCCAAGAAGGACCAGGGCTAAAATGGGTTCGTTATGATCTAAATAGGAAGGTGATAGGTGTCATATAAAGAAATGGTCAATTCAGGCTCAAAATAGGGATCAAGAGATATCATGAATACAGGGAAGGTCTTTTAGGCAAAAAAAATGACTTGAAATCAAAACGGCCTATGATCCTTTCCTAACCCCTATCTTTTAACTAAGGTAAGACTAACCGGGCAAGTTCTAGATTCAACACACACAGGGAATTGAGTAAGACCTCACACACACATGGCACAATGGTACATCACAAGCTACTACCCATTCGGTTCATGCAATTGTTAGCAGTGATTAGCATGTCCCTAGTACTAATGCCATAAAAAGATTCATAGTAGCCACATATAAATGCATATCACATAATTATAAAATAGACCAACGGAGAGGTGTTTATCCGTCTTAAAAATCAACAAAAATATGTCAACTGCCCTAGATACTTATTTTTCTCCAGTTAATCATAACACATTAAAAAACAAACACAATACACCTAAACATGCCGGCTCTACTAGGAACAAGACTTCGAGGAAAAGAGGAACGACAAAAAAAACCCTAGGAGGACATCACACCCACAATCATCCCCACCCTTAACTTAATATCATGCAGTGTTCCCAACGCGTCAGTCCAAAACAAGAGAGTTAGAAACATACCTGTGGCACCATGGGTGTGAAGATCTGATGTTAATCACACAATACAAATACAAACAATAAAATACCTTGGGTTGCCTCCCAATAAGCGCCTAATTTAGTGTCGCGGCATGACCCAACTCAGCTTTTTCCTCCATCTTGAGGATATGATCTTCACCCACAACTTAGAATCCATCTTTTTGCCTTGCTCATAGGGAGGTGGTAGAAAGATTAAGAAGTCGAGTAATGGATGATGCATGGTAAACAACTCAGCTTTAAAGTGAGTTATGTTTTTATGTTGCTTATCAAGTGTAAAATAAAGAATATAGGATTTTTGTTCCTCATCTTCACAGTCTTTCACTATTTTAGATGATTCCTCAAACAAGATATCATCTAAACATAATGTGGAAAAATGCTTCGAGTGTGGCCCAAAAAATCCTACTTAAAAATTTACACTATCCTCTACTCACTCACTTTTATTCATCTTCTCAACATTTTTACTTTGAATTGGGATAGAGTCTTCATAAGAGATTGGCTTTGCTTTTTCTTTTGCCTCTAGCACTATTTCCTCAATCTTGGAATCATCCCTCATGGTTGGCTCGATTGATTAGGAAATCTCCAAGATCATCAGTATAGGAATCTTGTTCTTCATTGTCATACTCTTCCATTATTTTAAATGATTCCACAGATAAGATATCATCTAAACATAATTTAGAAAAGCATTTTGGATGATTGACCTCGATATCTATCTCTTCTATCCTTTCTCTTCCCTCGTTAAATGCCCTAATGTCTTGATGTATGTCACATATGGTATCATTCGTTGTGTCTATCAATCCAACATTAGTTGAAGCATAGCTTCAATGTCACTCTTTCCAGTGCTGCGTTCTTCCCTTTTCTAACCATAAGACCTATCATACTCATAAGAAGAACTAGAACTTGGGTTAGCACAATAGGGGGAGGGGGAATTTGAGAAATCACTCCAATGTCCATCTTGACCACCACATAAAGAACAATTATAGTCCCGGTAGGATGGAGATGGTGCACACATCTCTCTCCGGGGAGCATAGCTAAAGTCATGCCAAAAGTGGGGTCCATCACAATATGGACATAGATCATCTAGATAGGATTTCCTACCACCAAACTCATTCATTTCATGATGCCATTGTAAGAAATAAGCAAAAATAAAGAAAATCTACCTAACCCACGAAACAAAGGAAATCACAAACAAATATTTACAAGTTTGAATTCAAGCAAGTAAGGTAAAATTCCAAACCAACTCAATACGCCAAATTATTCCCCGGCAACGACACCATTTTTTGATAATGCTCAACTTACACCTCAAATTAGTGTAAGGCGGTCGTCGTCAATATATTTACCCAACTTTGGAGTCGAGGTCGAATCCACAGGGAACAATGTGAGTGGTGATTAAACTTGTTTGAAATTATAGCTACAAGTTAAATTCAAACAAATGATAAAAAAATATAAAATGGGGTATATTTGTATTTCTAGTCATATGTTCCGAACCTATGATACAAGATCCAATTCCATATCTTGAAGTTTTGGCTGGTTCTAATTTCCCATTTACTCCGCATCCAGAGGGGTAAATGGTTTTTTTCCCATCTTATTACAGCCCCCAAAAACATGATATTAATCCTCCCTAAAGGTAAAATCCTTCATAATTTCTCAAAGTTTCTCAAGAACAAACCCTAGGGGATCTAATTTCAAATTCAAGATTCAAGGACGCACCATCAATCTTCACGAATTCAAGCACCAAGGTATGTTAGGTGTTTATTCAAGGGTTTTCTTTTACCCTTGGAGTTCAATAAACTCTTTTAAAGCTTCAAGTTCATTTATTTCATGAATTTCATGTTGGGCTTGAATGTATTCATGATTATGATATTAATTGGATTTATAATTCATGATTTAATAAAACATTCATGCAAATCTATTTGACATGTGTTTAGTATTATGTGAATTCATGTTAAATCCCTTGAATTTGTAAGTTGGGATTGAAAATCATTATGCCTACATGTTGATTAGTATTATCTTCATAGATTATGTTCCCCAAGCGTTTGATAAATTGCTCATATGGATTAAAGGGGGAAATCATGACATGCTAGCTTATGTACAAGCTTATATCTTATAAGGGTTTGATAAAATGTCTCTATGAATGTGTTATGAACATTATAATGCTTTTAAAGATCATGCTATGCTTTACTTTTATTGTTATCGAATCATGGGGGTATCTAATGCCCGATAATCTAGTTGTTCACCTAGAATTATAGTAGCTTCAAAATACTCTTACTAATGTCACGTACAACAACATTCAGTCAGTATAGTACTCAGTATATCCAGTCATTAAATAGAACTCAGGACATTAAATCAGTTACAGTACTCAATGAACTCAGTCCAGTTTAGTCAGTCAACATGACCAGTAACAATTCAATCTAGCCTAGAATAATTTAAAAATAGTTCAGTGTCTATTCAGATTCAACACCGAGTAAACCCAAGGATGGAGACTCACCTGCCAGTAGAGGGTGTGATCCTTAGGAGCAGTCCTTACATTCCAGAACTACCTAGCCAGCGTAGGTTGAGACATCAACCTTCCAGCTAAGGGTTGATGAGATGTTCCATCTTCTAGTTGAGGGTACCACTATTCTCGTTCAGTGCACCTGCCAGATCAGGGTGAATCAACACTTGTCTTTACCCATGGCATGGTACTGACACCCTTTCAACTGGGGTTATAAGTTGGACCCTAATTAGTTCAGAGAGAGGCATGTCGGTTAGATATTTACCTCCCACAGTATTAGTTTTAGACTCAGTATAAAATCTCAGTTAAGTTTTAGAATCATGACTGTCAGATGCAGTCACCCAGTTCAGTACAAAACTTAGTTCCGTTCTACAGAATCAGGACTGTTAGAAATAGTCACTCAGTATACAGTAATTCAATATCAATAAACTCAAATATCAGTCATTCAGTTATCAAAATTCAGTACCCAGTATTAACATGATCTTAGTTACAGTCCGCGTAGTTATGTGCATATTATTGCATACCAGTACATTCAAAGTACAGATGCATACCTTTCTTTTGTGCTATAATGTTTTATATCATAGGTTCAGACGCACGGGCTCCTGACCACAGTTAGCAGCCCAAACTATCAGCAAAGAATTTAGTAGTGAGTCCTCATAGTTCGAGGACAATGTTGTTATTTCATCACTTTCAGTATCTTTACAGTAGTCAGAGTTAGTTGGGGACTTGTCCCATCAACTCCACCTTCAGATAGTTAGAGGCTTTCAAACTAGAGTATTTACAGACAAATGTTCAGCTTTTAGTATTTTGATTTCAGTTTTGAACCTTATGGCAATTTCCACCTAATTTCCATATTATCTAGTATTATCATTATTCAGTGATTACAGCAGGTTCCAGTCATGGTTAGCTTGTGTTCCTTTGGGATTATGAGAACCGTGTAGCATCCAGGGTACATACTCAAGGCATTATAAACTTGGTATCAGATCCTAAGGTTCAACAAAGTCCTAGGAAATCTGAAAGTTGCGTCTAGTTGAGTCTTGTGACTTTGTTTATAGCGCGCCACACTTATGAACATAAGGCTATGAGACATTTTAGAAAAAGATCCCTTCTTTCATTATCCATATTATGCGAGTGAGCATGATCTCAAGTTACACTCTCAGTCTAATCCTTTTCTTACTTCTATTGACAGAATATGCCTTCCAAAATTACTAACGTATGGAGAACTGGAAACCAACCAGTGCCTCCGTGTAATTACCCGAGTTTCATGAAGTTTTCATGTCGTAAACCTCTCAACTTTTTCCTCACGAAATCAGATCCAGCCTAAAGAAATTGTTACCTTAGAGTTGACTCTCTCATTTTGATCATAGCCATATAGATATTTTCATGAAAGTTCATGCACTCACAGATCAGTTTATTAGCCCACTACGTTGGGATTCAGTCATATAGTTTATTTTAGTTGTGTATGATTTCTTATAACCTTAGATTCCTTAGTAATTTCAGTCTAATTAGCCATATTCGAGGACAAATATTCCCAAGGGGGAGATATTGTAATACCCCACACTTTTCGTAGCTTAAAACCATCCCTAGAATGTTAAAAATTATCTTCTAAAATGAATACCTATTTATTTCATGTTGTATTTTCCAGATTTAAACTTTTCATTATGTGGGGAATTAAATAAGCTTTCCATCGATACCAAATTTTCCTAACTCCGACACTCGGTGAAGGAGTTATGACATTTTTAAGTTGACAGTGTGCCACCTGGGCACTTGATGCATCGTGCAGGAGGGAAAAATGATAATCGTCAAATTGCAGTGGCCCTCCTTGATAGACCCACATCACGGAGAAGCCCGAATTTCTATTTTTCAAAAAACAGTTGCCCAATGCGATGGTGGAGCATCGCGTTAGTAGCCAAAATGGCAAAACTATAGGGCACCGCGATAGCTCTGCATCACAGAGAATTCCCATTTCCCACTCGTCTTTTTCCAGTGAGCCACCAAGATTATGGTGCATCATGGTGGCAAACCAAATCGGGAAAAATATTGTGTTTTTTAGTTCTGACTTAAAGTTCAAAAAGGGCTCTTTGGTCTTTTCCAAGCCCCAGGTCATTGAATAGCAGAGAATTTAGCCTATTCAAAGCTCATCATATTCACTCTCAAAAGAAAACCCTAAAGGTCAAACTTTCTCTCCAAGAAATCCAAATTCCTCTATTTATTCTCTATAGAAATACAAGATTAAGGATTTCCAATACAAGAACTCCAAGGTTTCATCTTCAAAGAACCAATAGAGATCCAACATTCAAGCTTTTTATCTAAGATCCTCAATTAAGGTATGTGGGATTATGAACAAGGACAATCCTTTTGTCCTTGTGCCCAAAACTTAATTTTGGTTTCAATTTTACTGAATATTGTATGATTTCCCTGGAAATTTAAGTTAGGGTTGATACCCAAATCCTTATTATTTTAGTTTATGATATTTGTATGATATTTAAGACTCCAATTGCAAGAAATTTACATATATTCATGTTTGCAATTATAAGTTTTGTATTATGAGTTATATACCATTATCTTGACTGAGATTGTTGAAAGCTTTTAAGATGATTATTGAGCATGAAGTTTAAATCTGATTATTGATGTAACTATTCATGCATTAAAGCTTTATACTTTGAGTCCTAAGTACTATTGATGATTTTAGAAGGAGATTATGATCTCAAGTCCTATTGAAAAGTTTTGATTTGTGCTTTCAAAAGCAAAGATTGTTATTTTGATCCTAAGCTAAGATAGGAATCCACATTATTCATACGGTCTAGATTTAAATCAAAGAGAAGCATAATTGGTTTTAATTACGAAACCTTGTGCTATTTTAAGGTGGATTTTCTAAAATTTATGAGAAATAAATATGAGAGTAGTATTTAGCACCGAGTTAGGTATGATTCCAAGGTCTCATGCCCCAAAACTATGTGCCACCGTAGGTTTCTGATTTGCCCATAGTGGGCTAAGATATTGATCACTTAAGTTAAGGCTCTATTTCGATGGCAAAGATAGAACAACTCTCCCCAACATAGGCAAGATGTTGGACTCCATGTCAGCTCACATGGTTTATGTCGGTTCGAAGAAACTCCCTAAGTCCCAAGTTCCAAGTTTCATAATCTCCCAAAGTCTCTAAGTTTCAAAGAAAAAGAATGATATAAAAGCTTTTATAGTACTAAGTGTAAAGGCTCACATATTTTTCTTAGATTATGCTTTTCAAAAAGATAATAGTTATAGTTTTCAGTTTGCAGATTTTAGATTTTTGAGTGAGTCCTTTCTACACTTAGGTAGCATGATTTAAAGAGAGAATACAAGTACAACTTTTAGAACTAAATGTTATGACTCACTGGATTTCTAAAGCATGACTTGCTTCTCATGACTATTATTTTTAGTATTTCAGATATTCCAGCTTATGTGAGTCATTTACATTTAGCATGCATTGTTTTACAAATTATGATAATGAGATGATGTTTTACTTATGCATTTCACCCCCATATACTCAGTACATCCTCAAAGTACTGATCCACATATATATATCTATGTGCTAAATTATCTCATAATATAGGTATCAGTTTAGGTGTGGCACTCATTTGATATTCAGACAATTTGTAGCTTCTAGTTAGCAGTTGATGAGTCCTCTTAATTCAAGGGCTCCAGTCAGTCATATAGTTTGGGCAGTATTTTATTTTCTATTTATTCAGTTGTATTGATTTGGGATAAATGGGGGTCATATCCCGGCTACCTAAAGTCAATACTAGTAGAGGCTTCATAGAAAGTCAATAGAATTAAGGTATTTGATTCCAGTTTTTTTTATAAAAGAAGAATTGTACTTATTTTAATTTAGTTTTGTATTTATCAGATTTAGAAAAGAGTAATCTTCCACTTATTTCATTCAGATGTATGTATTTTATTCAGTTACTTATGAGTTATGCTAGTAGAAGGGTTAGCTTGGGATCACTTGTGGTCCTAAGAACTATGTGACGTCTCGATACCATTTTTGGGGCGTTATACTCTACCCGTTTAGGTAGATCCCCTAAATGAGCATGTGTCTCACTCTGAACTCAGGACTACTTTCACAGCCTTAGCTTATTCAGTAGAAGACTAGAATAATCAACTGGCTACAATCCTATCTAGGCTTATGACTCAAGCTCCGCAGAGTAAGAAGAATAGATGTAGGAAAAGAGATAGAAAGAATAAGAGGGCCAGAACGCACAGGACAAAGAGTGTCCGAACAAATCCTCCTTACCAGAAATGTGGCAGAAACCATCAGGGCATGGGTAGGGCTGGAAGTGGGTTGTGTTTTGGATGTCGAAATCCAGGCCATAGAATTAGAGATTGTCCTCAGTCAAGTTTGCAGAGTCAGCATATCCGTCTCTCAACTTAGTCTGGTTGCCCAAATTAGCAGGGTGCCACTTCTAGTGCTACTAGTGGGCAATGCCTAAACAAGCTTTATAAACTTCAGTCTTGACAGGATCGGGAAAGTTCTCCTGATGTGGTCACTGGTACATTACAAGTTTATCATTTGTACATTTATTCTTTTCTTGATCTAGAAGATTCTTTGTCCTTTGTAACTCCTTATAGATCTATTGACTTTGGAGTCAGTCCCAAGATCCTAGTAGAGCCCTTATAAGTCTCTACCCTAGTAGGTAAATCTACCGTAGCCTGATGGGTATATAGGAACTGTCCGATTATGGTATCTTAGAAAGTCACTTCAGCAGACTTAGTAGGATTAGATATGACCAATTTTAATTTCATTCTTGGCATGGATTGGATTCATTCGTACTATGATTTAGTTGACCACAAAAATAAAATTGTCCATATTCAATTTTTGGATAAAACTGTCCTTGAGTGGAGGGTAGTACTTCAGCATTTAGGGGTCAGCTTATTTCTTACCTTAGGGGTGAGAAAAATGATATCTAAGAGGTGCGTTTATCATATCGTTCAGAGACCCCAAACCTTGAGTCAGTTCTAGTAGCATATGAATTCCCAGATGTGTTTCCCGATGATCTTCTAGGACTCCTTCCCAAGTGGAAAATTGACTTTGGAATAGACATTCTTCCATATACTCAGCCTATCTCTATTTCGCCATATGGAATGGCCCCGCAGAACTCAAAGAGTTAAAATAACAGTTGAAGAATCTCGTAGATAAGGGCTCCATCAGACCCAGCGTATCCCCTAGGGGTGTACCAGTTCTATTCGTACGTAATAAAGATGGTTCTCTTAGAATGTGTATAGACTACTGGCAGCCAAATAAAGTCACAATCAATAATAAGTATCCACTTCCCAAAATCGATGACTTGTTTGACCAACTTCAGGGTGCCAGTTACTTTTCTAAGATAGACCTCAGATCAAGCTATCACTAGTTCAGAGTCAGAGAATGTGACATTCTGAAAAATGCTTTTCGAACTTGGTATAGTCACTTCGAATTCCTAGTCATGTAATTTGGTCTTACCAATGCTCTGGTAGCCTTCATGGGCTTGATGAACCGCGTGTTCAATTAGTATTTGGACATGTTCATCATAGTCTACATAGATGACACTCTTGTTTATTCCTATAATGAGGATGAACTTGCCGATCATCTCAGAATCATACTTCAGACTCTCAAAACTCATCAGTTATCATGGTATCTTATCTATTTATGTCTTACATGTTAGCTCTATGATAATATCTCATAGTTGTGCACGTTAGCGAAAATCATGTACGCTTACAACTCCTAGTATAAGGAGTTTCAGTTCTCTTGGTATTATGAATCATGTTTAATAAATACAGAAACTCCAAACTCATGTCATGCAACTCATGACTCATGTACTCATGTCATGCTTTATAGTATGACCAGTTCCCATGATTCATGCTGCACACCTAACGGTCAACTAAATTCAGATTATGTCATGTATATCATCAATTTAGATCTCTTGATAAATACATGGTGTTGATATTCTATTCCTCAGGCCTCAGTTAAGTATCGAGTTCAACATAGTATTCATTTACGCTTCAGGTCCTCATGTTTTAACCCTTTAGTGAACTCTTCTTAAGAAATTATGTAGGGATGAGCGATTGCTTAGATAAGAGAGAGTAAATGTTTCATGATAAGGGAAGATTTTTGCATGTTTGTTTTACACGAGGCTTTAGTTAAGAAAATAGGCCTTAATGTCAGGTTAGTATTCTAAGTAAATGGCTTGCAAGAAGTTGTATTTTGTTGTTAAAGGGAGGGAAATCAAATTTTTTCATGATATGAGAAGTTGAGAAAATGCCTAGTGTGAGTGTCTTTCCAGATCCTCGATTTACGTCAGTATCCATCATATAGTTATCAAAACCCAATATTCAGTTCCAGTATAGTCTCAGTTCCAGTCTCAGTTACCATCTTAGTTATAGTCTCAGTCCAGTAGTCAGATCAGTAACTTAGTTTAGTTTCAGGTTTGCTTGACCATAGCGTACAGTTATCAGTTATTCAGTTATCAGTATTTTAGTACCTCAGTTTATAGACTATTTAAGAATAATGATATATGCATGGTCTTACATTCTCAAATAATACAGTGTTCATGAATTTATGATCAATTATCTTATGTTACTCAATTAGTCCTTACCTCATATGCATAATACTCTACAGTTTCAGTCCAGACTAAGTACAGTTCCATATTACATGACCAATATTCAGCTATCAGCCATTCAGTTAATTAGATAAGTTAGTATGTTTATGCATTCATGCTCAGTGTCCATGTGAATATTTTCTGTAGTCTAAGGTGAAGTGTCGTACTAAGGTGGAGAATAAAGTTGAGCGGGTATTAGAAGAATATGTCTAAGCTTGAAAATTTGTAGATGCAGTGCATAGGGCTTAGTCACTCTATCTTATATGATGTTTTGTAGGCCTCGTCTCATACTACAGAATTTTTGTTAGGATGTGATTTCTTATTCAGATGTTTTATTCAGCCCATGCAAAGATTCCTTGCTCCCCAAAACCATTAGAACTCTATAAAAAGGGTGTCAAAGAAAGGCTCCAGTCGAGTATAAGTTTCCTGCATGAGTTAGTCCACAAAGCCAGCAATCCAGTTTAGCAGACATGCGGACAAGTTCGTATGGTTTGGTTTCCCATCTCTCAATATAATAGCCACTATCCGAAGTCTCATAAATATAACTATTCCAAGATGGAGCAACCAGGTATTTGCGAGTTCAACTCAGTTCATGTATCATGACTCAGTTTCAGATCCCTGATATACAGTCACGATTCAGTTCGTAGGTGCCCTGTGCATCATCCCAGTCTTTTCTCAGTAGATCATCCAAGTCAGTATTCTTCAGGGGATGTAATATCCCAACAGGGAGATACACTATAATCCCCTGAGCTTTCATGACCTAAACCTTCCATCTTCTCTTCACATAACAAACCAATTTGGAGTAGTGGGTACTTATAAGTTGACCCTCAAGTTCCAATCTAAGTCATATGCCAAGTATTCAGGGGCTCAGTTCTCATGATATTCAGTTCATGTATCATGTTTCGGGCACAGTTATGTTCTCATGTTCCCATTCATGCGTGTTTAGTAAAGGATCTCGAGTTGAGATCGGTAATTTTATATTCTTGACAATCTCTCCCATGAAGGAGGTAAAAAAGGTTTGGCAAGAAGGGGTAGCTCAGTTCCCGATATGTCGGCCCTTACTGAATTCTCAATCATTTTGGAAAGGTTGCTTATGAGATTTAGTATTCTTCAGATTTAGCTTCAGTACACCCAGTGTTTTATGTATCCTTTCTTAGGAAGTGCATAGGTAACCCAACAGTTGTAGTCCCTATAAGGAGTATAGTTATTCAAAATAGTCTCTATTATGAAGAGATCCTAATAGAAATCCTCGATCATCAGGATTCGCAGACTAAGAAACAAAGAGGTTCTTCTAGTGAAAGTTCTTTGGATGAATCAGTCTGTTGAGGGAGCTACTTGGGAAGCAAAAGTAGATATGAGGACCAAGTAGACTCACCTCATATCCGCAAACTCAGTCTCAACTCAAGGTAACAGTTTCCCTTGAATTCATTTAGTTCCATGCTCATATTACCTTTACAAATCTATATCGGTTCAGTTGCATAGCCTTTTCATATCATGCATACCTTCATGAAATAGCTCAGTCATATCTCATGTTTTCATTACTTAGTCATGCTTCAGTTAAGTATGCCAGTATGATAACTCAGTATATCAGTACTTTTAGTTATGTAATCATGTTTCAGTTGTGCATATTTAGTACATATAAATCCAGTCTATCAATATTCTCAACTTAGTCTGTCTCATTCGAGGATAATTGTTCACAAGGGGGAGATATTGTAAGATCCCAAAAAATTCTAATCTTAACTCAGTCCGTTAAAGCTTAAAAAGAGGTCCCAGACTTAGAAATTTTAGCTAAGAGGTTATACTTCAAAGT
Source organism: Capsicum pubescens (assembly GCA_030864215.1). Classification (NCBI taxonomy): domain Eukaryota; kingdom Viridiplantae; phylum Streptophyta; class Magnoliopsida; order Solanales; family Solanaceae; genus Capsicum; species Capsicum pubescens. The sequence goes on along the minus strand of CM061540.1, from coordinate 66,300,213 downwards.
ATTTCAGCCTTCGTATGTTGGTGATCCTATTTTACGACTCTTATGACCTTATAATATCGATTTTTAAGTTGACTCATGATCAGGAATGCCAGTAGGTCACTTCGTGTGAGTTTCAGATTTTTGGGACCTCATTTGAACCATGTTCAGGCAATCGAAATAGTGGGTCAACGCAATCTCAAAGCATCGTGTCGCCTATCGCATTGACAAATAATTTTCCCCAGGTTTTAATGTAATTCCAGTGAACCAACACAAACTAGATGCGGTGCGTTGGTCATCGCGTTGAGGCCATCAACGCGCTACGTCAGGATCTGCATCACTGGGAACACTTTCAGTCATTAAAACTTTGCGTCTAGAGAGGTAAATGGGTCTTTTCACACCTTATACCAGCCCCCAAAAATACGAGATTAAGCCTCCCTAAAATCAAAATCCTTCATAATTTCTCAAAGTTTCTCAAGAACAAACACTAGGGGATCTAATTTCAAATTCAAGATTCAAGGATACACCATCAATCTTCAGAAATTCTAGCACCAAGGTATGTTAGGTGTTCATTCAAGGGTTTTCTTCCACCCTTGGAGTTCAAGAATCTCTTTTAAAGCTTCAAGTTCATTTATTTCATGAATTCCATGTTGGGCTTGAATGTTTTCATGATTATGATGTTAATTGGGTTTCTAATTCATGATTTATTAAAAGATTCATGCAAACATGTGTGTAGTATTATGTGAATTCATGTTAAAGCCCTTGAATTTGTAAGTTGGGATTGAAAATCATGATGCCTACATGTTGATTAGTATTATGTGCATTGATTACGTTCCCCAAGTGTTTGATAAATTGCTCATGTGGATTAAATGGGGAAATCATGACATGCTAGCTTATGTACAAGCTTATATCTTATAAGTGTTTGATAAAATGTCTCTATGAATGTGTTATGAACATTATAATGCTTTTAAAGATCATGCTATGCTTTACTTTTAATGTTATCGAGTCCTGGGGGTATCTAATACCCGATAATTTAGTTGTTTATCTAGAATTACAGTAGCTTCAAAATAGTCTCAGTAATGTCACATACATTAGCATTCAGTTAGTATAGAACTCTATATATCCAGTCAGCAAATAGAACTCAGAACATTAAATCAGTTACAGTACTCAGTGAGCTCAGTCCAGTTTAGTCAGTCAACATGATCAGTAATAGTTTAGTATAGCCTAGAATAATTTATAAATAGTTCAGTTTCTATTCAGATTCAGCACCGAGTGAACCCAAGAATGGGGACTTACCTTCCAGTAGTGGGTGCGATCCGTAGGAGCAGTCCTTACGTTCCAGAACTACCTAGCCAACATAGGTTGAGACATCAACCTACCAGCTGAGGGTTGATAAGGTGTTCCACTTGCCAGTTGAGGGTACCACCTTTCTCGTTCAGTGCAACTGCCAGATGAGGGTGACTCAACACTTGTCTTTACCCATGGCATGGTACTGACACCCTTTCAGCTGGGGTTATAAGTTGTACCCTAATTAGTTCAGAGAGGGGCATGTCGATTAGATGATTACCTTCCATAGTATTAGTTTTAGACTCAGTATAAAATCTCAGTTAAGTTTTAGAATCATGACTATCAGATACAGTCACCCAGCTATGTACAGAACTCAGTTCAGTTCTACAGAATTTGGACTGTCAGAAATAGTCACTCAGTATACAGTAATTCAATATCAATAAACTCAGATATCAGCCATTCAGTTATCAAAATTTAGTACCCAGTATTAACATAATCTTAGTTACAGTCTGCGTAGTTATGTGTATATCATTACATACCAGTACAGTTCAAGTACAAACACATACCTTTCTTTTACGCTATAATGTCTTATATCATAGGTTAGAATGCAGGGCTCCTGACCGCACTTAGCAGCCCAAACTATCAGCAACAAATTTAGTGGTGAGTCCTCATAGTTCGAGGACAGAGTTGTTATTTCATCACTTTTAGTATCTTTATAGTAGTCAGAGTTAGTTAGGGACTTATCCCATCAAATCCACCTTCAGACAGTTAGAGACTTTCAAATTAGAGTATTTACAGACAGATGTTCAGCTTTCAGTATTTTGATTTCAGTTTTGAACCTTATGGAAATTTCCGCCTAATTTCCATATTATATAGTATTATCATTATTCAGTGATTACAGTAGGTACCAGTCATGGTCAGCTTGTGGTCCTTCGGGATTATGAGCACCGTATAGTATTCAGGGTACAGACTCGAGGAGTTACAAACTTGGTACATATCCTAAGGTTCAACAAAGTCCTAGGAAGTCTGAAAGTTGCGTCTAATTGAGTCTTATGCCTGGGTGTATAGAGCACCATACTTATGAACATAAGGCTATAAGGCGTTTTAGAAAAAGTTCCCCTTCTTTCACTGTTCATATCGTGCGAGTGAGCTTGAGCTCAAGTTACACACTCGGTCTAATTTTTTTCTTACTTCTATTTACAGAATATGCCTTCCAAAATGACTAACGGATGGAGAACTGGAAACCAGCCAGCACCTCCGTGTAATGCAACGAGTTTTATGAAGTTTTCATATCGTAAACCTCTCATCTTTTTCCTCTCGAAATCAGATGTAGTCTAAAGAAATTATTACCCCAGAGTTGACTCGCTCGTTTTGATCTTAGCCATATAGCTATTTTCATGAAAGTTCATGCACTCACAGATCAGGTCATTAGCCCACTACGTTAGGATTCAGTTATACAATTTATTTCAGTTGTGCATGATAGCTTACAACCTCAGATTCATCAGTAATTTCAGTCTAATTAGCCATATTCGAGGACAAATATTCCCAAGGGGGAGATATTGTAATACCCCACACTTTTCGTAGCTTAAAACCATCCCTAGAATGTTAAAAATTATCTTCTAAAATGAATACCTATTTATTCCATGTGACATTTTCCAGATTTACACGTTTTATTATGTGGGTAATTAAATAATCTTTCCATCGATACCAAATTCACCAAATTCCAACACTCGGTGAAGGAGTTATGACATTTTTAAGTTGACAGTGTACCACCTGGGCACTTGATGCATCGCGGAGGAGGGAAAAACGATAGTCTTCAAATTCCAGTGGCCCTCATTGATAGCCTTGCATCAGGGAGAAGCCTGAATTCCCATTTTTGAAAAACCAGTTGCCCAATGTGATGGTTGCGCGTCGCGCTAGTAGCCAAAATGGCAAAACTATTGGGCACCGCGATAGCTCCGCGTCATGGAGAATGCCCATTTCTCACTCATCCTTTTCCAGTGATCCATTGAGATTGTGGTGCGTCGCGGTGGCCAACCAAATCGGGAAAAATATTTTGTTTTTCAGTTCCGACTTGAAGTTTAAAAAGGGCTCTTTGGTCTTTACCAATTCCTGGGTCGTGAATAACAGAGAATTTAACCCATTCAAAGCTCATCATATTCACTTTTCATATATTCACTCTCAAAAGAAAATCCTAAAGCTCAAACTTTCCCTCCAAGAAATCCAAATTCCTCTATTAATTCTCTAAATAAATACAAGATTAAGGATTTCCAAAACAAGAACTCCAAGAATTTATCTTCAAAGCACCAATAGAGATCTAAGCCTCTTAAGCCATAGTTGAATTTTTGTTTTATCTGCTATTTCAGCATTGAGCATGTAATCAACTACTCTGCTATGTACTGGTAGCTATTGTCTCTGTAGAAAGTATAATACATTTTATTCTCTACCAATCTCCTTCACCTTCCCAATCCAAAGTTCCTAAAATACACAGAAGTTAGGGAAGAAAGTTGTAGAACAATTAAGTTGTTTAGTAGCATATGAGACTGATAACAAATAATATTTAAATTGAGGTAAATGGAACACGTTTTATATATTGTTCCTATCAGAGATAATACTAGAGCCAGTGTGTGTAACAAGTGATATATCTCCATTTGGTAATGTTACTTTTTGTGGATGCACTGACTCAGATATTGAACCTTTATTTAGAAGTTCAATGTCTGTTGTCTTGTGATTTGTAGCACCTGTATCAATAAACCACTTATATGGTTTATTGTTGACAACCAGTGCCCTATTAATATCTGTCATGTTTTCTGCAGTAGTAGAGGGTATTGATGCTAAAACTTGATTCTGTTGTTCCAGCATTTTGCAAATTTTATCATACTATCCAGGTGTAAACCTTGGTGTAATCATCCCATCCTTTGGTTTACTTTATGAAGTCTGATAAGAACCATAAGATTGAGTTTGTTTAGGATGAAAATTCCAATCTTCAACCATATCATTATGAGCACTAGAAGCAATCTTTCTCTGCCTACTTTTGTTATCAAAGCCACATCTGAAGTCTTTGTTGACTCTTTGATCTCCATGTTTTGGATGACCTAGTGGATATTCAACTAACTTGTAGAAAATCCATCTTATAGTGACCTTTTATCTTGCAATGATCACAAATAATATTTGAGTTGGAGGTTGAAACATAGTTCCTTTTTTCCCTCTGATAACCACCTTGCTATCTAGTTTTAGAGTACAATGCAACAACATCAATTGTAGTAGGTGTAGCACCAAGAAAACCTGTTCCCTGTACTGACCGAGCCATAGATTTTTGATTCTCATCACTTGTGATCATGGAGTGGACAATGTTAACTGTAGGTAGTGGTGTCATTAATAAGATTTATCTTTTTGCTTATGATTATGAATCATTCAAGCCTATTAGAAATTTATACAACTTTTGTCTTTGAAGATAAGCTAAAAAATATCTTGTTTTTTCACAGTTAAAAGCAGGTCATTGGACTAAAGACTCAAACTCATCCCATAAGTCTTTCAACTTAGGGAAATAGACAGAAACAGAGTGAACACCTTGTGACACAGTTGTAATTTCTTGATGCAAATTGTAAGTTCTTGATCCATATATTTTATCAAATATTTATTTAACATCCATCCACACATCACAATCCTTCGAGGCATGTAACCCCTCCAAGAAGGTTACTAGATAGTAAATATACCAGCCATGACAATACCATTGCATTAACCATTTCCCATTGGTTAGCGAAGTCTGTAGAGAAGATTTCTTTTCTCCAAGAACCATAAATTATTCCAAACTTATTTCAGCATAATAATGCAATCCTAACCGCTTTACTCCATACTACATAATTTTTTCTTCCTTGTAATTGAAATGAAACAAGCGAAGTACCTGAGATGTCTGCAACTTAGAGATATAGAGGTGATTGATATCCAGAGTAGTAGTTGTAAACTTAAACGAAGTACTGGAATTTGCATTATTCGTTGGAGGTACAGTTGAAGTACCGATTCCATTAACACCAGTCACCATGGCAATTAATTAAAGAGGATTTCCAGAAGGATGAGCGCTCAGATTCTGTAGTTCTTGATTTTAAGAACAAATCTAGTTTTCACTCGAGAATTCGGATCGAGTCTCACAGACTAATTCAATTGAGTGTAAGCTCTAATACCATGAAGAATTAGGTGATCTTAATGGTAATCACCATGAACAACTAAGAAAGAAAGTAAAAGACAAGAGAGGAGAAGAGAGAACAAAGATGATTATAGAGAATTAGCCAAAACTGTAATTCTTTGTATTCAAGTAGTTATTCAATAGTACATGATACTTGTTTATATATAGGCAATTAGTAAGTGAGCTAAGACTACTAGAAGGTTAGCTGGTTGGTTAGTGGTGAGATAGAAGTTAGTTATAACTAACTTCACTAAGTCATTGCAGTAGTAATTTGACATAGTTAGAACACCTTTAATAACCTGTTTCAACACAAAATTTGGTGACACAGTATAAGAGCCTCTAATACAATATCTAGAGCTGAAATACATAGTTTGCCTCTAAAATAGGAATAAAGATAACTTACAGATAGAAGAGGCCTGAAGTCGACTCTGACAAGCCTTGAGTGTATAGTGCCTCAAAATATCACCAACTCCACTACACGATTCGGTCTTCATGGGTCTCACTTTTACTAGGATCATCATCAAAAGGACACAATATGGGTGATTATGGTCCACTTGTACGCAGTAGGTATCATAAGATGAATGAGTAAAATAGAAAATAAGATAAGTAAAATATACTATATGAATGTCACCTGTAACTAGAAAAGTATCAAACGGTAGCTCACACCTCCTCCACTAATAATTTTAATATAAAGTTGTACACAGAAACAACATCAACATAGATATAAAAAATAAATACATGAAAATCAAACACAATTCAAGAAAACTAAGAAAAATAGGCAAGATGTGAATTCAATGTAATGTGAATGTGATGAATGATGAAAGCCATCGCATAAATTTTCTTATACACCCATCGAGCTTGAAGCTACCAAGTAGGACCCACAGGGGTTCAAAACCCATATACTATATCTTATATCTCAATATCAAGTCCTCTCCGGCTCATGTTCATGGAGGGGATTTTCCTAAAGGTACCTCATTTTATTTCAAAAGTAATATTTTACAGTGGTACTAGTATTTTTCAGTGGTACTAGTATCTCATAAATATATGTATATCTATGGAATAAGGATTTAATGCTCACAATTAACTCAAATAATGATATGGAATCCATCAACACGGAATATATACAAGTGAACTCAGAAAAATCACCTCAATATGTTCATAATTTATGATTATCAACTCCTATTAGGCACCATCAGAATAAATAAACAAGCAAGACATATTAATATGATATCAACCCTTAGCTTGGGTGTTTTATCATGATAAAAGCAACATCCAAATAAGACATATATTAGAAAAATAAACCCCTGCACAAACATCATATCTAGAATAAAGGCGTTTAGATGTATGGATAAGGTCAATGATGTCAAATAAAGCCCCCACACAGGCAATAAACAATATAAGATATCACAATTCAACCACTATAGAAATATAAACCCCACAGGACCATAATATAGTAAATATAATCTTAAAATATAAACCCCATAGTTATTTTTTTCAATCCATAACATGCTTTACATAGTCATTAACTATCTAGCTCAATCTGATAGAAGTTAAACTATAATCTACCTCAAAACAACAAAAGTCATCTCTAAAATGCTTTAACAGGGAGCCTTCCCTTTGCGAACGGCCTCAGAATCAACTAAAATAATCAAATATAGCACCTATACATGAAAGAAAGCTAACAATACTCATATTACCCATATTTGGGTCGGGTCCAAAACGACTTTGAAAATGGGTTTGAAATGAAGGGGGTAAAATTAGAATTTTATTTTAAAAAATACATTATCCAAGGTTATAAGAGTCTACAGGAGAAAACTCATGCAAATATGAGTTAAAATCGAGGTCCAAAATGAAGAAAAGTCCTTTTCAAAATTTATCAATAAAAACCTAAATTTTTCACTTTGAAATCAGGATTTAAAGGTGTTTTTGAAGATATAAACAATGGAAAATAGTGAGATTACGAGTTTACAAGTTACCCACACAAAAATCAACATCGAAACCCTCGAAAATTGCCTTTCCTGAAGCTTTGAGGTCCAAAATGGAGTAAAATCATGAAATAGAGTATTTATACTGTTTAGTGAACAATACCTCATGAACGCGGTCAACCCTTTGGATTTGCAAGGGTCAACGCTGAACAGGCCATCAAATTGTCCTTCACGTTCGCGGCCAAGACTTCTCGTTCGCGACAACCTCGTCAGGTTAGCTGAGAAAAACAATGTTGAACTTTGCAATAGCGATGAAGGGTAATTTTCTTCTTTTTATTTTTGGCCAGGTGCTCGCGTTCATAAAGAAGGATCAATGCACCAGATCTCAACTGTGCAACAACTGTTTTTGCATGGTTTTGAATTTTTCAAATGGACGCTCGAAATTTACTTGGGACCCGACATAAGTAAACCATATATTCTACTATGCTAATTTTAATATTTTAAACTCAAGGACGACGTCGGATTTTGAAACAAAAAACTTTTACATGAAATTATCCTTTGAAATTCATTTTCACTATTTTACAAATTAGGGGTCGAAATGAAATATAAAAGTCTCAAAACTGAACCAACTCCACTACTAACTCAAATTTGACATTTTGAATTTGCTGAGACAATCTATTTTTTCATCCACGACTTAAAATAATAAATGTTGATCGAAGTCAACTGTATGACTTCTCAAGCCTTTAGAAACCACTAACTCGTACAAATTATTTTTGATGGCATTGGAAATCATGCCAACCATTCCCAAACTTCAAAATCCGCATGTAGCAACTACATAACAGGCAAAATAGTTAAAATACATAGATTGGAAAATTCACAAATTTGGATCATTGCAAAATGAGAATTGATCGTTTTCCTCCTCACCACCAACTCTATCTATCCACAGTACATTTTGCCTTCTAATCATGTTTTTGTTTTAGATTTTAGTGTGGCCAAGTAGAAATTTTAGGTTTGTAGTTTATTGTGAACATCATAGATTTCAGTTTTTTTATTTTATGTTGTTCTCCAATGTGGCAATCTAATCTGGTCCTTTCAGAAAAATTATCTGACGTAGTTTATTTATTTAACTATGCTAAATTATCTTATCTTTGTTTAAGGAACTTACAAAAATAACTAAAATACATATACACACACACTAACTTCATTTCATTTTATTTTAACTGTCATTTTAATTTTAAAAAGTTAACCAAAAATAAATGTCATTTTAGGAATTCAGGACTATATTTATTGATGGTCTCCTAATATATCTTTAAAATTAAAGAAATAGTTCTTTCTAATAGTGCTCAATTCAAAAAACAGATTCAAATAAATAAGCGTTATTTAGTAACTATGCCTTATATTTATTGTTTCTCCTTAATGAACATGAAAATAGCTAAAACTATGAATAAAATAGAGGAAATAATTTTTAATGGCCACTTACAAATTGAATAGAAAAAATGATCTTTTGAGATCTTTATGTAAGAAATGAAGATATATAACGTATAAAAATGGAAATTTTCGGCTAAAAGAACATAAAACATAAAAATAGATTTTTATAAGACTACAAAACTAAATATCATGTTAAAATAGAAAGAAAAACAAAAATTAACTTGGATTTATTATGGATTCAATCAATTTAAGTAAAAAAAATCAAACTTGACTTCATGGTTAGTTTTGGTAGAGTTACAATGCAAAACTCTCTATGTGTGTCTGCGCGGAGGGGGGGGGGTGTTGTTTTGTCTTATCTCATTATTTATAAGATTATGATGCCAAAACTTTATCTTTGCAAAATCAAATTACATAATTTTTTTTTTTGAAATTGCACATATTCTATTTTTAAGGGACCTTTGTTTAAATATTTGAGATTTTTTTGAAGGCGGAAGATTAAATTTCTGAAAATCCTATACAAAAAGATACACAAGATTACTTAATGTTAGTTTATCTTCTCTCTTATGTGTCAATCATATTCACTCTAAATAGTAAAAAATATTTAATGTGAAATAAATGTGAACTAAATATGGATGTGCTTGACATGAATAGGTAAGCCTTTGAACTGCACTATATAATAAACAACTTTCGTTATGTTTTTTCATCCCAGAGTGTTGAACATTTAGTTGTTGTTTTTTTAAGGCTCCCCCACTACCAACTCACTAAATATTATTAGCTATTTTTAAAAGTATATTTTTGAATTCCTTTAGATTTCTTGCTTCTGTCCCATTTTTATTTTATAATTAACTAGATATAATTTTATATAGATCTGAAATAGATTACAATAATTGGGATTTAGGCACAGTTGTAAGAAATTGTGGCATCAATAGACCTAATAATTGTATAACTCCTAACTTAGGCTTGGAATCATTAAATTTTGATGATGATGATTTGAATTTTCTTCACAGAATTGTTGGTGTTGAAACACTAATTTTGATTACATAGCTCCTACAAATTTTTCAGTTGCTCGTCAAGAAAAATCATATGATCAATTTGATAACATCATACAAAAAAATCATATGATCAATTTGATGACATCTAGGGTAGGGCTTGGTTATGTTTTGATGAACCATGGGAAGGTGATTGCCTATGCTTCCAGGCAATTGAAGGTACATGAGAGGAATTATCCTACTTATGATTTGGAGTTGTTGGCAGTTGTATTTTCTTTGAAAATATGGTGGGATTATTTGTATGGTGTTTACATAGATATATTTTCTAATCACAAGAGTCTTCAGTATGCGTTCACTAAGAAAAAGCTTAATCTCAGGCAGAGGAGATGTCTTGACCTTCTCAAGGATTATTATATGAGTCTTCACTACCACCCAGGTAAGGCTAATACGATTGCTGATGCTCTTAGAAGGTTATCCATAGGGAGTTTGGCTCATTTGGAGGAATACACATGGGAATTGGTGAAGGACATTAACTGCTTGGCTAATCTTGCAGGTCATCTCTTTGACTCTAAAGATGGTGTTTTGATGGTGCAAGAAGTAGTTAGGTCATCTCTTGCTGCAGAGATTAAAGAGAAACAAGTGCTGGCTCCTGTTTTGATGAAAATCAAGAGTGATGTTGGTGGGAAAAATATAGTGGTGTTTGAGATCAGTGGTGATGGTACTTTACGGTACCAAGGGAGTTTGTGTGTTCCTGATGTCGACGAGATGCATCAAAGATTTTTGGCTGAGGCACATGAGTCAAGCTATGTTGTTCATCCCGACTCGACTAAGATGTATCATGATCTTAAGGAGTCTACTGATGGAATGACATGAAGAGCGATGTGGCTGATTTTATGGCCAAGTGTATGGTGTGTCAACAGGTTAAGTTTGAGCACATAAGACCTGGTGGGTTATATTAAGAGATTTAATTTCCCGAATAGAAGTGGGAAGTAATTAATATGGACTTTGTTACTGGTCTTCCTCGATCTTGAAATTAGTATGATTTGATTTGGGCCATCCAGAATAGGATGACCAAGTTTGTGTATTTCTTACCAAAGCGGACTACCTTTTCGGCGGAGGATTATGAGTTGTTGTATCTTCAAAAGATTGTAAAACTGCATGGGGTACCTGTTTGATTATCTCTGATCGTGGTATGCAGTTTACGTCTCATTTCTGGTGGTCTCTTCAGAAAGGGTTAGGGACTAAGGTTAGCTTGAGTATTGTTTTTTATCTACAGTCGAATATGCAAGTGGAGAGAACTATTTAGACATTGGAAGAAATGCTTCAGGATTGTGTGATTGACTATGGTGGCAATTGGGTTTAGGATCTACCTTGGTAGAGTTTTCTTACAATAATATATATCATTAGAGTATTGGTATGTCTCCTTTCAGGCGTTGTATGGTAAGAGCTGTAGATCTCCTAATAGGTGGTTTAAGCTTTGAGAAGTGGTCATGTTTGGTCCGAATTTAGTTTATCAGGAGATGGAGAAGGTTAAGGTGATTTGGGCTTGGCTTAAAGTTGCACAAAGTCGGCAAAAGTCCTACGAGGATGTTAGGCGTAGAGACTTTGAGTTTGACATTGGGGATAGGGTGTTCCTCAAGGTATCTCCCATGAAGGGAGTGGTGTGGTTTGGCAAAAAAGGGAAACTCAGTCCTCATTTCATTGGTACTTATGTGATTTTGTGGAGAGTTGATAATGTTGCTTATGAGTTGGAGTTGCCATCTAGCTTAAGTTTTGTTCATCCGATCTTTGATGTTTCTATGTTGAGGAAGTGTCTTGGTGATCCTTCTTTGGTTCTTCCTTTGGAAGGATTTGGTATTTAGGATTCTCCCTCTTATGAAGAGGTCCTGGTTAAGATATTAGATAGGAAAGTTCTTTGGTTGTTGACCAACGATGTGGCTTCGGTTAAGGTTCTATGGCAGAACCATAAGGTGAAAGAAGTTACTTAAAAAGTGGAAGAGGACATGGAGTTCAAGTATCCGTAATTATTTTCTGTTCTTGGGATTCGCATGGAAGGTATGTGTCTTGAACACATCTTTATTTTCTTAGTTTGTTAAAGAAAAGATTAACATCTTCGCCTCTTTGTTTTCAAACTTTGTTGAAGGGATGTTTGATAATACAAATGACTCTGTGTGTGGTTACCCCTACCTTGTTCGTTCTTCAGTGATGAATGTTCCTAGTGGGAGAGACTAAAATATCCCTGATTTTAACCGTTAGAAAATTTCCTGGAAATCCGTTCTCCAGACCCAATACGACTCATAGGTACGAGCCGTATGATGGGGTACGAGTGGTATGGTCCTATTTTATGCTTACCAGTGCTAGTTGGTGGGATGGTTTTGGTCACTGAAATGGGTACAACTTAGAGTATGAGTCGTAGGGCTTGGTAAGAGTTGCATCAAAGACTGTGGGCAGTATTTAATCCTCTTTGTATTTAATTCTGCCAAGGATACATGTTATGGGTACGGATCGTATGCGGTGGTTACTACTTGATTGGATGAGTCGTATTCTGGACAGTGTTTGATACAAAGGTTGAGTCTTGGATACGAGTGGTGGATACCAATCGAATAGAAGGGTACTACTCATATGGGTCAGTCGTATCCCTGTGACAAGTTTTCAAGGGATTTAAGTGAGGGTATTTTGGAAATTTCTCTAACTAGGAACCATGACTTCTAATACACTTAAGAGGTTATTTACCCTAGTATTCTATTTATTAACACTTAGAAACTATTCCAAAACACTTCATAATTCTCTAAAAAGCTTTTGGGGAAAGAAGGCTAGGGTTTTATCTTACAGATTGCTTTGGGTTTTGTCTTTGTAATTTCATTCCATAAATTCTTTGATATAACACATAATTCTCTTCCCTCATTGCAATTGCAACTAAAGGCATGGTTTATATGATTGATTTCATGGTTTTACTATTTCATGATTATGGTTTTCAACTATTATTTGGGGTTTTTGATATTAAATGCTTGGTTATGATTTCTTATGGTTTTAATGATGTTCTTATATGCATTAATGATTGTTTTGGACAATTGAATTGCATGGTAACGGTTTAATGATCTTTAGAATTTGTTTTGGTTGTATTATGCCCCCAAGGTGCTTAATAAAATTGTTATAAAGATATGTTCATTGCATTGACTTCATTTAATGGAACTCTTACATGTTTTTAAACTGGATAAAGGATTTATGCATGGTTTAAATTATTTGGAAAGTATAAAGGATAAATGGTTTTGCTTGTGAAGAATATGTAAGTCTCCCAAGTGGATTTAATATGGTATATGGAAGGGCACCTAAGGTCCCCTTAACCTAAATAGTTTGGCTATGAATATTACTTGCAGGTAATGGGGTAGCATAACGATACCACTAATATTGACCTTGTCTAATAAATGGTAAATGGATTGTTTGGACATGGTTTTAAGTGGGCATTAATGGCAGGGCGTGTAGCTAAGCCGTGGAAGGTGGCGGTCCCGGGCGGACCGAAACCAAAAACTCATATTTTTCGATATATGAGATCTTTGATGACCATGCGTGTGTTTCACATTTTATATTGGGGGATGCACTAGTCATCCAATGGTATATTCCCTGGTCATGCAGCTACACGCACTGGGCCCTTTTAACAGGGAGAGCAGAACCTATATGGCCCGTGGGTGGTTAGGACGGCAAAGCTACACAACCCAAGTAAAGGTTTTAAATGCATGCTAAACCCGATCCCTTTTTTTGGCACTTATAGATGTATTGTTGTATGCATTATGGATGGTTTTACTCGGTTTTATGACTGATATTATTTTATCCTTATCCTTAGATTCATGCTAGCAGTCACTCGCTAACCCCGTCTACTGGCGGCTGTATACCCCGCTATGCAGGAACCGTCCATTCTACTCCTCCTATTTAGCTCGCAGAATTGGTATCAGCATTTGGACTGAAGTGGTGAGCTTCCATCCTTTTGGAAAGCATCATTTCATGTTATGGATTTACTTAAACACTTTTCTTTTAGTTTGGATATTGGTTTTGGCCATGGTTGGGGGCATGTCCTAACCAGATTTTTTTACTCTTTTGGATTGAGGATTTGTGGTACTTCTAGGGGTTGGTATGAGAGGGATCAGTATTGGAGTCGTCCTTGACATTGTAATAAGCCGGTGGGCTGACATCATTGGACGATATTGTTGGTTGTTCCATCCTATTACATTTTAGGATTGATTTTCATTTCATGTTTTGGTAATCCCTTTGGTTTATGGTCTATGAATTGGTTTGGTATGGTTGGGTGGTTGGTGCGGTACGTTGGACTCGGTTGGGTAGGTCGGGTCGGACACGATTGTTACCCTTTCACAGAGTCTTAATGAGAACAATAACGCTATTTTGTTATATGTTCGAAATTCAGCCTATCTAAGGCTGGATATTGGTGGTTGGGTTGGGTAATAGGGGGCGGTCCTAGTTAGACTTGGGATGCCAATTACGACAAGGCCCGGGGTCGGGTCGTGTCATTTTTATAGACCATGGCTTCAACTAAGAATTTTCAATCACCAAATGTCCAACAATTTTCATAATTTACGTTCAAGAGTACTAATTCCACGATAGGAAGTGTTTTCTTACACCCTAAAAGTAATTCTAGATGATTTTATATCTAACATAGGTTTTTCCCCTCAAATTCATGAACTTGGGATTTTTAACCCACAACCTCATCCTAACAATTTTTCCTAACAACTCTAGGGTAACAGAAGATTGAATTACAAAAGGATGGATTGACTCACTTGCCTCCAGAAGGAAATCACCCTAGTCCTCAAGGAAATCGCTTCTCACAAATTTAGGACCAAACTTTTGATTTTATGAAATAAAACTTAGAGAAATTCTAGCCTAAGTGATTTAATCTGCACGTAATTCTCACTAATATTAACTTAATCAGGGTCTAAACTCAAGAATTTCACCATAAACCCCCGTTATAAGGATTCTATGGATTAAATGAATTAATTATGTAAGAATGGTGTAATTATCATACCTCATCAATGGAAATTACCCTAGTTGGCACGAAATCGCCTCTCTCAAGCCTTATAATGAGTTTTTTGATGTAAGGAAGAAAATATATTCTAACATCAGGAACCAGGCTGTAGCGATCATCTACTCGCTACGACGATCCCGCTACAATGGTTATCTACCCGCTATGGTGGCCGGCTGCTTGCTATGGCAACTCCTCTACAGAGGTTAGTGGACCACTCTAGCGGTGCCTAAAAGTAACTCTGTGTGACTTTTTAGGATTCCCGACCCCATTTCACAACACACTTGTTTTTTCGACAACACAGTTATAAGCCATCGTAGCAAATGCTACAACTGCAGTTCCACTATGATTCAGTTTCTCATGCCAAAAGTTTCCATGGACCAATATACCTATAATCTATCTGAAATAACCTCGGAATCATCAAACACGATACTACGAGACACAAACGATGTCTAAACCACAAAATACCAGATTTCTGACAGAAATCACTCTAGCCTGACTCTCATCCTAGCAAAAATACTCTAACCGGGAACTTACACCCTAACAAAAGCTAGTGCATCTCAAGGATCACGTTTTACATTACCAGAGAAGAACTATATTGAAGACCTACCAAAGCAGCTTTATCCCAGCCAAATTATTGCCGCAGAGTTCCAGTTTTTCTGAATAAGCTAGTATCATCTCTCCATCTTGATTCATGATAATGCCTCCTGCTCTCCTCAATCCACATAGTGAGATTCCATCTGATTTTATATTGCACCTAATTAGAGGAGGTTTCACCCATTAAATTGGGATACAGATGATGGGAGGGACATAATTATCTGCAATACAACAAGTATCTCTCCAAGACAAGTGAAGGTTAATATTCTCTAAATGCATCTACTTAATTAAAAAAGAGAGTAATTTTGCACGACTGGGACAAATAATAAGATTGATTCTGGTTGCTATGTGTTCTTCTCCTGTACAAAAATATTTTATTTCCTTCTATCTTGCGTTCCAATGTAAAACATGATAAGAAACTAAATTTATAAGCAGTTAAAGATAAACACTTTGTTTTCGTAAATATATATACAGTATGAATGTAGGAGTCATGCTTTCGACAAATACAGAAAATAAATCCAACAATGTGTAATAGCTACCTTCTTATTTAAATTACATATTTTTATAGAACTCTTTTATAACCAGAATTTTCTTATAACTTTAGTATAATAAAGAAGTGGTAGTTCTTTTAATACTAATCAATTCTCAAAAACAACATCTAATAAATAAGAAAACTTAGTAAATTGTACCTTATTATTTTTTTTTTTAGAAGAAATGATCCTTTGAGATATCTCACGTATAAAAATGAAAAAATCTCTAGTAAAAGAACACGAAACAAAGAATAAATTAAATTAGTACAAGACTATAAAATAAAATCTTCAATTTAAATGGGACGAGGGGAGTATATATATCTCCAGCTCTCCGATGTAATTCATGCTAAATATTTTTGGATTTTTTTCTCCTCATGTGGGCTCTCTATTTCAACTGAGGTAATGGTATGGAGTGCTACACTTTATTCTCTCCGGACCCCATTTTGTGAGAATACATTGGGTATGTTGTTGTTTCTCCTCATGTGGTTTGGAAATTAAATAATGACGTCTTTAACACTGTCATACGACGTCAAGAGCTTTCTTGACTACGTTCACAAGATATTATTATTATGTATACTACTATCAACTAAAAAAATATTTTAAATTACAGTAAATGGGGGAAGTTCATAAAATACCATGATATAAACAGGCTTATATTTGAGTTTTATCTTTTGTGTATGCATTAACTGGTTTAAAGAATTTCATACTTATAAAACAAGTAATTATTATGTATACTACTATCAACTAATTTTTTTTTTAAATTACAGTAAATGGGGGAAGTTCCTAAAATACCATGATATAAACGAGGCTTTATGTTTGAGTTTTATCTTTTGTGTATGCATTAACTGGTTTAAAGAAATTCATACTTATAAATCAAGTATAAGTTCTTTTGGATTAGTATTAATTTGAAAGATATAATAAGTAATTTTTCATAATAATCTGTTAAATTAATTTAATGCTATATGTTGAAAAGTCTGACTGTTGAAGGAAAGGTATCTTTTAAAGGATTGGTGACATTGACCAACTTAAAGGGTCAAAATCCTTAGGAAACTTGATTAAGTTAATTGTGGACTTGATTAATATTTTCAAAACTTTCTAATCTTTTCAAAAATACAAATCAACCCAACACACACCCCTCTTCAATCCAAGTCAACCACTCTCTCTCTCTTGACAGCTTCTCTCAACTCTCTCCCAACCAATAGTTCTGCAAAAATTTTCCCTTGAACCTCCGACGATAAATAGTCGAGCGAGTTCCTTTTCGACTTTCAACCGTCAATTGACGTGATGACTTCTCTGGCGACAACAACTTCGAGGTCTTCGTCGTCCCATTTCTTTTTTTCACAGGTAAAAAATTATGAAGAAACAGAGGAACTTGAGCCAACTACTCTTCTAGTATTGAAATATGGACTGAATAAAACCCTAATTTTTGGCATTTCTTCTTCTTGTTGTCGTATTGGTGATTCCAATTTTTTGGTCATTTTTGGTCACAGTTGATGTTCTGTGTGTATGTGTGTGTGTGTGTGATGTGTTAGTGTTGGTGGGTTGATTTATTGTTTGTCTTGGTAAAAATGGTATTGCAACAGATGAAACATTTGATGTAACAGATGAAACATCTAATGCAACAGATGAAAATTTGATGCAACTATGAAAATCTGATGCAACAGGTGAACAATCTAACAAATCATTCATCAGTTGCGACATACGACTCTTCTATTTGGAAGAAATCTAAATAATATTGATCCAATAGATAACTGATAAGCGATCTGTTTTTATTCCTTCCGACGGTTTACTCTTCATTTTGCAACAGATTAGTGATTGTTTTTATTCTTTCCAATGGTTTACTCATCCATTGCAACAGGTCGGTTATATATTGCAACAGATAACATACCTAGTGCAACAAATTAGTGATTTATTTTTATGGTTTCCAATGGATTACTCATCCGTTGCAAGAGGTTGATTATATGTTGCAATAGATAAACTACCTGGTGCAACATATTAGTGATCTATTTTTATTCTTTCTAACGGTTTAATCATCCGTTGCAATAAGTCGCTTATATGTTGCAACAGATAACATACCTGGTGAAATAGATTAGTGATCTATTTTTATGGTTTTCAATGGATTACTTATCCGTTGCAATGGGTCGTTATATGTTATATCAGATAAAATACCAGGTGCAACAGATTAGTGATCTATTTTTATGATTCCCACAAATTACTCATTTGTTGCAATGGGTCGGTTATATGTTGCGTCAGATAAAATATCAGGTGTAACAAATTAGTGATCTATTTTTATGGTTTCCACGGATTACTCATCCATTGCAATAGGTCGGTTATATGTTGCAACAGATAACATACCTGGTGCAGCAGATTGGTTGTCTGTTGGAACTGTTATATTATTGTTAAGCATTAATCAATTATAATCTATGTTATGTTCCTGTTAATTTAAGATAATATGGACCAATTATATGGCTCAAATACATCCACCACTCTATGAGCTTACTTTACAAGCGTTATCTCAATCAGGAGCAGAAAATAATGAACACGAGGAGGAGGAATCTTTCAAAAGAGATGATCCAAATGCTAATAGCCCTTCCGCCGAAGAGTTAAACAAAACCTTCAGCATTGATTGTTATCCTGTGAGAATGCAGAGCGAACGTGCCACAAATTTAATGGGTGATCTCGTGGTTAAGTCAGTCATGGAAAAATCTTTCGACGCCTTCAGAAAAATACTTTGAGAACAAAAATTGGATTCTTATTTCAGGGAAAGCTTCTTTGGGCAATATCTTGATTTGCCGGAGGACAATAATGCTCGTTTCCAGATTAAAATGGTATATGATCTTCTCAAGCGCAGGTTTATATATGAAAACAAAGATAAGATAGATGAGGTGTGGATAAATTACTGTAGCATACCTATTTGTTTTGGTTGGAAGAAGTTTTCCATAGTTACCGGACTAAAATATTATCCTCTTTCTCCTTCTCAAGTTATACCTTCTCTGACCCAAAAAAAGTACCCCGCTTACCCAAAAAAGGCAAAGGCAAGTCGAGTGATCGTGATGACATGGTGTCCATTATTGGTCCAAGCTTCAAAAACAAAAATCTGATAGAAACGTTGAAAGGTAAAGGACTTTCAAAGAAGCACACGCAATCATTGTTCTTTATTTGATTTGTACATAATGTTCTTTGGGCGAGAGACGTTAACAATAACATAAACCTCGATTTAATAAATCTCTCCGAGGATCTTGAGGCATTTAACAACTATCCTTTGGGTTACGAAAACTTCAAAATGACTATCGAATATTTGTTGACTCCGTTAACACCAAAACAATCAACTTATATGGCTTTCCATGGGCCTTCATGGTAAATATTTCTTTTATCATGATATGATTCATCATTTTTTTATTCAATAATGCTTTTAATTTATTAGTGTTATGTTATAGGCTTGGGCATTTAAAGCCATTCCTTATTTGAGACAACAAGTGAACTACTAGGAAAAATTTTCCTATCCAAGAATTCTGAGATGGTTGTCGGCCAAAACCGATAAAAATGCAAAATTTCTTGATATTTTCAATCCCCCCAAGGAAGCAGTAAGTCTAATTCTAATCAGTTTTTATTTTAATTAATGATTAAATGATTTCATCTTCATTCTTAATATATGTACCGATTGATTTTAGATTGTCCATCCGTGGCTTGTTCCGACTAACCGAGAGTTGAAGATGCCATTTTTTCTTACTTTACGGTATATGCAAACTTTATTGGACCCTAAGGTCGTTGATGAAATAAAAATGGAATTATTTGGAGCAACAACCATCACAAGAAAAACAATTTTGGAGGGTGGGGCTAATGATGCTCCTCTTACAGTTTTTGAAACAACAAGCCATTATGATTATGATCATAATGGTTGTATAGATTTTTCTCCAGATTTTGCCGTATCTAGCGAATGTTCTGCATGCAAATTTCAAGACCGCAAGGAGAAACACGATGGAGTGATTAATTCTATAAATGCACTAACTGCTTCTATAAAAGAATTAACATCTAAGAGGGGTGTCATTCTATTAAAGAGGATTTCATATCCAGACACTCCACTAGAGATCAAGGCGGCTAAGAGGGGAAGGAAAGACACTTCCAAGGCATCATCAAGCATAAAAAAAGCAAGATTGCAACGCCTCTGTCTTTGTCTTGTACCGTTGTTCATTGTGCAAGGGCCACAGGAGAGCAACATGAGCTGAAGAAGGTGAATGTACATCATCTGTTCCAAAAAACAAACAGGTAAATATTTGTTTCAATAGATGATACATCTATTGAAAATTATCAAACAGATATATATATCTGTTGCAACTGTTGTCTAACCTGTTGCATCAGATTTGTTATATGTTCAAAATTATTGTACTTCTCTGATTTATCTGTTCGAATTTGTCCCAATAGATAATCCATCTAATGCAATATAAGACTCATCTGTTGCAATAGGTGTACAATCTGTTGTATATCTCTACTTAGCATTGGCCATTCTGGCTTTCTAGGTGGATGTCAAAGTAGAAGCTACTACCGAAGAGCACAATTTCACAGTTGATAATCCTTGAAATGCTTCCAAAGAAGAAGAAAAAGTGGAGCCTTTCAGTTTGGGAGAATGAAATAATTACCCATTTGAAGGATTCAACATCTCGAAAGAGGATCCAAAAAAACTAACACAGTTGATCAACGACTATTCAGAACGGATTGCCGATGGGCTGTTAAAGCATTATGCCGGCAGGTACATAAATTAATTTTATAGATATTGGTTTATACAATTCTTGTTGTAAGAACCTGACATTAGCACATATAAATCATTAGGTAGAAAACAAAATGCCGAGCGCTACAAAGTAAACGAATCAAGTCTTGGTTTTGATATGTTCGACTTTGTTGTTGCGCATCCCGGAATGAAGAATTTGTTCTATTTGATATCACAGCCCCAAACTTACTGGAATGATGAGGTTTAAATGTCATACATATTACTATTAATTAATACTTTATTTAATTATATTTGTGTGTTGATTTTTTTGTCACGTAATCTGATATATTTGATAATATATGCAGCACATCGATGTCATTTTTTACTACCTCCGAAAGAAGGCCAAGTTGAAAACACAAGAACAATACAGATACACGATAAATAATTATTTGTATAAAGTTTACATCAATAATGCCTACGATAGGTATTGTCAACAACAATCGGAAGTTTCCCGAAATGAGGAATGCTTAATCAATATCATCTAAGGTTTTAGCATTCCGGCTGGCTTACCTTGGCATTTGGTCGACAAAGTGTACATCTCAATCAATTATGGTGATGAATTCCATTAGGTGTTGGCTATCGTCGTTCTAAAAGAGAGGCACATCCGAGTTTATGACTCGATGTCGCAAAGAAGATGTTCCGTACCGTTGTCTGAGATACATAAACTAGCCAAAATATTGCCTACTTACCTTGATATGCATGGCTTTTTGGACCAAAAGGTTCGTACTGATTGGTTGACGATTGAAGCATACCGGGATAAAATGGCTAATCCATTTGATATGCAATATGTTGAAGGAATTGTTCAACAAACCATTGGTAGCCTGTAAGTTTAAGTGTCATGATTTAGTTTCATTTCACAAATTTCACAAATTTCACAACGCTTGCATGAACAACAAGATATGGATTATCTATTTTTTTATAACATAGGGATTGCGGTCCTTTTATTGCCACCTACGCTGAGTATTTGAGAAATGGATTATAAGTACCAAATGATGGACTTAATTCCGGATTACTCCGCAAAAGATATGCTGCTCTTTTATGGAAATATGGTGAAACAAAAGGTCAGAAGCCGTACGCAACCGACGTTAAAGATCCACAACGACCAAAGCCAAATTCCGTAGCATCGGATAAAGAATAACTTGTTCTTATTGATTAGATCCTTATAGCTTGAGTCCGTCAATGTAATAACCTATACTCCTTGGTTTAATTTGTTGATTTATTTGTAGAGTAGATCGTTTGTACCCATAATAATTTTTTTTAAATTTCATTTATTTGTTGAGTTATTTCATGTAATTTCCGAAGGCTTTGATTTATTTTATTCTATCTATGAATATAATTTAATCCTTAGTTTTGAACATGTTAATTGAAATGGAGTACTAGATTCAAAAATCGTAATAGATAATACATCTGCTGCAATAGATGACATATCTTATCAGACAGATTTAGACATATATTGCAACATGAGATGCAACACGTAGGTCATCTTCTGGAAATTATATAACAAGTCTTTCTACTTTTTTTATTTGCTCCAACAGATTACCGATCAGTTGCAGCAGATAGATTATATGTTGTAACAGATCGTATATCTGTTGCAACAGACAGACTAGGAACATCTGCATAACACAATAGATGACCAACCTATTCCAATAGATAATCAATCTATCACAACAGGTACTATATCTATTACGACAGATATAACATCTGTTGCATTATAAAAATTTAACTAGGCCAGACATAAACATTATTGCCATTATATGTAAAGTGAATTGGCTTGAAATGAAACTTTGTTATCGTATTCGTATCTGTCTTTGTACATGTTCATTTTTATACATGGGCTTCAACCATTTAGTTAGTACCCCATATGCCCAGACCCATTGCATTTTCCCCACAACGGTGTCGCACACACCGGTCATTTGTGTGCCGGTCAACAAACACTCGATGTATGCAAGAGAGTGCGGCCCGCACGCTACACCGGTTGTATTTATTGGGAGCTAGATGTTCTTATTTCGACCTTTAAAATCCCATGATTTCTTTGCCAAGACTTCAGCCAGCAAATGATCTATCAACTTACTCTGCGTCAACAACTTGGGCAACAACTTCAAGCGTAGCTGCGTATGGGTTAAAAATGTCTTCTCGCTGAAGACAGGTAAGTTACAGTCATAAATCTTAATATTTCCCTCGTATAGTAGTATCTAAATAGTGAGAAAATATATGACATCCACGTTCATGACTGCAAGGATTCTCTTTGCCTTGGTCCAGCTCTTGCCGTGTGGATATGGCCTCTTCCCTCTAACATATTTAATCGCTTCTTCATCCCATTGGAATGTACAAACAAAATGATCAAATCACGGTCCACCGGAATCAGCTATCTTACAGAGTTTAGCATACCTATCCTTGAAATTATTGTAGAAGTTGAGGTCCATTATCCTATCAGCAACATCATAAACATCCGAGTACGCCAATTGCCTGCCCCTCATGAGACAGAGAATTTCATCAACATACTGTGGTATAAGAAGACAATTTTAAAATAGGTTAGTAATTGTAAAGAATAAGAACACAGTGGAAAGAATACGATGCAGAGGGTTCTCTGAATCAGTTCACAGATTACCCAGCCAACACAACTTATGCAACAAATGTGTATTATGTTGCAATAGAATACCAAGTTTTTTCAACAGATAACACATCTGCTGTGTATATTTTTCTTAATGGAGTAGATTGGAAGACTAGGTTTGCAAAAGAAAACTTACCTTGTCCTCGTACCACACACGCATATTTGTTATATTCGAGAAGTCTTTGGCGGAAAATGAATGCATGGTGTATTCTTTTTGAACCTTCATCTTGATGAATTCTTCCAGTTCCTTCTTCTTATCCTTGCCAAGCACCGTGAATATGTCCACCTTCTTCGGCGGCCTCTAAACTTCAACAACTCTTGGAGTGAGAGGAGTTGCAATTTTTGTTGATTTCAGAATGGAGAGAATTTGTCTAATTTTTCTTCTCTTCCTCCTAACCTCCATTGTAGGAGTGCATATCTCCCTTACCTCATTAGATGTTATGACACCCCTGCTATATTTCAACTCCTCGAAAGCTTCATCAATAATCTATAGCTTTTTAAGGAGTTCATCCTCTCTGTCCTTGCATACTTTGTATTTGCAATGAGAATATGAGGGTGAGGAGGGGTAAAAGGGACCACTATAAGGGTGGGAGGGATCGGTGTAGGGGTGAGAGGGAGGACCTGTGCAAGGGGTGTTTTCAAACATAGTTATTTTTTGCTGAGCACCAATATGCTCATAATCACGACTGGCAGCAGCAGCAGGATGACTGCCACCATCACAAACAACTCCTCCAGAAACACCCCCAGAAGAAGAACACGGATCTGATGCAGTTTGAGGTTGGTCATGAAGAGCTTCAACATTAGTCTGACCTTGCCTAACTGATCTTCTTATGGATGTTTCTCCAGCCAATTCCTTCTTTATTAACTCCACTGTTGGGTCTTCATTTGTATCAACAAGACCCAGAGTAAGAAAAAAAGTCATCCCCAGCTCATTAATGGTAGGCACGATCCAAGGATGCACAACCTATAAAAAAACAGAAGGAATTTAAATCATATAATAATAATTTGTAGTCAGTTGGGTTACATGGGGTTCGGGTTACATGGATGTTAACACAACCAACTTATGCAACAGACAATCTAGATACCGCAATAGCTGATCTGTATGTTGAAATAGATTGATAATATGTTGCATCAGATTACCTATTTATTGCATAATTTGTAGTAGATGGGTAATTTGGTGAGTAGGGTTTAGAGAACTAGAGCAACAGCTGGTTAATCTCTTGCACCAGTTGAAGTTGATGGGTAATCTGTTACAACAGATGACTCGTCTATCGCAATATATGGAACATCTTTTTCAATATCTTTCTTTAAGGCAAATTATTTTAGTTGAAAAAAGACGTGCTGCATCATCCGAAGGGTTAAAGATATCATCCTCGTTAATATTGTTTTTACTGCTCTCTGTTGCAGCCAACCATCTAAGGATCCTTGGATGAGAAACCTTATTCGGGTAATACATAAAATGCTTTTGGAGGGGAGGAATGACTTCATATTCCCAAGCCTAAAAATTATAAACAGAAAGCAAGCAAAAAAAAATTCATAACTATATTCAATATAAATTAATGAATGAGTAAAAATAGTGATCACTATTTTTACTCATTCATTAATTTATATAATGTGGTCGTCTTTGGCTTTAGCTTTTTCAGTAAATATTTGACAGTCAAGTAGTAGCTATCGTATCCCTAGGGATAATCGTTGAATTTTCTAAAATCATCAGCAAGCGCCAACAAATTATGTTCTTTGACTTTCCTGACGTCTCTTGCCAATATAACGGAATGGACAAACCAAATTAAGCACAATTTCTCCCTGTAGTGCTTTGGTATGTGTTTATTCTTGAGATCCTCCATCAAATCGTCCACTTTGTAGCTAGGTCCAACAATGCCCACCAACCCATGTTTTTTTACCTTGCGTTTTTTGGACCCTTTGTGGGGTGTTTTATTGATGAGAGGTTCTTCTGGACGATCGCATCTCAAGATCGTCACTATGGCAAACTCTTTCAATCCAAAACAAACCGGCATACCACAGTAGTTGAACCAGACTTAATCCATCTTTTTTTCCACCCTCCTTCGGACCTCCATCATCCCCCGCATACTTGATCCTGCGTTTGAGGAGTCCATATACCACGATCATTGGAAAACGGAGAGGGCGGTCCCGAGACAGCTCAACAAAGTATGCAAAACAGCTCTTCTTAAAAAGTCCATCTATGTTTTCTTTCTTCATAATACTCTTAAGTTCGTTAAAAGGTTTCACCAACTGACATTTAAGTACAACATCATGAAATACTGAGTTAGGGTTACTCCTCGGCATTGCAACTCAAAACCCGACGATACTAATAGTTTTGACAAAACCATGCTGGGATTTCGATGTTATTTCACGCTCCATTGGTGAGAAGGAGTTATCACTTTCCTCAACTTCATTTTTCCCTGACTGAGATTGTTCTGGAAGTTTCTCCGAATCTATCTGTAGTCTAGCCTTTTTTGTTGGGTGGTCAGAAGTTGATCCGCTTTCAGTTTCTTTTCTTTTGGGAGACATCTTTTAACTACAAATAATAGAAAAACAAAAAATACATTGAATTTGATGTCTGCATAATTTAAAAAAAAGGTGAGACAACTTCCAATAAATTATTCTATGCCACATAACAAAAAAAAATACTCCAACAGACAACCCATTAGTTGGAACAGAAGGGGAACACAAATCTGTTTGAATACCAATTTTATATCTCCCAACAGATATTCCACTTGTTGTAACAGATAGACAAATTTCAATAAATTATTCTACGCCATATTACAAAAAAATACTCTAACGGATAACCCATTAGTTGAAACAGATGGGGAATCTGTTTGAAGACCTATTTAATATTTCCAAACAGATCTTCCACCCATTGCAATAGATAGACCACAACCACCACAACCAATGCCACCACCAATTCCACCAAGACCACCACCAATGCCACCAATACCAATACCAAGACCACCAACACCACCGCCAAAAAACACAAATACCAACACCACCAACCACCATCAACACCACAAACAACATCCAACAATACCACGATAGTCAACAAAATACTGAGAGATAAACTAGGGTTATCTCGGGTGCTTCCTAATTTTTTAGCATCAAAACTCAAATTTGTTAACCCATTCTCGAAGATAATACAACTAAAAGTCTACTTTTTTATCATTAACTAAAAAGACCTATTTTTTAGAATAAAAAAAAATGTAGAAATCTTGTTGAACTCTATTACCTATGAAGAAAGAGAAAATGATGGATACAAGCGGGAATAAATTAAAAAAACAACTATATATGGTCGTAAATAGGAAAAAAATTGACCTGTTTTGAAGGGTTGAGCAATATGTTGAGTAATTATTGTTTGTATTATTGAGAGAGAGGAGACCCTGAGAAAGAGAGAGAGAGAGAGAGAAAGAGAAGAGCGAGAATTTTAGGTTTGAAATGAAAAGTTTTTCACGCAAATGGATGATATGTATGGGTTGATTTGTAATTTTGGAAAAGAATGACAAGTTTTAAAATTGCTAATTTGGTCCAAATTGATCTTAATTACTTTTAAATTTTTTAAAAGATATAGTTTTTAAAACATTGAGTTGATGAGAACTCATTTCAACTCAGAGTGATCGATCGACGACTCGGGTCAGGATGAACGCAATACCAACGCCATGCAATTGCAAAGACTCGATTGGATTTATAATTGATCCTGTGAGCTTATTCATTCATCCCTAGTTCCACCTAAATCAACTTAGGTACTATCACTATCCTAAAATTGTGTTGATGAGAACTCATTTCAACTTAGAGTGATCGATCGACGACTCGGGTCGGGATGAACACAATACCAATGCCATGCAATTGCAAAGACTCGATTGGATTTGTAGTTGACCCTGTGAGCTCATTCATTCATCCATAGTTCCAAATAAATCAACTTAGGTACTATAACTATCCTAACATTGAGTTTATGAGAACTTATTTCAACTTAAAGAGATCGATCAACGACTTAGGTCGGGATGAATGCAATACTAATGCCAGGAAATTCCAAAGACTCAATTGGATTTATAGTTGACCCTGTGAGCTCATTTATCCATCCCTAGTTCCACCAAAATCAACTTAGGTACTATAACTATCATAACATTGAGTTGATAAGAACTCATTTCAACTTACAGTGATCGATCGATGACTTAGGTTGGGATGAACACAATACCAACGCTATGCAATTGCAAAGACTTGATTGGATTTGTAGTTGACCATGTCAGCTCATTCATTCATACCTAGTTCTACCTAAATAAACTTAGGTACTATCACTATCCTAACATTGAGTTGATGAGAACTTATTTCAACTCAGAGTGATCGATCAACGACTTAGGTCGGGATGAACGCAATACCAATGCCATGCAATTGAAAAAACTTGATTGGATTTGTAGTTGACCTTTTGAGCTTATTCATTCATCCCTAGTTAAACCTAAATCAACTTAGGTACTATAACTATCCTAATATTGAGTTTATGAGAACTTATTTCAATTTAGAGTGATCTACCGATGACTCGGGTTGGGATAAACTGAATACCAACGCTATGCAATTACAAAGACTCAATTGGATTTGTTGTTGACCCTATGAGCTCATTCATTCATCCCTAGTTCCACCTAAATAAACTTAGGTACTATCACTATCCTAACATTGAGTTGATGAGAGCTTATTTCAACTCAGAGCGATCGATCGATGAATTGGGTCGGGATGAATGCAATACCAACGAAATGCAATTGCAAAGACTCGATTGGATTTGTAGTTAACCCTGTGAGCTAATTCCTTCATCCCTAGTTCAACCTAAATCAACTTAGGTACTATTATTATCCTACTATCATTATCTTAACATTGAGTTGATAAGAACTCATTTTAACTCAGAGTGATCGATCGATGACTCGGGCTGGGATGAACCCAATACCAATGCCATGCAATTGCAAAGACTCGATTGGATTTGTAGTTAACCCTATGAGCTCATTAATTCATCCCTAGTTCCACCTAAATCAACTTAGGTACTATTACTATCCTAACATTGAGTTGATGAGAACTCATTTCAACTCAGACTGATCGATTGATGATTCAGGTCGGGATGAACGCAATACCAACGCCATGCAATTGCAAAGACTCGATTGGATTTGTAGTTGACCCTGTGAGCTCATTAATTCATCCCTTGTTCCACATAAATAAATTGCAATGAAATCTTTTGCAATAAACGACTGAGCTATTGAAATTTTTCAAACATATATTTATATTTGTTGCAACAGATGACATATCTGATTTAATTATCAAATAGACATTTGCATCTGTTGTGACAGATGACTGAGCTGTTGGAAATTTTCAAACAAATATTTATATCTATTGTAACAGATCACATATCTGATTTAATTATCAAATAGACATTTGCATCTATTGTGACAGATGATTGAGCTGTTGGAAATTTTCAAAAAGATATTTATATTTGTTGTAACAGATGACTGAGCTGTTCGGATTTCTAAACAGATATTTATATATGTTGCAACAGATGACATATTTATTTGAATTTTTTTCTCTTTTAATTTTAAAGCAAGCTTCTGTCTGAGTAGATAATATCAAGTAGTACTTACTACTAAAAATGGTAAAAAATATTTCTTGGATATCTCAAAAGTGAGTTCATTGAGCAGTATTGTCTTGTCTTTTCAATATAACTAGTCTTAGTCTTCCTTGTGCCCCTCAAATTATTAATGAAATTAATGAATATTGAAAAGCCCCACGTCTACGTACATAATACATCTATAGAAATTCTCTCATCTCTCTTCTTCAGCTGTAGTTTATTTTATTTAACTCTTATCTTTTTCTTTCTCTCCTCTTTAGGGTAACAATATTTTTTCTCTCTTTTCTCTTCTCTTCTCATAGAGATCCTTTCGGATCTAAACCGATCCATATCTTTCCTCAACTGAAATTATTGTTTTGATCCCCTTTTTGACATTAAGGTATGACTCATTATTGCTCTTTCATTCTCGTCTTCTTCTTTGCAAGTTATTTACATCTATTTTTTGATTTAACTACTATTTACCCATATCATATTTATTAAAAAAATTTGAAGGAAATTTTAAGTGTTGAATAAACAAACTGAGAATTTTTATTCTATTGGGAGAAGTTTAAAAGCCTTGTTGGCAGTATCATTTTTTTTGTTTGTATTTTGTTTCTTTCTTTATTGTTGATGCAGTTATTGATATTGTTGGTGGGGTTGGAATTTTGGAACTTATGGTGTGGTGTTGTTGATGGTTCTGGAACAAAGGATGTTGTTTCTTTGTTGTTGATGATGTTGGAACAAATGTTGTTGTTTTTTTGTTGTTGATATTTTTTATTTGTAGTTTATTTTGTTCTTGATGTTGCTGCAACAGATGGAGAAACTGTTGGAACAAATCAAATCACCAGAAAGGCTGGTTTGATGTATTCTATTAGAATCCACATCTGTTGCAACAGACTCCACATCTGTTGCAACAGATGGATAATGTTATTTCTATGACATCAATTTTTTCCTCTTCACAGTTGATCAACTTTTTTAGGACCATCACAAGAGGCTGCAGTAAATTTGGGTTTGGAGAAATAAGTTGCATGCAGATGGAACAACTTCATATGTGGGAGGTATGTATTACTGATAATGTTATCATGGAAACACACAAAGAGCGCACTGATTTTGTGAATGCTATTTTTACTGATTAGTCATAGAACATTCAAACAAGATGTCTGTAATTTTACAGTTAAGTTTGGTAGGTTCGAACTGATAAGGCTGAGGGATAATGAATATAGTTCTCATACCCTGTTAAGATTTAATGTCGGTTGTTGCTCATGTGTATTTGTCAAGCATTGTGAAGGGATCTAGTTTTGGTGTCATTGTAAAGAGATTCAAAAGCAATTGGACTAACTTTTAGGGTGCATTGGACCTTTAGAGGGCCCTTGAAGCTTAACACTGCATCTAACAAGAACGGATAACCAATATAAATTTCTCTGGCCCAAATTTATATGGTTGGGTTGCTCGCTCGGGGTGATCATTATATGCCAGAAGGTGTGGTAGGAGAATGCCTTCGAGGGAAAATGGATGGTTGATGGAAAACTATATCATCTGAGAGCTAATTGAAGAAGATACATAGGGTAGAAAGTAACTTCTAGTGAATCTGGACGATGGAATTATCTTAAAGATGCGAAATCTTAATCAAGTGCAAATATGAAAGTGTATCCGATAATGTAATTTCGTCTGTTGTCTCTCTAAAAGAAAAATAATGTAGATGGACACTTTCCTAGGGATCTAGGTGGTCGGGATTATCACCTAGATAGAAAATAGGAGAAGACCAACAAAGTAGCCTCACGGGCATCGAGGGTTGAAATGATGTACAACAAGTCTAAAAATCTTACGCCAACAACAACTGCAGTTAAAATAAGGAATCTAAGCGAAGGCAAAAATTTCTGAATTTTAAATTTCATCCCATGCCTTCTTGTTTGTGTTTCTGATCAGGTCCACTGCCTTGACCTGATCGGAACCACAAACGAGATTGAAAGGTAAATTGATTATCATTGCTTGCTTAGCAATATGGTTATAATTGATTGTGTTTTATAGCCTTAGCATGCTTTCAAAATTTCTTGGTAAAGATCAGATGCTTGCTGTAGTATGTGAATCTCGATAATTTTCAAGCTTGCCTCTAGCTTGCTAATTCTGTATTCAAGCTGGTCGTTGCCATCTTTGAAGTTGGTAAGGAGTTTCTCATCTCTTGTGAGCTCGATCAGGGACACCACCTTAAAAGTTATAGGATTTAAGATGCCCTTTAGAACACTTTCTCTAGAAGCCTTAAAGGATACATGAAAGGTCGCTGTGTTTATTTTAGGTCAAAATGTATTGATGCACGTTGAAGAAGTGGTCCCAACAGTTGAACAACACACTTTTATCAAACGTTTATCAATGCATCTTGATCAACCAATTTGATAAATTAATAAGCATGGAGTTACGTAACATGTGATCTAAACCGAATCTACCAAGCCTATCAAATATTTTCGTAACTCCAGCCTCATTACCCTATCAAAAAAATATGACCGAGTTAGTGCACAAATCAAACGAGCTCAATCTCTCAGCCTTTCTGCTGATCGTTCATCGCCAATATAGATTCTAAGATATCTACTATACAAAAGTCTACACCATCGCCAGACATGCTTACCAGGATGCAGTTCTTTAGAAGATATCTGTTGATGCCATATGCAGAATTTCTCCCTGGAAAGAATGTCTGGCGACGGTGTAGACTTTTGCATAACATATATCTTGTCTTATATATTCGAGGAAAGTGATCAGCTGAAAGGCTGATAGATTGAGCTTGTTTAATTTGTGCACTAACTTGGTTATATTTTTTTGATAGGGTAATGATCTCGGAGTTATGTAACGTTTCATAGGCTTAGTAAAGTCGGTTTAGATCACACGCTACGTAACTCCTTGCATATTAATTTATCAAATTGGTTGAGCAAGATGCATTGACCAACGCTCTATAAAAGTGTGTTGTTCAACTGTTAGGACCACATCTTCAAAATGCATCAACACATTTTGACCTAAAATCAACACAGTGTCACAACCCGAACTAGGGCCTAGCCGTGACGGACATCCTGAACCATGAAGGCCCGGAATGCCCTTCTCTTTCTAGTAATTATGCATAATATTCATATAATAAAATAAGATGCGGAAACATAATCTGCTATGGAGACATGGTCAATTTTGAATTCATCATAAGTATGGAACCTATAAATCAAATACATATAAATAACATTTGACTTAATCTGCGAAATCTCTACTACATGAAAATTTGACAACTGTCTGAAACTGGGACAAAGCCCCCAGTAGACCAAAACCATATCTAATAATAGTTTTCTGAAAGTAAATAGGCCTTCTAGAATAAAGAAGGCTCACCAACACGGCACTGCAACTCTGTCTGATAAAATCTATTCCTTTTCTGGACCCCTAGACTGAGCCTCAGAACCTGGAGGGAGGAGGGGGTCAATACAGATGTACTGGTATGCAAAGTAATCCAAAATAAAACTTTTATATAAGTAAAATAGTAGAGAGCAATTTTTTAAAACATCATTCATAAACAGTTCTCAAAAACACATGGGCACTTTCTGAAAATCATAAGTCATTCATGTCAATGCACTGTCTGTTCTTTGTATTACTTCTGAGTTAGGTGATACGCCCTTACAATTCTAAAATTCAATGGGCTGTATGGAATCTGCCATTGACTCGGCGGGGAAGTCCCCAACCCGAGTGTGCCACAAGGGTTGGAGTTTCTATTTCTGATACGCCACACGGCACTAGGCCAGCGTAGTATAATATACCTGAATCGACAAATCACGGTTTCGGGAAATGAGTTGTCTGAACTCATGCCTCCTTCGGGGAACCACCTAACGTCAATTTATGCCCAATTTTAACCACTTCTAAAACATACATCATTCTAAATCTTAAAATCTGAAAAGTCTAATTTCAAGCATGCATTCTATTTTGTTATGAATTATCATGGCATAATCTGAATTGGTGTTGTCACACCAAGACTTGCAAGTCCTATTTCTGAGCCATATTATAAGAATCATGATCTTTCATTAAAACATAGTTCAGACCACCCAAACATTCAAATTGTACAAGAGATTTCATGTTCTGAAGCATAAATCAAAACTATGCAAAAATCCTTTAAACATATGGTGGTCATGTGTTTTTGACAAAATCCTGAACTCTTTCCTTATATGAATATTTTCAATATTTATCAACTCAACTACCCTCTCTTTTGAAATCCAAATCTTAATCCAATCATAACACAATTCAAGACATTTTTAACCATGCTTTTCAAGGATGCATTCAAAACATCTATAGCATATGATAAGTAAAGGAAAATAAAAACAAGAGAGGGATTTTACATAAGTCATGCTCTCAATTAAATCATCAACCTTAAAATACAAGCATTCATATATATATAATTTCGAATCAATGTGGGGGAAGGTCAAAAGACCAAAACAATACCGTCAAGATTTCTAAAACATGAATGTGTTCATAAATCTGAAAACCCCTTTCTTAAAATCATGATTTCTATGCCCATGAGATTTTAGGAAAACCCCGCGTACCTCTATTTCGAAGAATAATAAATGATTCTTGAAGCTTACGGATTGGAGATTCCAAATCTCTAATTATCTTCAAAAACTCACGGTTGAATCTTGAGTTACGAGGATTTTTAGTTTGAAACCCTAATGGAGTTTCTTGTGAGATTTTGATGAAAATAATCTTACTTTGGTGTTAGTGGGATTAAGTCTCGTGTTAGAGATGATAAGGGGTTCGAGAAGTACCATTTTACCCATAATGAGACGGAGTAAAAAATATCACAGGTGCCCGATTTTATGGGCCACCGCGACGTGCCACTATCGCGGTGGCTCACTAGAAATTGACGAATGCAAAATTGGGATCCTCCGCGACGCGCCACTATTGCGAGGTTCCACTGGAATTTGACAATTTCTAATTAAACCATCTCCGCGATGCGCTAAACACTAAAATGACGATATTTTACGACTAGCACATAAAATAGCCATAACTTCTTCACCGAGTGTCCGTTTTGGACGAATCATATATCGATGGAAATCTTATTCAGTCATGTACGTAATGAAAAGTTGAAATCTATGGAATTCCACAGAGAAATAAGTGTTAATCATTCTAGAAGCCAAAGCTTGACACTTTAGGGATAAAATTTAACTTAGAAAAGTTTGGGGGCGTTAAAATATCCCCCCTTGGGAACATTCGTCCCCGAATGTTGACGTGGGACACAGACAAACCTAATTTCAAGAATATTAAGGCATACAAAGAATAAGGAAAGGATTGTACCTTCCATTTTGTCATCCATTAGGTCAAACAGGTTTGGGTATCTAGCTCTCATGTCAACTTCTGATTCCCAAGTTGCTTCTTCAATTTTTTGGTTTCTTCACAACACTTTAACTAAGGATATCTCTTTGTTTTTCAATCTTCTTACTTGGCGATTCAAAATCTACAGGCTTTTCTTCATAGGACAAGGAGTCTGTCACTTTTATTTCTTTGGTAGGCAATACTAAAGAATGGTCTCCAATACACTTCTTTAACATAGATATATGAAATACCGGATGAACAGAACCCAAACTAGCTGGTAATTCAAACTCATACACAAATCCACCTATCCTTCTCCCAATTTGATATGGTCCTATATAGCGAGGACTAAGATTACCTTTCTTCCCGAATCGCATGACTCCCTTCATGGGAGAAGCCTTGAGAAACACCCAATCTCCAACCTCAAAGTCTAGATCTCTTCTCCTAACATCAGCGTATGACTTCTGACAACTCTGAGCTATCTTAAGTCGTTCTATAATGACTTTTACGTCCTTCATTGCTTGATGAAAAAGATCAGGCCCAAATAGCTTCATCTTGCCTACGTCAAACCATCCTATTGGAGAACTATATCTTCTCCCATACAATGCCTCAAATGGTGCCATCTTAATACTGGAATGGAAACTATTATTATATGTAAACTCTATCAATGGCAAGTGCTCTACCCAAGTACCTTTAAAATCAATCACGCAGGCCCTCAACATATCCTCAAGGGTCTTGATGGTGCACTCAGCTTGCCCGTCTGTCTCAGGGTGAAAAGCCGTACTCAAATTCACTTGGGTACCTAAACCCTTATGAAATGATCTCTAAAACTGTGAAGAAAACTATGCACCTCGATCAGATATGATGGAAACAGGTACCTCATGTAAACGAACTATTTCTGCAATGAAAAGCTTGGCATAATCCTCTCCCGAATAATTAGTCCTAACAGGTAGAAAGTGAGATGACTTAGTCAGCCTATCTACAATCACTCAAATGGAATCATACTGGTTTTGGGACCTTAGAAGTCCTGTAATGAAGTCTATATTAATCATCTCTCACTTCCATAAGGGCAAGGCTATCTCTTGGGAAGAACCACCTGGCCTCATATGTTCCACTTTAACTTGCTGACAATTCAAACACTTGGCAACATAGTTTGCCATATCAGACTTCATATTATTCCACCAATACATAGATTTCCGATCATGGTACATCTTAGTAGAGCTTGGGTGAACAATATACCTCAAAGTGTGAGCTTCATCAAGGATTCTCTTCCACAAACCATCAACATCTGGCACAAACAACCTACCCTGGTATATCAAAATACCATCACCACCAATTTTGAAGGATATCACCTTCTGTTGACCCACATCTTTCTTGATTTGCATCAAGATGGGGCCTTCAACCTGCTTCTCCTTAACTTCTGTACAAAGGGATGATTTAGCTATCTCATGAAGAACCATTCCCCTATCTTTAGATTCCAAAAGTCGCACTCCTAGATTTGCAAGTCAGTGAATATCCTTCACCATCTCCCTCTTTTTCTTTCCCAAATAAGAAAGGCTACCCATTGACAACCTGCTAAGGGCATCAGGTACCATATTTGCCTTTCCCGGATGATAGTGCAGGCTCATGTC
Source organism: Capsicum pubescens (assembly GCA_030864215.1). Taxonomy (NCBI): domain Eukaryota; kingdom Viridiplantae; phylum Streptophyta; class Magnoliopsida; order Solanales; family Solanaceae; genus Capsicum; species Capsicum pubescens. The sequence goes on along the minus strand of CM061540.1, from coordinate 66,264,353 downwards.
ATAGTCTTTTAGCAATTTCATCCATTGCCTCTACCTGAGATTCAATTTTTTCTGCGAGAAAACAAACTGTAAACTCTTGTGGTCGGTGAAAATATCAACGTGTACCCCATACAAATAGTGCCGCCAGATTTAAGTGCAAAAACCACAACCGCTAACTCTAAGTCATGAGTAGGGTAGTTCCGCTCATGCACCTTTAACTTCCTAGATGCATAAGCCACTACCTTACCGTGCTGCATAAGAACACACCCAAGTCCCACTTGAGATGCATCACAGTATACAATAAAACCTTTTGTACCCTCCGGAAGAGTTAAAACAGGAGCAGTAGTCAACTTGTCTTTTAACTTCTCAAAACTATTCTCACAAGAGTCAGACCATAAAAACATCACCTTTTTCTGAGTCAACTTAGTAAGTAGTGCCGCTATGGAAGAAAAACTCTCTACGAACCTTCTGTAATAACCTGCCAAACCCAAGAAGTTCCGAATGTCGATCGGAGTCTTGGGTCTGGGGCATTTCCTCACTGCCTATACCTTTTGGCGATCAATCTTTATCCCCTCACTAGACATAATATGCCCCAAGAAAGCAATAACATTTAACCAAAATTCACACTTGGAGAACTTTGCATACAACCTATGATTTTTGAGAGTCTGGAGGATAATTTGAAGGTGATTGGCATGGTAAACAAGTTTAGAAACTGACGAAAGACCCTATTTATTAGGTCCAAGAAAGCTGCAGGAGAATTAGTCAACTTAAAAGACATGACTAAGAATTCACAATGACCATATCTGGTTCGGAAAGCTGTTTTAGGAATTTCTAACTCCCTAACTTTCAACTGATGATATTCCGAACAAAGGTCTATTTTAGAAAAACACTTAGCACCTTGAAGTTGATCAAAGAGGTCATCAATCCTAGGAAAAGGATATTTATTCTTAACGGTGATCTTACTCAGCTGACGATAATCTATGCACATACGCAGGGAACCATCTTTCTTTCGCACGAAGAGTACAGGTGCACCCCAGGGCGAAACACTAGGTTTGATAAAACCTTTATCTAAGAGATTTTCTAGATGTTCTTTCAACTCTTTTAGCTATACAGGAAAATTCTATATGGCGGAATAAAAATAGGATGGGTATCTGGCAATACATCAATGCCAAAATCTATCTCCTTATTAGGAGGTATTTCTAGGACATCATCTAGAAAGACTTCCAAGAATTCATTTAGTACAGTGATAGACTAAAGAGGAAGATTTTTGGCATTAGAATCTTTAACCTAAATAAGATGATACAAGCAACCCTTGAAAAGAAGTTTACGGGCTCTGAGGTAAGATATGAAGTTCCCTCTAGGTGCTAAAGAGTGCCCTTCACACTCTATTGCTGGATCATTTAGAAAAGAAAAGGTAACCTTTTGGGTTCTACAATCTAGTGTGGCATAACACTGATGGGGCCAGTCCATCCTTAGGATAGCATCAAAAGCAACCATATCAAGATGTATGAGGTCTGCCACAGTATCCCTACTAAGAATAGACACAACACAATTGTTATACACCCTCCTAGCCATAACTGAATCACCCACTGGAGTGGAAACAGAGAAAGGTTCAGCAATTACATCGGGCTCAAACCAAAAACCAACAACCACATACGGGGTCACATAAGATAAGGTAGACCCGGGATTAAGCAATACTTATAAATCACGGGAAATGATTCATAACGTACCGATGACAACATATGGTGAGGATTCCACCTCCTGGCGGTTGGTCAAAGCATATAACCGGTTGCGACCGCTCCTAGCAGCTGATGTGGCGCCCTTCTGAGGCGGTGGTGGTGCGAAGGAATTTGCCTGAGATTTTTTCCAACCAATATTCTTCCTCGTAGATGGACAATTCCTCTGAAACTGACCCATCTGACCACAAGAATAACACACAAATGCGCCTAGATGACACCTTCTCGGATGATGCCTACCACAAGTCTCGTACCGCGGATAAGAGCGGTACTGCTGAGCCACACTGCCCTGTGACTGGGTATCCTGAGCCCTGGGTCCGTGACTAGTCTGAAAACTATGAGATCGTCTATCAACGGGGGGTATGGATGCTGGGGTGCTGGATGTAGACTGTGCGTTACTCCAAAACTTCTTCTTTTTCCATTTACTGCCCCAGTTACCGCTCTGTGGCTGACTATGGTTCTGATCCACTGTTTTGGCTCTCTTTGCCTGCCTGTCCTTCTCTCTAGATTCGACAATTTTATTTTTCTTCTCTTCTACCTGCTGCATGTGGACTGACAGCCTAGCAAAGGTAATATCCTTATTTAGTATCGCCCCTTGGCATTCAAGAGCTAGATCATCGAAAAGGCTGGATGTAAACTTCCTCATTCGGGCTCTCATATTATCTGTCATTTCTGGTGCATAATGAGCCAGTTGGTTAATCTTCAGAGTGTACTCCTGGACACTCATTTTCCCTTGTTTAAGATTCATAAATTTCTCTGCCTTAGCTTCCCTCAACTCTAGAGAAAGGAATCGGTCAAGAAAAGCTTCAACAAATTTGCCCCAAACTGTGGGCTTAACACTCTCACCCTTCGCATTATCGCACTCTATATACCATTGGTTCGCTACATCTTTAAGTTGGTACGCTGCTAACTCAACCTCTTCAACCTGATCCACATGCATTACTCTAAAAATCTTCACCATTTTGTCCACGAACTCCTGTGGGTCCTCTTCTATCTTAGTGCCCAAAAATTTAGGTGGGTTCATCATCATAAAATGTCCTACCCTAGTAGCCTCTGAAGTAATAGATGCAGACCCAGTATCCCCCGACCTCTGAGTCTATGCGGCTACGAGCTATGCAAGCATGTGAATAGATTGCCTGAATTCTGGATTCGATATGTCCCTTCGAGAAGTCTAAGGACGATTAATATTTGTCCTTGGAGATCGAGGAGGACTGGTCAGGACTGGAGGTACTCCCGGAGTAGAAACAGGTTCTGGGGTGTGCGCTCTATTTCGGGTCCGCATCCCATGGGTAGGGCGGACTTCATCATCCTGAGTATCCTGGTTGTTGGAACGATGAGGAGGAATGACTATTTTTTGAAATATAATAGATCACTGATTAGGGGACAATTCTATATCAGACTCTAAAGCACAAACTAAATCACAAAGAGAGGAAACATTCCTAAACACCCAATAGTCTCTTTCTTATAAGTGTCGTGCGCTACACACCTATAAAAATGAATCTAACCTATGCGATTTCGCTGACACCCTTGGACCATGAACTGTGCTCTGAAACCAAGTTTGTCATGACGCGAAATAGGGACTGGCCATGATGGATATCCCGAACCATAAAGGCCCGAAATGCCCTTCTCTACCTAGTAATCATGCACAACATTCATATAATAAAATAAAATACGGAAACATAATATGCTATGAAAAAATGGTTAATTCTGAATTCATCATAAGTATGGAAACTGTAAATCAACTATATCTAAATAACATCTAACTCAATCTGCAAAATCTCTACTACATGAAAATCTGACAACTGTCTGAAACTGGGACAAGGCCCCCAGTAGACCAAAACCATATCTAATAATAGTTGTCTGAACGTAAATAGGCCTTCTGGAATAATGAAGGCTCACCAACTGGGCACTGCAACTCTGACTGATAAAATCTATTGCTTTTCTAGACCCCTAGACTAAGCCTCAAAACCTGGAGGGAGGAGGGGGAGGGGGGGTCAATACAGATGTACTGTTATGCAAAGTAATCCAAAATAAAACTTTTATATAATTGAAATAGTGGAGAGAAATTTGTTAAAACATCATGCATAAACAGTTCTCAAAAACACATGGGCACTTTCTAAAAATCATAAGTCATTCTTATCAATGCACTGTCTGTTCTTTGTATTACTTCTGAGTTAGGTGGTACGTCCCTACAATTCTAAAATCCCACGGGATGTATGGAATCCGCCATTGACTCGGTGGGGAAGCCCCCAACCTGAGTGTGCCGCAAGGGTTGGAGTTTTTATTTCTGATATGCCACACGACACTAGGCCAGCGTAATATAATATACCCTGATCGACAAATCATGGTTTCAGGAAATGAGTTGTCTGAACTCATGCTTCCTTCGGGGAACCACCTAATGTCTCTTTATGCCCAGTTTTAACTACTTCTAAAACATACATCATTCTAAATCTTAAAAGATGAAAGTCTGATTTCAAGCATGCATTCTATTCTGTTCTGAATTATCATAATCTTAATTGGTGTCACCACACCAAGACTTGTAAGTCCTATTTCTGAGCCATATTATAATAAGCATGATTTTTTATCATAACATAGTTCAGACCACCCAAACATGCAAATAGTACAATATATTTTATGTTCTGAAGCATAAATCAAAACTATGCAAAAATCCTTTAAACATATGGTGGTCATGTTCTTTTGGTAAAATCATGCACTCTTTCCTTATATGAATATTTTCAACATTTATCAACACAACTACCCTCTCTTTTGAAATCCAAATCTTAATCCAATCATAACACAATTAAAGATATTTTAAACCATGCTTTTCAAGGTGCATTCAAAACATCTATAGCATATGATAAGTAAAGGAAAGTCAAAACAATAGAGGGATTTTACATAAGTCATGCTCTCAATTAAATCATCAACCATAAAACACAAGCATACATATATATACAATTTCAAATCAATGTGGGGGAAGGTCAAAAGACCAAAACAATACCGTCAAGAATAGATATCATCTTTGAACTTCGGCACTAGAGCACTAGCAGAGGAAGGGGCTTGAACGGCTGATTTGGAGAGAAATTGTGAACGGTTTCCTCCATCTGACTTGGGGTGAGCAATGTTGATATTACCTGACCTTGCTCTCTTGTTCTACCTTTCCCTAGTCTTAACCTTCTGCTCTTCTACTTGCGGGGCATGTATGAGTCTGGCTAAGGTTATATCACCGATCAGCATCACAGACTTACACTCATTTACCACACTATCGTTGACCCCTGACACGAACTTGCTCATCTTAGCCCTATTGTCTGCAACCTCATGAAGAGCATACCTGTCTAGCTGAGTAAATCTAAGAGAATACTCCCTAACCATCATATTCCCCTGCCTGAGGTTGATGAACTCAAGAACTTTGTCTTCCCTCAGCTGTTGGGGAAAAAATCTGTCTAAGAAGGCTATGACATATTTCTCCCACTCGATAGGGCCTGATTATCTAACCTTTCAGACTTCCACTATTTGTACCAATTATGAGCAACATTCTATAACTGGTAGGCAGCTAACTCGACACTCTCAATAGAAGTAACACCCATGATGTCAATGACCTTCTGTACTTTTTCAATGAACTCCTGAGGGTCCTCATCAGACTTAGACCCATGGAAAGATAGAGGGTTCATCCGGGTGAAGTCCCAAACCCTAGATACTATGGGACTGGCTGCTGGATTGGCCGGAATGACTGGTGGCTGTTCATTCTGTATAGCCACGGACTGAGAAAGTGTGGTAAATGCGGCTCTAAACTCTGCATGGGAAACATGTTTGCCCAAAGGATCTTCGGGCTGAGGAGTTGGCTGGTTTCTTCTCTTTGGGGACATAGTTTGGAATAAGAGAAGAATGGATTAGACTGAGAGTTTAAATTATGATTATGCTCACTAGCATGACATGAATACTGAAGAAAGGGTACTGTTCCTAAAACATCTTATAGACTTCTGTACATAAATGTGGCGCGCAACACACCCATGTATAAGACTCTACTAGATATGGCTTTCAGACTTCCTAGGACTCTATTGAACTTTAGGCTCTGATACCGAGTTTGTAACGCCCCGATTTGCTAAAACAGAACACTACACAGTGCTCATGACCCCGAGGGACCACAAGCTAACCCATGACTGATATCTGTACCTGTATACTGCAAATCATGACATAATAATATGGAATACGTAAAACTGTAAGGCCATAAAGTTCAACTGAATAAAACCATGTCTGAAAATCATAAGGTCCATGTGGGTGAAAATACCCAAAACAACTCAATCTGAAAGCTAAGTCTGAATGTAAATCTGAACATAAATCTGAAAGCCTCTAAACTTTCTGAATAAGGAGTTGAAGGAACATGTCTCCAACTAACTCCGTAAAACTGAACTAAAGAAATAAATAAATGTATCAAATCATATTGTCCTTGAATCAATGAGGACTCACTGTGTCTCTGCGATTGGAATGCTACCGCTACTGCTGTGCTGGAGCTCGTGTCTCGGAACCTATGGTGTAACATGAAAAGAAAGAACCATAGTGCAAATGCGTCAGTACAACTGGAGTACAAGTATAAGAGGAAGGTAGGTTGAACATAAAGGGTTTCATACATGAACAACACCGACTGACTAATATGAACATAGGAGTGCAAACACATATATACAAAAACTGGGACCGTGAATACGTGATAGCAAGACCTGTAATATAATACATGGTTCATTAAAAACTGTCATGACTGATACTGCAAGATGATAACATAAACGACTGTATCTGACAGTCCTGTATATACTGAAATTTGAAGAATGCCCTGAGTTCTTTTACTTAGACTGATACTGAAATTGTGGGAGGTAGTGTTTAACCGACAAGCCCCATGTATGCCGTTATGGCTAAGCTGGGGTCCAATCTCTGCCCTGACTGGAGGGGTGTCAATACCGCGCCACGGGTAAGGACAGCTTGTGAGTGACCCTTATCTGGCAGGTACTCAATGAGAACGGTGGGAACCCTAAACTGACAGGTTAAACCACCTCATCAACCCTAATTTGATAGGTTAAGATGTCTCAACCTACGCTGGATACGTAGTTCTGGAATGCAAGGACTGCTTCTAAGAATCACACCCTTAACTGGCGGGTGAGTTCCCATCCTTGGGTTCACTCGGTGCTAACCTCTACTCCCATATGGAGGGACTGGACATGAATAACTGACTATGCATGACTTAATCTTACTGAATTCCGTTGACTGGCAGAATGTTACTGCTATCTGACAACTGACTAAGATCATGAGGTTTTCCCGAGTCACATGACTGATTGAAGTCTATGGAATCATAGCTTGAGTTCGGATATCGTGAAACATGACATGGATCTAGGAACACAACTATAGTTTTCGGGTACGAATACCCCCAGGACTCGATAGGAGGAAACTAACGCACATGACATGACTTGATCATAAGATTTTAGTCCACAATTCACAATATTATAAGCATGGGATAGTATACTTCAAGTATTTATTCAACATTTTGAACATGATAGGAAAAGAATGGATATATTTTGTGTACATAATTTATATCTCCATTATCATACATGCTTTATACCACAACAATAACAACACATAATTTGCATGGAAATTCATATTGGAGTGTATCGCTAACATGAACTTGTTATTTAGATATCATGAAATCATGTAAATATGAAGTTCTAACATACTAGGCATTTTATCAAATACCTTGCATGCATTCTTTAAGGCATTGATAGATTTCATACTTGCATTCTATCAATCCATCTAAAGATCATGTTTTTCAACTAACAACATAACTTTCATGAGATGTACAGTCACGATACTATTATATAGCAAAACAAACAAGCATCAACATGGGTATGATCATATCACCACAACCAACCAAGATTTTGTATTTTAAATATTGATTCTTGAACTCCACAGATGAAATAAATCCATGGATTAACACTACGCATACCTTGGAAGGGAGGTTCTTGATGATTGACGGAGGAATTTCCTTGAAATTTGATCTTCAAGCTTGATTGTGCAACCCTAGTTGTTTTTCTCCTATGTTCTCTTGGATAATGAACTTTGAGATGTTAATAAGGTTGTAATATGTTTAGAAGCTATAAATTTCGCGATGTTAGGTTTAGGGACATGTTAGGAGTGTTAAAAGACTTAACTACCCTCAAAATAACTCAAAAACTAAGTATTTTCATGGCTGAAATCATACATAGGCGCCTCATATGATATCACCTATATCTACATAGGCGCCGCATATAATATCTCCTATGCTTTACATAGGCGCCACATATGATATTTCCTATGCTTTACATAGGCGCCTCATATTATATTGCCTATGCTTTCCAGTGTCCATGTATGATTGGTTAGGCGACACATTCTACTTTGAAAGGCCATAACTCCTTGCTCGGGTGTCGAATTTTGATGAAATTGGTATCGTTGGAAAGATAATTTGATTCTCTACAATTTGGTGGGTCTAAATCTGTCAAAATGTCACATATAAATCACGTTATTCTTGTTTAAATATGACCCTTGTAAAATCGAACACTAAGACTTGATGGATTCAAAAACTCTTAGCTTGCATCACTCTAAGCGACTCATATGAGCATGCTTAAGACATTGCAAGCTATCCTATCGCTAGTATATTCATTGTAAGTAATGCACTAAAATGCTACTCATAGGATAGGAGGTTTCATACGTAGGAAAACTTATTCACTTCCTAGCTTTGAAACATGCGGGGTATTACAGACGGTGTGTCACCCAGGCCATCAATTTTGTCTAAAACAGCACTGAAATAATATTTTAAATAGCTTTGTGGGTCTTTTTCCACCACTTTTAACCCATAATTACATCAAATCAAAGAACATAACTCCTCATTCATCCATACATCAAAATTAGGATTTCTTTCAAGATCAAAATCTAAAAACAAGATTCAAACCCTTCTCTAAGAAAACTCAAGAATCAAAATGTCACCATTCAAGAACCTTCAAGAAGAGTTAACCTCCTTCAAGATTCAAGTTTTTGAGGTATGTAAAGTGTTGATTCATGGGTTTCTTTCACACATAAAGCTCAAGAATCCCATTTTTAAACTCATGAATTATGATTTCCATGTGGTGGGTTGATTTTAATTATGTTAATATGGTTGTATGAATCCCAAGTTTGAGTCTTTATGTACTTTTCATGAAATTAAGCTATTATGTGGGTTGGAAACTTTTAAATAGAGTTGATTAAAGTAACCATGATGTATGAACTAGTGTATATGCCTAAGACTAAGTTTATTCACTCAATGTGTTTGATAAAATTCCCAAAGAACAAGAATCATGCTTTAGGACTCAATTACGACCAAATTGATGAACCCATGCTTTACCCTTATGTTTAAAATGACTTCCATGTTATTTTTATGCATTGAAATTGTTTGATGGATTGTTCATGAGATTAGCCTATGAAATTATGACATGTTTATATGCTTTCCTATTCATGTACCAAACCATGATAATCAAGTGCCTAATGAAATTCCCCAATGATTGTATTATGGATTGTTGATTATGGTCGTGAGTCCAGGAAGTGCCATGTCTTGTAATTTTCATGATATTGAGTCCTGGGGGTACTTATACCTAATAATTTAGCTGTGTGCCTAGATCCAGTGTCATATTTTCATGATACTCTCAGTCAAGCCATGCTCAATAGAATTCAGTTAGTCTCATAACTCAGGAAAACTCAGTAATCTCAGTCAGTTATCAGATATTAGTAATTTTCTATCAGTCAATGGAACTCAGTAAACTATGTCTAGTCAGTTTAGTATAATTAATTTAGTGTCTAATCAGTTGGGAGTAGGATTTAGCACCGAGTGAGCCCAAGGATGGGAACTTAATTGTGAGTAGAGGGTATGATCCTTAGAAGCAATCCTTGCACTCTAGAACTACATAGACAGCATAGGTTAAGACATCTAACCTATTAGATGAGGGTTGATGAGGTGGCTTAACCAATTAGATGAGGGACCCACGATTCTCTTTAGAGTACCTGTTAGATAAGGGATCACTCACAACTTATCCTTACCAGTGGTGTAGTATTGACACCCTTCTAATTGGGGTTATAGATTAGACCCTAACTCAGTGATAATGCTTTATTTGGGGAATGTTGGTTAGATGACTACTTCCCATAGTCACAGTCTTAGTCTCTGTCTCAGTAATAGAATTCAGATAGTTCTACAGAATTCAGGACTGTCAGATACAATCATCCAATTTAGTATGAAACTCAAATAGTTCTATCAGCAATAGGATTATCATACACAGTCATTCAGATAATTGTATATCAGATATACAAAACTTATGTTATCAGTATTCAGATTCAGTGATGTCATGATCTCAATCACAGTTCACGTATTCATGCATGTATTCTCACATTCATGTTATTCAGTCAGTTAGTATGGTTCATGAATATAAACCCCTTATATTCAGCCTACCTCACTTGCATACCATTACATTCAATTATACTGATGCATTTGCGCTATGGTGTTTTATACCATAGGTTCAGAAGAACGTGCTCCAGAGTATCCTTAGTAGATCAGTCATTCAGCAGACAGACTAGCAGTGAGTCCTCATCATTCGAGGATCTTATTAGTTAAATATTTCATTCTTTCAGTACTTAGTTTATTTCAGAAGTTGGTGTTAATTGGGGACATGTCCCATTAACTCCTTATTCTGACTGTTTAAAGGCTTTTAGACTAGTATATTCAGATAGTTATTTCACCTTTTTTGGTATTGATATACCATATCTCCATATGATATGTTTTATCATATTTTTGAACCTTATGGCCTTTTAAACTTTTATTCCATATTTATGTATTATGTTATGTAGTGCTCAGTTATAGATATCAGTCATGGGTTAGATTGTCTTACTTCGGGGTCATGAGCACCGTGTGGCATTCCGTGTACCAGATTTGAGGCATTACACTTCATGAGGATGAGTCCGCCTGAGTTCTTTAAGTCAAAGTTAGGTGAGGACACATAGTTGTATCTTGATAAGGTGAAAAAGATCACCCAAGTTATGCATATCACTGAAGATGAGAGTTTGGAATTGGCATCTTATAGGGTGGAGGATGTTTCTTATGATTGGGTTGTTATGTGGAAGAAAGGTAGGGGTGAGAATGCAGATCTTATGAGTTGGTAGGTGTTTCAGGATGTATTTCTAGACAAGTTCTTTCCACGTGAGCTGCTGGAAGCAAAGATTAAGGAGTTCATGAATCTGAGGAATGGCTCAATGACAATGAATGAGTACTACCTTAAGTTCAACCAGTTATCTAAGTTTGCTCCTAATTAGATGGCTAACACTAGATCTAGTATGAGTAAGTTTGTTACTGGAGTGTCTGGATTGGTAGTCAAGGAGTGTAGGATTGCCATGCTTATTTAAGATATGGATCTTGCTAGATTGATGACTCATGCCCAATCAATTTAGGAAAAAAAGTTCAAGAGAAGAGATAGAGAAAGTAAGAAGGCTAAAACTAGGAAGTTTGAGTATGGTCAGTTAAGGTTTAGTGAGGGAAATCATTTAAAATTTTAGAGTCATCCACCTCTTCCACAACCATCTTCAGTTAGCTCCCATGCATCCAGAACCAGATAGGAACAGTGGGGTAAGACTCTGATTTCCAGATCTCAGAATAGTATGGGTGGAAGGCCTAGTTACCCTGCATGTGCAAGATGCAGTAAGAATCATCCTGGTGAGTGTTTGTTGGGATAAAAAGTTTTTTTAGGATGTGGTAAGTTGGGTTACAGAATCAAAGAGTGCTCGTATGCTAAACAAGGAAGCAGGGATACCCATCCTCAGACTTAGGCTACTAGTGCTCTAGATTCAGCCCAGCCCCTCTTCAGGGTGCATCATCTAGTACCAGTGGTGGTTAGAGCCAAAATTGGTTCTATGATTTACCATCTACCCAGGAGTAGAAGAGTTTACCAGATGTTGATCCCAGTATGCTTCGTCTGTTTCATTTTGATGTTTATGTGTTGTTTGACCTGGGGTCAAATTTCTCTAATGTGACTCTGTTAGTTGCGGTGAATTTTTGAATAGATCCTAAAAATCTTTCTAATCCCTTTTGCATTTATACTCTAGTAGGTGAGTCAGTTGTTACCAAATAGATTTATAGAAAGTGGCCTATCACTGTCCTTCATAAGGTTATGTTAGCAGATTTGATATAATTAGACATGGTCGACTTTGACCTTATTCTTGGTATGGATTGGATCTATTAATATTATGCATCCATAGATTATCGCACTAGAGTGGTGAAGTTTCAATTTTCCGATGAACCAGTCTTTCAGTGGGAAGGTAATTCAGTATCTCCCAAGAGTCATTTCATATCCTATCTTAAGGCTAGAAAGTTGATAGAAAAAAAGTGTATCTATCATTTGGTTTGAGTCAAAGGTGCTAAGTTTGAGGCTCCAAACGTTCAGTCAGTCTGTGTAGGCAATGAATTTTTGGATGTTTTTCCTGAAGAGTTGCCTAGGGTACCTCCCGAAAGGGAAATAGAATTTAGAATTGATCTTCTTCCTGACACTCAGCCCATCTCCATTACTCTATATCATATGGCTCCTACAGAGCTTAAAGAGTTGAATGAACAACTCAAAGACCTCATATATAAGGTTTTCATAAGGCCAGTGTTTCTCCATGGGGTGCTCCTATCCTATTCATTCATAAGAAAGATGCTTCTCTGCAAATGTGCATTGACTGTAGTAGTTGAATAAAATCACAGCTAAAAACAGATATCCTCTCCCTAGAATTGATGATTTATTTGATCAACTCCATAGTGCAAGTTATTTCTCAAGTATAGACCTTAGATCCGGCTATCATCAACTTAGACTAAGGGAATGTGATATTGTGAAGACAACTTTCAGAACCCGTTATAATTACTTTGACTTCCTAGTCATTTCTTTTGGGCTAATAAATTCCCCAGTAGCCTTCATAGACTTGATGAACCATGTGTTCAAATAGTAAATAGACATATCTGTCAAAGTCTTTATAGATGATATCCTTTGTCTATTCTCATAGTGATGATGATCATGCAGACAATCTTAGAATTGTGTTGCAAACTCTTAGAGATCACCAGTTGTTTTCCAAATTCAGAAATTTTGAATTTTGGCTAAGGTCAGTAGCTTTTCTCGGTCATATTGTTTCTGATGACGGCATTAGAGTTGATCCCCAATAGACTCAAGCCATGAGAAACTGGCATAGACCCTTTCTTCATTGGACATCAGAAGTTTCTTGGGTTTAGCTGGCTATTATAAATGGTTTGTTGAGTTTTTTTCATCCATTGCATCTCCCATGACTAGGTTAACTCAGAAGAAAGTTAAGTTTCAGTGGTCAGATTCTTGTGAGAAGGGTTTTCAGGAGTTGAAGACTCGACTCACTTCAGCCCCAGTCTTAGCGTTACCTGATGGTATAGATGGATACATTATGTATTGTGATTCCTCTAAAGTTGGTTTGGGTCGTGTTTTGATTCAAAGAGGTAAGGTCATAGCCTATTCCTCTAGACAACTTAAGCCTCAAGAAAAGAACCTTCCTATTCATGATCTTGAATTAGATGTTGTTGTGTTTTCTTTGAAAATATAGAGGCACTATCTTTATGGGGTGCATGTTGAAGTGTTTACGGACCACAAAAGTTTGCAGTATGTGTTTACGTAGAGAGAGTTGAATCTCTGCCAGAGAAGGTGGTTAGAATTGTTGAAAGATTATGACATGAGTGTCTTGTATTATTCGGGCATGGCCAATATAGTGGAAGACGCCCTTAGTAGACTGTCTATGGGTAGTGCTTCTCATGTGGAGAGTGATAAGAAGGAGTTAGTTCAAGAAGTTCATCAATTGTCTAAATTGGGTGTTCGTTTAGTTAATTCGGTCGAGGGTAATATTTGGGTCCAGAGTAGTACAGAATCTTCATTAGTTTCTGAGGTGAAGTATAAACAAGATCAGGATCCCATTTTAGTACAGTTGAAGGAATCTGTTAGAGATCAGAAAATGGATGTTTTGTCCCTAGGGGGAGATGGCGTGTTGAGATACTAGAGTAGACTATATTTGTTGTGCGTTTATAATTTAAGATAGCAGATTATGGCTGAAGCACATGGTGCGCATTACCCCATTCATCTTGGTGCTACTAATATGTATCGAGATTTGCAGGAAATTTATTGGTGAGGTGGTATGAACAAAGATATAGTGAAGTTCGTAGTTAAGTGTTTAGTTTGTCAACAAGTTAAGGTTGAGAACCAAAGGCCTGGTGGCACTTTGCAAGAGTTCAGTATTCCCACTTGGGTGTGGGAAGAGGTTAACATGGATTTTGTAACTGCATTACCTCATTCGCGTCGTCAGCAAGATTCAATTTGGGTTATTATAGAAAGGTTGACTAAATGAGCCCATTTCCTTCCATTTCATACGTCATACTCAGCTGAAGATTATGCTTGGTTGTATATTAAAGTTTGGTTAAATTGTATGGAGTTTCTTCGTCTATTATCTCAGATAGGGGTGCTCAGTTTATGGCTCACTTTTTGAGAGCATTTCAGAAGGGTATTGGTACCCAAGTTTATCTTAGTTCAACTTTTCATCCTTAGACAAATGATCGGGCAGAGCAGACCATTTAGACTCTAGAAGATATGTTGAGGGCATGTGTTCTTGATTTCAAGGGTTGTTGGAATGAGCATTTTCCATTGATTGAGTTCGCCTACAATAATAGTTACCATGCGAGCATTTAGATGGCCGTGTTTGAGGATCCTTATGGGAGGAGATGTAGGTCACCTATCAGTTGGTTCGAATTGGGTGAGGCCGTGTTAATAGGGCCATATGTGGTGTTAGAAGCTATGGAGAAAGTCCAATTAATTCGAGAAAGGTTGAAAATAGCTCAGAGTAATCAGAAATCGTATGCAGATGTAAGGAGAAGAGATTTTAAGTTTGAAGTTGATGACTTAGTGTATTTGAAAGTTTCACCCATGAAGGGGGTAAAGATATTTGGCTAAAAAGGGAAGCTTAGTCCCGCTATGTTAGCCCTTTCAGAATATTAAGTCATGTTGGGGAGGTGAATTTCCTGAAGACATATCATCGATTCACCCCGTGTTCCATGTGTACTTGCTAAGGAAGTGTGTTGGCCATCCAACATTTGTAGTGCCATTAGAGAGCACAGGTATTCATGATAGCCTCTCTTATGATGAGATTCCAATTGAGATCCTTGATCGACAAATTCGTAGACTAAGGAAAAAAGAAGTTCCCCCAGTCAAAGTTATTTGGAGAAATCACTTGGTCGAGGGAGCAACTTGGGAAGCAGAAGTAGATATGCGGACCAAATACCCTCGTCTTTTTATGCAAATTCAGTTCAAGGTAACAATTTCCCTCAGATTATTTCTTTCACTTCCAAGTTTTATCTTTATGTAGTCGTTCATCCAATAGTACTTGAAATTGGGAATTAGTTTAGTTATGCTTCAGTTAGGCATAATCAGTTTATAGACTCAGTTACTCAGTATCTTCACCTTAATTAGTGTCATTCGAGGACAAATGTTCCCAAGGGGGAAATGTTGTAATACCACGTACTTTTCGTAGCTCAGTTTAGCTCCTAGAGTGTCAAGGGTCAACTTTAAAAATGAATAACTCTTGATTCGTGTAGTATTTTCCATCTCTAAACCCACCATTGTATAGATAATTGAATTATCTTTCCCACGATACCAATTTCGCTTAAATTCGATACTCGATTAAGCAGTTATGACGATTTTAGTGAAATAAGTAGAACACCGCGATAAGCTCCACATCACGGTTAAGGACAAATTCGTAATTGTCCAATTTCTAGTGGAGCACCGCGATTAGCCCGTATCATAGAGAAGTTCCATTTCTCATTCATCCCTTTCCAGTAGCTCACCACAATCATCCTATATCATATCAAAATTCCTAATTGGACAGACACCGCATCACGGTAGGGTGCAAAATAGCTCTCAAACTTTTTCTAGTGAGGCGACGCGATTTCACCGCATCACGTTGATATCTAAAAAGGGGCTCGTCCCTTTTTCAGTGATGCAAAATGATTACATTGTGTCGTTATAGAGCCTAAATTAAAAATTATCCCTTTTCCATTGAGACACCGCGATAGCGGCGCGTTGCGGTGGTTTGCCAAATCAAGATTTTCCCAGTTCTGAGTAATTTTTACAAAGGGCAATCTAGTTATTTTCCCAAGCCCCATATCCTGAAAAACAGTAGATTTAACTATTCTAAGAATTATATGATCACTCTTCATCAAATTCTCTCCAAGAAATCCTAGAACCTCAAAACTTAATCCCCAAGAAAGACATAGATTCACCATTATTTTTCCAAGATAACCCAAAATTAAAGATTCCCAATCAAAGGCCTTCAAGAAATCATCTTCAAAAGCACAAATAGGAATCCAAGTTCAAGCTTCTTTATCAATTTCATCAATTAAGGTATGTAGGATTTTGAACAAGGATGCTTCCTTCATCCTTATGCCCAAAACCAATTTTTAATACAAATTCACATGATTTTATATGAATTTTAATTTAGGGTTTATACCCAATTATTGATATTTGAAGATTATGAGATTACAAGTGATTTGGATGTTGAATTGCATTTCTACTTTCGTAAATTTATGTGCGTGACTATATTTTCCAGATATTGAGTTGAATTATGAATATTTTCATTATCAAGCATGAACTTTATGATGATTTGACATGAAATTGATGAATGGGTTATTAAGCCCTAGTTGAATATTGATATTTCAAGAATAATTATGCTTTAAGCATCCCATGACGGATTATTTTCACATTTTGATGAAGACTTGATCTTTTGATCTCAACTTAGATATGAAATCAACTTTTCAGTTTTAGCTATAGTTTACAGTAAACAGTTTCACAAGGGGTTTTCACTTTATACCCTTATACTATTCTTAAAAGTGTATTTCCTATAGAATGAGCTTACTGATTAAAGGGAGTAGTATTTAGCATCGAGTGGAAAGTGTGGCTTTCGCGCATCCTACTTTCCTAGAACTACGAGCCAACGTAGGTATAGATTCAGTATTCCCATTCCTATATGGATGAAAATTATGGATGTGATCACTTAGCTCAGGTTATAGTCCTTGGAAAGAGTATGACACCTCTCCCAAACGTGAGGTTTTCCCCTTAAGGGAACTAGACATTGGACACTATGATTTATCACATAGTGTATGTAGGTTAGAAGAACCTCCCTAATAGAAAATAAAAATAGAAAACTTTTACTAGATCTTCTTTCATCTTGAAAACCTTACAAAACAAATTTTGAAAGAATTCCTTACCAGAAAAGAATGAAAGATAATAGTTCAGCTTTTAGACTTTAAATGTGATGGCTCACCAGATTTACATAGTATGTTTTATTATCTATGATTTATGATTTTCAGCTTTCAGTTATTAAAACCATGTGAGCCATTACATTCAAGCATGCACATTTTATGAATATTGATAATATTGAAAAATCATTTTTACTTATCCATTCAACCCCACGTGCTCAGTACATTATCAAAGTACTTATCCACATATACGTCTATGTTCTACATTGTCTCATAATATAGGTTCAGGTGCTCAGTTTAAGAAGCATGAGTGAATTCGAACATCTCCGTCTACATCCCGACAGTTGGTGAGTCTTCCTAGTCTGGGGATACAGTCATTCAGATTTTCAAGTTTATTGCAGTAGTTGATACAATATTTTTCAGACAGTTCGAGTCAGCTAGGGACTTGTTCCAGTGGCTCTCTCGTTATTAGTAGTAGAAGATTTTCGGATAGCTAGTTATGATTCAGATTCTTAGTGTTGATTGTCCAAACTTTTACGTCTAGTATTTTCAGCTATCATGTTCAAATAATTTCAGCTTAGCTAAGATAGAATTCTGCATTTTAGTTTTGATTGTATATCTACATTTCTTTATTTTGAGCTTCTGATTTAGTAGAAGGCTTACAGGGTTAGCTTAAGGTTACTAGTATTCTTGAGCACCGTGTGATGTCTCGAGACTCATTTTCGAGGCGTTACATCATAATAGATATAGTTGATAACATGATTGGATTGTCTATCTTATTATAATCCATTAGCACATCCTATCTCAACATATCACTACCATTCACCCATCTATACACCTAAATTTCTTTCATAGCTCTAAAAGTTTCAACTAAACTCCTATCAACCTTAAGAGAAGCAAAAATTCACAATACTCAACCACCAAATACTTTCAGAAATGACCTATACTTTTCTAACACAATAACTACCATCAATAACTCCTTTCCTACTTTTAAAACACGAGGACATATTACCTTGCTACTAACTTGATTGTATGAAAAAGTTATCAAAATACATTCGATCAATATCCATTACCAACTTTATTGTCGCTACACTTCTAAACACACACTTGCAACTATAAGAAGGGCCTACCATTTATGAATCATAACACTCACTCATAACATCCCTCAAATGCAAACTCTACTTAACACTTTGGGTTCATACAATCTACTCTCATGGGCACTATTTGTATTAAAGGGCTAATGAGGAATCTAAATACATAGATTATTATTTCTTAACTAAAAAACTCAATTGTATGAGGACATAAACTTTCAACCTAAGGAACTAATAACACACTAGCGATCTCATCTCAAGCCCCTTGTATGACTGTTGAAATTACTGATAGTAAATATGAGAGAATCATCTTGGGAGGAATTAGACTTTAGTACACAGGTTATATTGGAATGCTATGGATGGAGAATTATGGAGTTACACACAAACCTACAGAATTTTCAAAAAGAACAACTTTACAGCACGACCTAGAGCATGAGGAAGTGAAATATTTCTTAAATGCCCTGTTGCCGCTAAAAGAAAAGTACATACATCTCTGTACTATTCCATAAGACTCTACTAGACACATCTTCATAGACACCCTTGGACACTTGAACTCTGTGCTCCGATACCATGTTTTTAATGACCCGGGACTACCCCCTAGTCGTAAAATAGTGGTTGGAACCACAAGTGACCCCAAGATAACCCATGAACTGGCATACTGTTAACCAACTGAATTATAATATATTAAATAACTATTTTTGTATGCATAAATGTAATCATGATAAAATTCAAGAGAAATTATATTATTGATACAATTTACAACCTGGTAAAAATTGAGGAGACAGATAAAATTACATGACTGACTCTGAATGACATCTATGATGTCTCTACTATACTGACTTTAGGTAGATGGGATATGTCTCCAACTACTACTAATCAATACATATGGAAAATCAAAATACAAAATAGTACATGAACTAAATCTGGCTGGAGTTCTAAAAATTGGAGAACTCATCATCTACTTGATGGAAGCTACAACGGTCTGATTATAATGTTGAGGCTACAACTGGTATCTACATTATGAGAAAATGTTACACATAGATATATATGTGGATCAATACTTCTGGAATGTACTAAGTATGTGAGGGTGAATTCATAAGAAAAATAATAACTCAATGTTCGTATAAACATTTCAAGAATGCATGCTAAGTGTGAATGACTCACCTTAAGCCTGAATAATTGAAAGTTAAAAATCATAAATCATTAATAATAAAGCATACAATATAAATCTTGTGAGCCATAGCACATAGTTCAAAAAGCTTTTCTTTTATTCTGCCTTAGGGAGTTTCTTCTAAGCGACACACACCACGTGAGCTATCATGGTGTCCAATGTCTTGTTCCCCGTAGGGAAAAACTCATGTTGGGAGAGTCGTCCTACTCTTTCCACGGAGTAGGACCTGAGCTAAGTGATCACTTTCTATAGCTTCTCCCATATTGGGAATAAGCTGAATCTACATTAGCTCATAGTACTGGGGAAATAAGATACACTAAACCCACACCTCCCACTCTGTTCTAAATACTACTCCCATATTATCTATATCTTCATACTGTAGGAAATACACCTTAAAATACTTGCATAAGGGTTTATAATGAAAACTAGTTATGCATCTCTTTCTGTAAATATGATCAAGCTGAATAAATGTGAATTCCATATCTTAGTTGAGGATCAAAAGATCAATTCTTGCTTTAAATTTCGACATAATCTATTCAAAGAATGCTTAAAAGCATAATCTTTTAGAAATCTCAATAATCAACTTAAGGCTTAAAACCAATGCTTTAAATTCATGCCAAGTCATATCAACGCTTCAAGCTAAATAAAAGATATAAATCGCATGAAATCACATACTTCAAGATTATGCATACTTGGGTATGAACCATAATTCAAAACAAGTGAATTAAATATTAAAATCATGCAATTTGGGCACAAGGGTGAAAGAAAGACCACGTTCATCACCCCACATACCTTAATAGACTTGACTTGGTGGAGAAACCTTGACGTTGAAAGCCATGAAGATGATCTTGAAAGCTTTGTTAAGATTATTGGATTAGGGAACTTAAATTCTTGATTTTTCTTGAAGAGGATGAATTGAATTTGATGTTCTTGGGATTAGGTTAGGGTTTCTTGGAGAGAAAAGTGAAGGAGAATGGGCATATAATGCTTAAACCGACTCTTAACTCGTGTTTTTATGACTTAGATTGAGGTCAAAGAATTAACTACCAATTAGATATTTAAATTTGTACCTGGATTGCATTTTGAAGGCTCATTGTGAAGCAGTTTAATAGCGTTGAGATACCGATTCTGACAAAAATGATAATAATTTTTTGCTCGGTTATTGGATTAAGGTAAAATTAGTATCGTTTGAAAGCTAATTCAATTATCTACAATTTGAAAGGTCTTCAAATGTAAAATTTCACCTATATAAAAAGTTATACGCATTAAAAGTTGGCCCTTGTAGAATTGAATACCAAATTCGGGATGAATCAAAGACTCTTAGCACAACTATGCTCAAAGTGATTTCTATGAACACTTTTCACTTAATAAGTACTTCACAAACTAGGATAAAGATCATGACACATGAACTCAAATTATAAATCAAGAACTTGATGAAAACACCTTCACCGCGATGTGATGATGTGCCCATCGCTATACCCACCGCGATGCACCACTATTCTGGTGAGGTTCTGGAATCAAAATCTTAAAGTGATCCAATCCTCATTCGAAAAATCCAAACCTTCCCCAAGATTTACTTCTTACATCCCTGAACATGAATTAATTCAAAAAGTAACGTTTAAGGGTTACGAAAACCAAAATAAAAATCCTCAAAGTTTAGGGGTCTTGAAGATGACTAAGTCCCCAATACTTTGTGAAAATTCCGGGCCTTAAGTCCCTTCAGCATGCAACTCTGAGCTGAATAGAGCTATTATAAGTATTGGGTATTACACTCATCTAGAGAAGCTACCAGCTACGCCAATATATGAATAGACTGGCAAAAATCAACATTTGTCATATTAGCCTGAGGAGCTCGAGAAGGACTGGAAGGGACCGTTGGAACTTTAGAAAGACAATCATAAACTTGACCTCTAAACTAGGTCCGAACTCTATAATTAGGATAGGTTTAATTGACATTGTCCTTGGGTAGGACAGAGGAGTTTCCATGAGCCTCAGATCATTGAGGAGGCATGATCTGAAAAGAGAAAAAATGGGAATTACAGGAGAATTCAGGACCTTAGACTCTACAACTCTAAAAAAAAAAGAAAAAGAGAGACACTCCTAAATTCCTCATAACCTCTCCCTTATGAGTGTGGCACGCTACACACCCTTCAAAGAGAATATACCCGACACAACCTTCAATAGGGAATAAGGTTTAGCATGCATTTAAAAGCTTTACTTGGATTGTGCAGCTTTGCTGTCCTAAAGCCACCCATGGGCTATATGGGTTCATCTCCCACTGTTGAAAGGGCCCCTGTACGTGTTAGTCTCACGTACCAGAGAAAAACTTGGGATGAATAGTACATCCCTCAAAATATAAGGTGTGACATCATGCACACAGTCACCATGACCAAAACTCACATCGGCAAACATGAGTTTCTCGTATTGGTCCCCCGGGACCTCCACCTTCCAAAGCTTTTCTACGCCCCCCTTAAGCCGATATTAAGACTATTTACACATTACCAACCATTTAACAAGGAGTCTTTTAGTTAGGCATTAAACTTTGGTATCATCATACAAATATTAGAGATTGCAAGTCTATTCCAACCATGTTATATAAAACCATTAAAAAAAGTTAGACTCCATTGTTTCCAATTAAACAAGTACCAAGGCCACCAAGGCCATTCCAAATTATTTAAAATCAAATCGACCAATTTAGGTTAGATTACCATTTATGCAATGCAAAAATTTCAAGAATAGTCAAACTATGTGACAAAATCATACTCATTCGCATTTTCACAAACAAGTTGTGGACACATAAGTTTCAAAGCCATGACCAAGTAGTTTGGGGAACCCAAAATACCCCAAATTCCATTTACTTTTACCATGCACCCCACAATGTTGAAATCATACTAAAAACATGAAAGAAAACATAATTAAACCATGATAAGATTTATTCAACCATTAACATCCAAAACCCCCAACCTTTAACTCAAAACCATAAAAATACCATGAAAACCATTCATTAAAACATATGCTCATTGTAAAATAACAATGAGAGAGGAGTAACATGCCTTAGACACCACAGAAGATGGAGAGATTCCACCCTTGAATTCCTTAATTGAATAGCTTGATAAAAAACTAGATTTTTCTTGAACAAAGAGTTTCAGAGAGATTTTAACAGTGTTTCATTGGGAATAATATATTAATAAAGTCCAAAAAGGTGTATTAAGTCATGGTATCAAAGCAAGTTAAAACGGGAAATGTCCATATGCCCCCAACTTAGAACTGTAAAAAGACTACATATGGTAACGAGTCAACCCATAACTTGTGACCACAACACATGACTCATACCATTGATTTGTAACCAAGAAAAAGAGTTGGAAAAACATGCACTGTGCACCATATGACTCCATGATTCACTCATCACCAAACCATACGACTTGTATGGTCTAGTCGTATCCAAAGTAGAACGTAAGGGATTAGACACTGGACAACCTACGACTCAACCCTACCACTTGTACCCAATCCTCATGGCACTTAGTGAGCCACTCATACTTAGATCCAGGTCAGGTCACTAAGTTTCTAATTTAATGAAGAATCATCATAACGACACCACCCACCTACAACCAAAACAAGACTCATCACCACCCACCCGTAACCGTAACAAAAGCTCAACCACCATTCACTAGACTCTTTATTACTAGAGTCACCTGACCCATACCCACACCATACGACTTATATACGGAGTCCAAAGCTCTGAAAATTTCCAATGGCCAAAACCAGGGTGTTTTATCACCACATGCTTATAATCAGGTTTGTATTTTTACATTCACTAGAAAGTATCAAGAGTTATCCCTTAAGTCAAACAAGACCTATATGTTAGTTTCAGCTCATAAAGATTTCATTCATGTACAATCTACTCCATACGTCTTTGTCATTGAATTAAGTGATTATTCACATGTATCTTATTGGTAGATTATTATTCCAGAGTAGTATAATGTTATGACCACCAAGGTAACAATATCAAAGGTTAAATAAACTAAGTAGTGCAAAATTTAAATTGAGTGGGTGGAAACTCAAGGGCGTAGGCCTAGAATAGGTTGATCACTATACCATTTTATGTAGGTGGCATATCAGGGGAGAAATATTAGCATGGGTCGATCCCAATTTCTTTTACTTGGGTGGTATCTCAGGGTCGTAAGCCTACCATGGACCGATCCCAATTTATGTATTTACCACTAATCAACTGGTCATTTGTATCACATATCTTACAAAGATTATAAAGTAATAAGGTTAATAGAACAAAAAAATGTAATATACCTAATCCTACAAGTATATATAAAGGTAGTCTACTAGTAGATCTTGTATTATGTGAATTTACTTCCAACCTTACATATTCAGTACATATTTTTATACTAATGTCCCTTATGAGGGACCTATATTTCATGCCACAAAAATAGGTGCTTTAGATAATACACATCTCTAGTAGGATCAAAGTATATCCAGTGGCCATTGGTGAGCTCCAGGTTGATTCGGGTCTTTCTAAGTCTTTTTTATATATTTTGGTATTGTACAATAATTAAAAGTAAGACAGGGATTTGTATCGATCTTAAATAAGTATCTAGGAATCCTTTAGAAACTTTATATACCAATGTATAATTATGTTTTGTAGAGTCTTGTCTCTCAGATGATATAGCCCCAACGACCAAGTCTTGTATATATAATTTTGTGCTTGCCTACGTGGATGTTCTCATCGATGCATTATATCATATTTGAAAAAACCTTTTGTTATAATATTTACATGCATGAGATGTACAAGGTCATAGGTTGGTGTTCTCAAGCCTTTATGACTACGAATGCTTATCCGCCCCAATAAGATTAGAGGCGTGACACTTTTGGGTTAACTTAATTATCTTATCTTTATGTTCTAGCTTTGCTTCTATTTATATTTTTAGACTCATGATGTTAAGCTAAAGGGGTGATCTTCGGCTTAAGGTGGTCTTGAAATGACCCTCATGACTTGGCCTTGGTTTGAGTCATGACATGCTTTGTATCAAAGCATGATTTAGAGGTCATTGGGTTTCCACAAAGTCATATCGAGTAGAGTTCTTTTAATGGGTATTTAGCACACCACATTTATAAGGTGAGGCTATAAGGAATTTATGAATATTTCCCTATCTTGTGTTCTATTTTGGGCTATTGAGTCTAGTGTCATGAAACTTCTCTAACTCTTGGCTTACTCAAATTTTAGATCATGCCTTTCCAAAGATTTGACTTTCATACAAATGCTGCTGGACCTTTATCTCATTTGACGAAATTGTGGAAGGGACTCGCTCTATTTATAAAGTGCAGACTCAGTCCTAGATCCCTATTCTTGGTTAAATAGATCCCCATGGGTTTCCACTAGTCCCTACTAGTCCTTTCTCGGTAGGTGATAGTCATGCTCAGTCACCTCAAGGGAATATCTCTAATGTAGAGTTCCGTTGGTCTATTCATCTACTTACATAGTTGGTGGTATCTCAGTCTCCCTGGTCTAATTATGTTGGTTCTATTTCCCCTTCATTTGAGGTTACTTAGGTTTGCCAATTTATGAGTTTAAATCTCACAATCTTTTAAAGCTCAGGGTTGAGGAGGATCCGCAGGGATTCATTAATGAGATGGAGATGATATTTAGGGTGATGCATGCTATGAATTCTGAGGGTGTAGAATTTGTTGCGTACCAATTCAAGTATGTAGCTTATCAGTGTTATGCAGAGTTGGAGAAATTAAGGAGTGATGTTGATAAACATGCAGTGTGGGATGACTTTTCAAGTGCTTTTCTTAATCACTTCTTTCCTCAGTAGTAGAGAAAAGCTAAGGATGGGGAGTTTGTGAACTTAAAGTAGGGAAATATCAGTGTAAAAGAATATGACTTAAAGTTTCATCAGTTGTCTCGTTATGCTCTAAAGTTGGTATCTAGTATAAGGGTGAGGATGAGAAAGTTTTCTTCTTATTTGTCTCGATATTTGGTATGGGAGTGTAAGGTTTTGATGTTGAACAATCTTATGGATATCTCTAGGCTTGTGGTATTTATGTAGCAAGTGGAGAATGAGAAGAAGAGGTAAGCAGAGATAGGTAAAGGTAGAATAAGAAATTAAGGTATTCAAAGCAGGGTGGGGGTCAGTAGAATAGTAGGAGAGATAATGGATAGTGGACCAAGAAAATGTATTAGGGAGGAGGGTACTCATTCGACTTCTAATTCTCCTTATACTAAGTTGTCTAGTGATCGTTGATTTTAGGCCAGCAGTATCCCTAAGTCTTAGGTTGCCCAGTATCAGGCTAGTGGAGCTCAGTCAGCCCCACCTTATCCTCCTTGTCGTTTTTGTGAACAGTTGCACCATGGTTATTGTGATGAGGGGAGGAACATGTTCTTTAATTGAGTTCATATTAGTCATATGCAGAGAGATTGTCTCCACGAAAGATAATAAGGTTCTGGTAACCACTTACTCATCTCCTATGCCAAAGGGCGCTATTTCTGGTACCAACACTAGTTAGAATCATCTCTATGCTCTTTCTACTCGTCAGGAATTTGAGTCATCCCTATATGCTATTACTATTGTGTTACAACTCCTTTACCATGATGTTTATTATTTGATTGATTCATGTTCTACCCTTTCCTATGGACCTCTAATATGGCTGTGTATTTTGGGTTTTGTCCCAAAAATATTTCCAACCCCTTTTCTGTGGGTACCCCGGTGTGTGACTCTATTGTGGCTAAAAAAATCTATAAGGTTGTGTGGTGTCTATTTTGAATAGGGATACATTGGTTGATCTAATAAAGCTTGATACAATAGATTTTGATGTTATATTAGTGATAGATTGGCTTCATTACTTCCATGCTTCACTAGATTGTAGAACCCGTAAGGTTAGTTTTTGTTTTCCTAAAGAATCGGTAATTCTTTGGGAGGTTCTTTGGTGCCTAAAGGGAGGTTTATTTCTTATATTTGAGCTCAAAAGTTGATATCTAAAGGGTGCCTTTACCATCTAGTTTGGGTTAAGGATTCTAACTTGGAGGGTCCCTCTTTGCAATCTGTCCCCGTGGTTAATGAGTTTCCAAAAGTCTATCCCGAAGATCTTCTTGGCATTCCCCCCGATAAGGAAATAGATTTTGGTATTGATCTTCAACTAGATACCCATACTATTTCCATTCCTTCTTATAGGATGGTTCTGGTTGAACTTATGAAGTTAAAGTAACAATTAAATGATCTCCTTGATAAGGGCTTTATTCGTTATAGTGTTTCTCTGTGGGGTGCTCCTGTACTTTCATGCGCAAGAAAGATGGGTCTCTTCGGATGTCTATAGATTTTAGGTAGATGAATAAGGTTATAGTGAAGATTAAGTATCCTCTCCCTAGAATTGATGGCCTATTTGATCAGATTTAGGGTGGTAGATGCTTCTCTAGGATAGATCTTCGTTAGGGGTATAATTAGTTTAAAATTTGAGAGGTCGATATTCCTAAGACTACCATCCGTACCTAGTATGTCATTAAGAATTCCTGGTTATGTAGTTCTTGTTGACTAATGCTTTGGCAACATTTATGGAACTCATGAATCAGGTATTTAGACATTTCTAGATTTTCTTGTGATGGTATTCATTGATGACATCCAGGGGTACTCTATGAATGAAGAGGATCATGCCAATCACCTCTGAATTGTGTTGCAGACTTTTAAGGGATAGAAACTATACGAAAAAATTTCTAAGTGTGAGTTTTAGTTGAATGATGTGAACTTTCTTGGGCATCATGTTTCTCGTGAGGGGATCAAGGTAGATCCACAGAAGGTTGAGGCAGTTAAGAGGTGTCCTAGACCCATGACTTTGTCATGACCTAAAACACGTGCCGTGATGGAACTTGTCATGGTGTACCTTGACAAGTAAGCCTATGACCCTAACTGATACTAAAAATGGAAAAGTTGGAAATACCCCAAGGTAAGGACTCTAGAAAAAAGCCGAACCATACAAGAAATTATAATAATGCAGGAAAGAACATATCCAAAATACCATACATTTGAAAAATCATGTGTCAATAGTGTAATAACAACCAATACAATTCTTGAGTCAAATACATCAGAAATTTCCACAAATGGGCAACATCTATATCCGAACATTAATAAAGACATAACTAATATGGAGAGATAGAGGTGAACTTTGGATGCATAAAGGTCCAACCACTACCTTGAGTAATTCAAAGGCTCCCAGAGTCAACCAGTCTAAGTGCACCCAAACTTGAATCTGCACCAGAAGGGTAAAGTAGGAGTGAGTACGGTCCACTTATACTCCGTAGGTATCATAGGCTGAACAAGAAAAGTAGAAAATAAAGATTTAAAAATACACACTAAAGATACGTCACCTGCAATGTGAAAATGTCCCACAATGGTAGCCCAAACCGCTTGCACTAACAGTTCTAATATATAACACATATATTACAACAACACACCATGAAAGAACACAAATATTAATTATATCGCTTGTATGAAGAAAAGGGAGATATATATACAAGTTCATCAAATACACATAACGAAAAATAGGACAGTTAAAGGGTTATCACATCAATATGGTAATACAAGCACAACATAAACACAATATAGCAAGTGCAATGTATATGATGAAGATAATGAAGATGATAAACGGGGTCGTCGCACAACCTCTGGGATCATCGCACAATCCCCGTATACACCATCCTAAAATTGATGTTTCAGATCGACTGACGCAGTCCATTTAGCCATCCGTCGCTCGGATCTAAAGATAACCACATAAGTCCAAAATAAGGCTCTCAAAGCCACCAAAAACCACAATATCGCATAAATTGTACGAAAATGCACAAGGAATCATTCCAACCACCCCATACCGCATAAATACCACAATGTAACTATAAGGAGGGGTAAAATAATCAAATCACATAAAATCACAACTTTCACATATTTTATCAAATTCTAGGTCATTACATCATCCACCACCAAAAAACTAGTTCGTCCTCAAACTAAAGGCAAAAGAAATTCCTGAATCAACAATGAACTGGGGATAAGAACTATTTGTATTAGACTAGACCTTCTAAGTAGCCTCATCTATAGGTCAATCTTGCCACTGAACCTTAATAACAGGGATAACTCTAGAATGCTACCATCTAACATCTCTGGTGAATATAGTGATCGACTCCTCAACAAAAAACAACTACTCATCTAACTGAACCGATTCCCAACAAATGACATGAGACTCATTCACAATGTAACGGCCAAGCATAGATACATGAAAAACTAGATGAACATTTGATAGATAAGGGGGAAAAGCTAACTCATAAGCCACACCACCAACAATACAAAGAATCACAAATGGACCAATATAACTGGGTCTAAGCTTTCCCCTTATTACAATCCTCATCACACCCTTCAAGGGTGAAACTCAAAGGAAAACACGATCGCCATCAATAAATCTCAATTCATAAAGTCTACGATCAACATAGCACTTCTTCCTACCCTGAGACACTCTAAGTCTATCTTGAATGATCTGGACTTTGTCCAATGGATCATGAAGCAAGTCCATACCTCGATCTATTACCTCTGAAACATTAAACCAACCCACTGGTGAGCGACAATGCCTTCCATACAATACATCAAAATAAGTCATATCAATACTGGAGTGGTATCTATTATTATATACAAACTCAGCTAAAGCTAAAACCTTCTCCCAATGGCAAAAAAATCCATTACACAAGTATGGAGCATATCCTCCAAAACCTTAATAATCTGCTCTATATGAACATTTGTCTAGGGGGAAACACCATGCTAATATCAACCTGAGCACCCAAACTTATCTTGAGAAGTCTTCCAAAAGTGAAATATGAACACAAAACCTCGATCTAAAATAATGGAAAATACATACCATGCAGATGCACAATTTCACGAATATAGAGACGGGCTAGCCTCTCAACACTGAATAAGACTTGAACTGGAATAAAATAAACTAACTTGGTCAATTGATTTGTGATGACCCAAACACTATCAGAACTATGAGATGTACGAGGGAAACCAGTCAAAAAGTCTATGGTGATCTATTCCCACTTCCACTCTAGAATGGGTTACCTACAAAGCAAACCACCAGACCATTTATACTTGGCCTGCACCTTCTGACAACATAGGCAATGAGATACCAAATTTTCTACATCTTTCCAAATAACACCCTACCTATAATGCTGCCTTAATTTATGATACATTTTAGTCACTCCTGAATGGATAGAGTACCTAGAAAAATAGGCCTCCTCCATAATCAACCAAATCCAGTCACGCACTCACGACAGACAAACTTGGCCTCCAATCCACAAAACTCTATCTGAATAAGGTGAGGCTTCATTAGACTCCCCACTCAACACCTTATCTCAAATTAGTCTCAATCCAACATTATCAAACTGATGAGCTAAAATCTGCTACATAAAAGAAGATCTACCCTCCACAAATGCCAAAACAAACCCAGGTATCAAAATACCAAGCCTAACTATTTGGTTAGCTAAAGAATGAACCCTAAGGCTAGAGGCCTCTCATGGGTCAAAAGATGCGCCAAGCAATCCATGCTAGTCGACTTATGACTTAAGGCATTCGCAAGCACATTAGCCTTGCTCGAATGATAGCAAATGGTCAAGTCATAATCCTTAAGAAACTCAAGCGAAGGACGACACATCATATTAAAATCTCATTGGGTGATGAAGTACTGAAGACTGCAATTATCTGAGAAGATCTCACAACGGACACCATATAACCAATACCTTCACAACTTTAAGGGAAAAACAACTGTGCACAACTCCAAATCATGGGTAGGATAATTTCTCTCACAAGTCTGACAAGACCCATATGCAATTACCTTGCCCTCCTGCATGAACATAACACCAAATCTAATATTTTTAATATCATAAAACACAATAAAGCCCACACCCTCCATAGGAAAAGTCAAGATATGAGATGAAATCAAAAAATCCATGAACTTTTGAAACCTCGCCTCACAAGCATCAGACCACTGAAAGGAAATTTTTTTCTTAGTCAACTTAGTCAAAGGAGCTACAATAGAAGAGAAACCCTCAACAAAATGCTGATATACCCATCCAAGCTAATAAAACTATGAATCTCAGTAGGCGAAGTAAGTCTAATCTAATTAAAAACTATGAAAATCTTGGATGGATTAACCATAATACCCTCCTTAGTCACCACATGACCCAAACAAGAAATAGAATCCAATCAAAAATCACACTTGGATAACTTTGAATACAACTTTTCATCCCTTAATCTCTAAAGTCAATCCATAAATGCTCTTCATGTTTAGCCTCACTATTGGAATAAACCAAGATATCATATATAAATAAAATAACAAAAGAGTTGAGATACGATCAAAACACTTGATTTATTAACTCCACGAATGCGGCAGGGGTATTGGTCAACCCAAAAAACATGACCAAGAACTCATAATGACCATATCTAGTTCAAAAAATTGTCTTTAGAATATTCAAAGTTCTAATCATCAATTGGTGATAGTTGAACCTAAAATCAATCATTGAAAACACTGCAACACCTTAAAGATGGTCAAATAAATCATCTGTATGAGGGAGGGGATACTTGTTCTTAACCGTAACCTTGTTCAACTGTCGATAATCAATACATATCTGCATAGACCTATCCTTATTCTTTACAAACAAGATACCCCAAGGTGATACACTAGGTCAAATAAATCCTTTATCTAATAACTCCTGCAACAGATCCTTTAATTCTTTCAACTTGACTGGGGCCATCCTATAATAAAGAATAGAGATGTTCTTGGTTCCCCACTCAACATTAATAACAAAATCAATATCACAATCTAGAGGCATACCAAGAAAATCCATAGGGAATAGATCCACAAACTCAGGACAACACGAACAAAATCCAAAAAAAGAGGTGAATCAACACTAGTTTCCCAAATATGAGCTAAATACAATAAATATCCCCTCTCAACCAATCAATGAGCCTAAACATAAGAAATAACCCTCTTGGGTCCTGAATGAAGTGAAACCTTCCACGATATCCTTGGCACACCTGGTGAAGCTAAAGTCAAGGTATTAAAAAAAATCTATGACAACATGATAAGGAGCCAACAAATCCATACCCAAAATAACATCAAAATTAATCATATATAACACAAACATATCTATCTACCAAGGTCTCATGCTTGACTAAATTCACAACACAATATTGGTAAACCTGATCCACCACTAAAAAATCACCTATCAGGGTAGATACACGAATAGACATGGTAAGAGGCTCACAAAAAAATCAAAATGCAAAGGAAAATACATAAACACATAGGAGAAAGTCAATCCATGGTCATATTACACAAATGCACTTCTAAATCAAATGAGGACGATACTTGTGATCATAATATCTGAAGCCTTTGTCTAAGTGTAACAACTCGGGACTACCCCTTAGTCGTCACATAGTGCTTACGGCCCCAATGGACCACAAGCTAACCCATGAATGATATATGTTGTGAGCACTAAATAATAATACTACAATTAATATGAAAAATGGGATGAAATTCCATAAGGTTCAAAACATTTGAAATGCTGAAAAAAATTATAGCATCTGTAAAACTGAATATTATTTGAAAATCTAGTCTGAAAAGCCTCTAACTGAATCTATTTGATAGTGGATTTGATGGGAAAATCCCCCAACTAACTCCGACTACAGAGATACTGCTAAATTGAAATATTAAAATAAAAAGAAAATCTTCAATAGATGAGGACTCACTGCTAAATATGCTACTGCTGGCAGAATCTGGCTAAGCTTGGTCAGGAACCTGAGCATCTGAAACTATGATATGAAACATCATAGAATAAGAAATGGGTATGCGATCAGTACGTGAGAATATACTGGTATGCTAAATGTGGTAAGGCTGAATGCAAGGGTTCATATGCATGAATAATAACTGACTAAATGATATATAGTAACTGAATATAAGAGTAAGTGTATATTATAACTGTTCTTTTCTAAAGCTAAGTACTGAGTTCTGATAACTGAGTAACTGATATCTAAAGTTACAAATAACAGAATTACTGATACTAATTGACTGTGTCTGAAAGTCCTAATTCTGTAGAGCTGAACTGAGTTCTAAATTGAAGACTGAAACTAAAATTATAGGAGGTAATTATCTAACCGACATGCCCCAAATTAGATAAGATAATTGTATTGGGGTCCAATCTATAACCTCAATTGGAAGGGTGTCATTACCATGCCACGGATAAAAACAAATGTTATTGAGTCAGTCCTAACTAGAAGGTGACCCCTAAGATCAGTCCTAAACTAGCGAGTGATCCCTGAGTATGTCAGTCCTATCTAACGAGTGACATCTTATAACCTATGCTGGCTACGTAGTTCTGGAACTTAGGGATTGCTTCTAGGGACTCAGTCCTAGCTAACGGGTGAGACCTCATCCCTAGGCTCGCTCGGTGCTGAATCCTACTCCCAACTAAAAGGCATTGATCTGATCATACCGAAATGGACTGGACTGATATAGAGTTTACTGAGTTCTCCTAAGTTCTATAATTGACTGAGTTCTACTAGGTTCTGTAACTAACTAGGAGTTCTATTAATCATGACATGACTGATACTATCCTATCACTAACACTGGCTCAAGGTAAATAGCTAAATTTTTAGGTATTAAATATCCCCAGGACTCGCTAGCATAAAAAGTAAATCAAGGCATAATCTTGACTAACATGTCAATGTTTGGTTGGTCATAATTCATTCATAGAGACATTTCATTAGACACATGTAATGCATTAACTGATACATGAATGGGGAATGCATGTTAGCATTCTATAATGTCATTATTTCATTCTCATAGACAATTCATCAAACACACATGAAGCATACTTGGTTCATTAAATTATAAACACTTAGGGTTAACATGGTTACAACAATCAACTTGCAAATTAAAGGGTATATCATGAATATTGTGTAATTCAACAAAATACTAGAATAAATTCTTGGAACTTGTAATCTAAATCATGGATTAAAACTCAAACAACATCATGAACATGAATTCAATCTAATTCAAACATGAAAATCATAAATCATAGATGTTGTATTTTGAAAAAGGATTCTTGGGCTCCATGGAAGGTAAGGATCTATGGATGAACATCTAACATACCTTAATTTGATGAGTTCTTGGAGAGATTCTAGGGATTGACCTTGATTCTTGAAAGATAGGGTTTGTTTTCTTGAGAGAGATAACTTTTGATTTTGGGGGAAAAGTGAATAATGAAGGGTTTGAAAGTTTTTAGGGATTAAATCCCACATCGGGGCGGAATAAAACCATAGGAAAGGAGTATTTTAACTCTAGGCATCCTTTTAATTTTTTGTTAAATTTCCCGATCTGGACCCCTGGAGCTACACGCCACTATCGTTCCAAGCCACTAGAAAATGACAACTGGGTAATTGCATGGTGGCACGATGCGGTAATATCATGTTGCCATTTTGATTGAGACCTGAAAGTTCACTGCGACGCTATGGTATCGCGTTGGAACACTAGAAAAGACCATTGCCATTTTGAGCCTTAGCGCGACGTGTCATGATATCACGTTGTCTCACTGGAAAATGAAAAATGCCATTTGGACTACGTTTACGACGTGCTAAATTACCAGGTGTTACACTGTCTTACTAAAATGGCTTTAACTCTTCGCCCGATTGTTGGATTTGGGCCAATTTTGTATCGATGGAAAGATTATTCAATTTTCCACACAATGAAAAGTCAAAATCTTGAAAAGTCCATGTGTATAAAAGTGTATTCATATTTTAAGAATGTATTTGAGATTTTTAGGACAAATTTAAGCTAGGTAAAAGTATGGGGTGTTACACTCAGGTTTGGCTGGTATAGCATAGCACTGCCCATGACCACCAACTGCTTGAGTGGCCCAATGAATCCTACCACAAGCTCCCCTTGCATCTTTGGTATCACCCCTATCCCATACATTTAAAATAGTCATAGCTCAAATTATATAGTGAGGGTAGTCCATGGACACATGGCCAATCTCATCACATGTAAAGAAACCTCTACGGCCATCTCAGTAGGAGCAGGTAGAACTGGGCTCAAACAAACTCCCAAACTATTGAACTAGAAGATCCACCACTCGAACGCTATAAAGTCGCCTACACCAACCTACTCTAATATCTATGAGAACCTCTGAAATCTCTACCATAAGAAACCTGATCTCTAAACTCACCAAAATAGTGCAATTTCTTGGATCCTCTCTGAGATGCCCAAAGAATACCCTTAGTCATCTTAGCATGATCTACTATACTCTAAAATGATTCCCCAAATACAACTATCTATGACGTTGACAACTAAAAAAAGACATACAAACCCTTTACTAACTTTCAAATCTTTTAAAAGTCGGTGGAAATACTACCATAGGAATATCTGGACAAGGCATAAAAGTGTGCCTCATACTCTGCTGCAATCATGAAAACCTGCTATAGGTAGACGAACTCATAACACATGCGATCCCTTAGACTGTAAGGCATAAATTTCTTTAAAAGGCATCCACAAATTGATCTGACGATATCTCAGGAGAGTTAACAGGTTTACAACCAACAACCGATCTAAATCAATCTATAGCTGTATCTCTCAACTAGATGGTAGTATAAGAAACCCCATGCGACTCCAACAAACCCAAATTATACAACTTGTATTGGTAATCAATCAAAAACTCAAAAGTATTATCGTCCACAACACTACTGAATCTAGGAGGACCCAAACAAGTAAATATCTTAAACCTTTTTTAATCCACTAAAAACATCACAGCACCCGCAACAAGATGAGGCATAATAAATCTAGTAGGTTGAGATCCCATCTGAGAGGATAACATAGATGAATTGAAACTCCTGATCTCAAAACAACATACTCAGATATCGATGCTAAATTAGGAATAAGACTTAAGGTTTGAGGAGTTCCCAATGTAGAAGAGGGACCATTAAAAGGATCCACACATTAAATTGGGGGAACACAAAGATAACTCTCTAAATGGGTCATCAAATACGCTAATAATCCCTGTAAAATTAGGCTAGAAGAAATCTATGAAACTAGATTAGAACCCATTCCTCCAACATGCTCAACACGAGTCTCAAGGAGAGTCCTCTAGTACTCCCCCTAGATGGGGATGAACCATGAGCCCATTCACTCTCTCGAGTCCATCCATGACTAGAGGCTCTCTCTCTAGTTAAAGTTTAATAATCTATGGTCTTATGGGACCTAGTGAACACCATATGTGAAGAAAGAGTAATAGACAACTCAAAACACGAGATATCAAAGATCTCACACGATAAGGAATAAAATAATAAAAGTTTCCTAAAGATATCCTATAGCCTATCAAAGATAGATATAACTGTCCACGTACAAATTTGCAAGACAATATTAGATATTTTTTTCTTACACCATTGAAAACAATTAACCTGGCTGATTTCATACTAATTTGTCTTGACCCAAAACATAGGTCATAATGACATATGTCGTGATGTACCATAAAAAGTAAGCCTATCATCCAAATGGATACAAAAAAGAGGAAAAGATGAAAATACCCCAAGGTAAGGATTTTTGAACAAAGTTGAACCATAAAAGTAATTATAACAATGTGGAAAGAACATATCAAAAATACCATACATTCCCAAAATCAGGTGTCAATAATGCAAGAACACTAATATAATCCATTTAGTCTAATACATCAGAAATATCACCAAAGTGTAAACATCTATATTTGAGTGCTAATAAATACATAACTAATATAGAAAGATAGAGGTGAACACCGAATGCATAAATTTCTAATTGCTACTATGAGTAATTTGATGACGCCCAAAATCAACCAGTCTTCGGCGCACCCAGACCTAAATTTACACCAGAAGCCTATCATAGGAGTGATTTTGGTCCACTTATACTTAGTAGGTATCATAGGATGACCAAGAAAAGTAGAAAATAAAGCATACAAAATACACATGTAATGATCCTTGAGGTGATTTTCCATAGTTATTCTTATCATCATTATTTGAGCTTCTCAACAGCTATCCCAAGTTACTTAAGACTTTCTGGGACTGATGGTTTGATTACTGGGTACTTTATTTGTTTCTTAGATCCAATTCCATATCTTGAAGTCTTGGCTGGTTCCAAATGGCCACTGAGCAAATACATTAGTAAAATGATCTCAAATGCAAATTCCTACAACGCTAGTAGATCCACAATAATGATTTTATTCCATGTAGTCAATTTTTTTAGGTCCCAATGCACCCGAGCTTATTTAAACCTTTTGGTCAAAGAATTAAAAATTGAAAAAATAATGTGGGACCCATATTTAGTCGATATGGCCTCAGATTAAAATTCCGACTTTGCTATTGTATTTGAAATATCAATTATAGGCTAGGGAGAACCTTGGTTTAGGTTCCAAGGTTCCTGGACTTATTTTGGGCTATTGAGTGGGTTTTATGAAAAGTGTTGAAACAGTAGGTGTTGGACCCACTTTTTTCCTAAACGATCTCCAATCAAAGTTTTGATTATTCCTAAGGATTTGAAATATGGTTTACGCTCAAAATTCACTATTGGATCTTGTTCTTGGTATTTTGGATGAGTTTCGAGGGTCAAAATCTTATTTTTGAGTTTGCTGCCATCTGGTTCAACCAAGAATGCGGCCAAGAGTGTAGCGATCACGAGTAGCGCAATTGCGGCCTGTATGACCGTGATAGTGGAACCTATTTAGGTTTAGGGTCTATATAAAGGCCTCAAGACATATTTGGGGCATTTTCCCTTAACAATTTAGACCTAGAAACCATAAAATAAGTTTAATAACTCAAAATTGGTCATAGGGGTAACTTGGAAGATTATTTATCATCTTGTATCCGATTATCTTTTTGATTATGATAAGAATTTCTTGAATTCATGCTTAATTTTCTTTGTTTGGACCCAAAACCCTAATTTAGCTTATGTAACATCCCGATTTTTCTGAATCGGAATGTTACACGGTGCTCATGACCCCGAGGGACCACAAGATAACCCATGCCTGATATATGTACCTGTACACTACATATATAATATAATAATGCGGAAAACATGAACATGTAGGCCATAAGGTTCAACTGAATAAAGAATTTGATAAAACATAATATCCATATGGGTGAAAGATACCCAAAACAGCTGAAGACAGAATCAAATCTGAATATAAGTCTGAATACTGAATTTGAAAGCCTATAAGTACTGTCTGAATAAGAAATTGAAGGAACATGTCTCCAACTAACTCCATAAATTTATAACGGGCTAAAATAATAATGAGTAAATCAAATCATGTTGTCCTCGAATGAAGAGGATTCACTGAATCTCTGCGACTAGAAATGATAATGGTACTGCTGATCTGGAGCTCGTGTCTCATAACCTATGGTGTAACATCAAAAGAAAGCACCATAGCGCAAATGCGTTAGTACGAGGGAATGTACTAAGTATACGAGTAAGGTAGGCTAAATATAAATATGGTTTACATGCATGAACAATGCTAACTGTCTGACTGATATGAATGTAAGAGTACAAACATGCATACATAGTAACTGAAATCATGGGTGCATGATAGCTAGTCCTGTATGGTAATACATGGTTTACTGATGGCTAACATGACTGATACTAAAATTCTGATAACATGAGAGACTGTATCTAAAAATCCTGAATCTGATGGAACTAGCTAAGTTTTGTACTGTAACTGAGTCTGACTGTATCTGACAGTCCTGATATACTGAAATTTGAAGACCTATCTGAGTTATTTTACTGAGACTAATTCTAAAATTATGGGAGGTAGTTATTTAACCGACATGTCCCAATAATGCATATAGCTAAGTTGGTGTCCAATCTCTACCCTGACTAGAGAGGTGTCAATACCATGCCACTAGTAAGGACAGTTATGGGTGACCCTTAGCTGACAGGTATTCAAAAGGAGAATGGTGGGAACCCTAAACTGACAGGTTAAGCCACCTCATCAACCCTAATCTGATAGGCTAAGATTTCTCAACCTATGCTGGCTACGTAGTTCTGGAACATAAGGATGACTGCTAAGAATTACACCCTATACTGGTAGGTGAGTCCCCATCCTTGGGTTCACTCGGTGCTAACTTCTATTCCCATCTAAAGAGGCTAAACATGATTCAACTGACTGTACATGGACAGATTAACTGACTTCCATTGATTGACAGAGTAGTACTATTATCTGAGAGTTAACTGAGATTATGAGATTTCTGAGGTTTCCTAAGTCACATGACTGATTGAGTTTTATAGATTATAGCTTTACTAAGATTATCATGAAAACATGACATGGATCTAGGCACACAACTATGTTTTTCGGGTACAAATACTGCCAGGACTCGATAGAAGGAAACAAACACACATGACATGACTTGATCACAAGATTTGAGTCCACAATTCATAATATCATAAGTAGGGGATATCATATTTCTTATAGTTATACAAACATCTTAAACATTGTAGGGAATGCATGGATATATTTCGTATACATATTATTTATCTCCATTATCTTACATAATTCATACCACTACAATAGCAACACATAAAAAGCATGGGATTCATATTGAAGTATATAGCTAACATGGACTTGTCATTTAGACATCATAGAACCATACAAACATGAATTTCTAGAATCCTAAGCATTTTATCAAACACCTTGCATGCATTGTTTAAGGCATAGGTGAGTTTCACACTTTCACCATATTAAACCACCTAAAGTTCATGGTTTTCAATTAACAACATATATATTTCATGAAAACACCTTTAGACATCACATTAAAACTTAAACAACAATCGTCAACATGTACATAATCATATCACCCCAAAAAGTCTAAAAAATAATATTTAAAACATGGTTCTTGAGCTCTATGAACAAATTGGATCTATAGATGAACACTACCATTACCTTAGAAAGGAAACCTTGATGATTTTCTGGAGAGTTCTCGGATTTGGGAAACTTAATTCTCATTTTATCTTGGAAAAAGGCTTGAATCTTGCTTTTGAGAGATGAGTTTGATGGAAACCCTAATCTTGTGGTTAAAAGCGTAAGAGAGGGTTTTTGAGATTCCTAACTAAAGAATAAATGGGAAAAATTATGCCTCTTTAGGGTTATAAGTCGTGGAAGGTGAAGGAAATGACCAAAATACCCTTATGAAATAAATTTCCAGTTGCTGAAAAATCATAGCTAACGACCTTCGTGATAGGGCGTCACAAATATGGTATGCTATCATGAATGTCATCACTTAGGAGCTGATTTCTGCCTAAGGCTGACGACCTTCGTGATAGGGCATTACAAATGTGGTAAGCTACCACGAATGTCATCACTTAGGAGCTGGTTTCTGCCTAAGGCTGATGACCTTCATGATAGGGCGTCACAAATGTGGTAAGCTACCACGAATGTCATCAGTTAGGAGCTTGTTTCTTCCTAAGGCTGACGACCTTCGTGATAGGGCATCACAAATGTGGTAAGCTACCACGGAAGTTGTCACTTAGGAGATGGTTTCTGCCTAAGGCTGACGACCTTCGTGATAGGGGGTCACAAATGTGGTAAGCTACCACAAATGTCGTCATTTAGGATCTGGTTTCTGCCTAAGGCTGGCGACCTTCGTGATAGGGCTTCACAAATGTGGTAAGCTACCACGAATGTCGTCACACTATTTCAGCTTGACATGCTGGAGTAAAATAGGAATAACTCTTTTCTCCGATATCGGATTTAGGAGAAATTGGTATTGCTGGAAATATAATTCAATTATTTATCTATTGATAGGTCATTAGATAAAAAATTCTAGGTAAACTAAGAGATATGCTCGTTTGAAGTTGACTATACCAATATCCTTCTCAAGAATTCAATCGGTAAGGAATGTTTTGATTCGTCTGATTGCTGGTAGTTATTTGAAGCCTTTATATACATCTAACCTACTCATAAAACTATAAAAGAACCATGATGTACTATGCATGAGCTTTGTTTATGGCTCTAATATTGGTTTTGATTTTTTGGGTTATTACAATATCTCCCCCTTGGAAACATTCATCCTCGAATGATGACCATTTGAGAGGGGAGATAAGATTAAACGATGCATACACTGATCATGCTCAACTGGAACATGATTTTAGGACTGAATTGAATTTTAAACTGAATATAGCCCAACTGAACATGCATATCTGATGCATGACTGATAAGCTAAACTCATGAATGCATGATAAGCTATACACTGATACTTGATATCAATTTTATACTAGAATTTTGAACATATATCTGAATAAGCTTAAGGAAAATGGTTACCTCGAGCTTAGTATGAATTAGAGGAGAAAAGATAAGGGTACTTGGTTCACATATCTTCTTCTGCTTCCCAAGTAGCTCCCTCCATGGACTGATTCTGCCGAAGAACCTTGACTAGAGGGACTTCTTTATTCCTCAGCCTATGAGTCTGATCGTCGAGGATTTCAACTGGAATCTCTTCATAAGAGAGGCTATTCTGAATGTCAACGCTCTGAATAGGGACTATAACTGTTGGGTTACCTATGCACTTCTTGAGCAAAGTGACATGGAATACTGGATGAACTGAGGCTAGATCTGAAGGCAATTCGAGCTCATAGGCTACCTTTCCGAAGAGAATGAGAATCCCGAAGGGACTGACATATCGGGGACTGAGATTTCCCTTCTTGCCGAATCTCTTCACTCCCTTCATGGGAGATATCTTGAGATAGACATAGTCATTGACCTCGAATTTGGGATCCTTTCTACGAACATCCGCATAAGACTTTTGTCGGCTCTGAGCAGCCCAGAGTCTTTCTCTGATCAACTGAACTTTATCTAAGGAATCAAATACTAATTCAGGACCTATGACTGTGGTCTCACTAACATTGAACCAACCGATCAGAGACCTATATCTCCTACCATAGAGAGCTTCGAATGGAGCCATCTGAATACTGGAGTGATAGCTGTTGTTGTATGCAAACTCAATCAAAGGCAAGTGGTCATCCCAGCTTCCCTTGAAATCAATTGCACACGTCCTTATCATATCTTCTAGAGTCTGAATGGTCTTTTCTACTTGACTATCTATCTGAGGATGAAATGCTATACTGAGATAAACTTAAGTACCAAGACCCTTTTGGAAC
The DNA here is from genome assembly GCA_030864215.1 of Capsicum pubescens. Classification (NCBI taxonomy): domain Eukaryota; kingdom Viridiplantae; phylum Streptophyta; class Magnoliopsida; order Solanales; family Solanaceae; genus Capsicum; species Capsicum pubescens. Next base: position 66,222,863 of record CM061540.1, on the reverse strand, counting down.
GCTTTCCATAAGTGAGAGGTGAACTGGGTACCTCTGTCTAAGATAATATATAGTGGAACACCATGTAATTTGACCAACTCCCTGATATAGAGTTTGGCATAATCCTCGGCTGAGTAAGAGGTACGAACTGGAAGGAAATGAGCTGACTTGGTCATTCTGTCTACAATGACCCAAACTGAATCATGCTGATGACTTGTTTTAGGAAAACCCATCACGAAGTCCATGTTCACTTCTTCCCACTTCCAAGTAGGAATAGTGAACTCTTGCATGGAGCCACTAGGTTTCTGATGCTCTATCTTAACCTGCTGATATGTAGAGAACTTAGCCATAAACTTTGCAATATCCCTCTTCATCTCACTCCACCAATAGATCTCCCACAAGTCGTGGTACATCTTAGTGGCCCCTGGATGAATAGAGTATCGCGCATCATGTGCTTCTTCAAGAATCCGCTGCATCAAGTCATCTACACCGGGAATACACAGAAGACCCTGAAAATAAAGAACACCATGTCCCCCTAGGTATAAAACCTCTACTTCCTGACTCTGAACTGACTCTTTTAGCTTGTAAAGTCTAGGATCCCTGTCTTGCTTCTCTTTTAACTTGGAAACTAGAGATGACTCTGAACTACTCTGAACATATCACCACCCTCTGAAGAGTCGACTAAGCTAACACCTAGTATGGCAAGCTGATGAATATCCTGAGCTAATTTATTCTTACTATCCTCAACATGGGAAAAACTACCCATGGACAGTCTACTGAGTGTGTCGGCCACTATATTGTCCTTGCCAGGATGATAAAGGACACTCATGTCATAATCCTTCAAGAGCTCTAATCATATTCTCTGACGAAGATTGAGATCTTTCTTGGAAATGACATACTGAAGGATCTTATGATCTGTGAAGACGTCTACATGAACACTGTATAGATGATGCCTTCAAATCTTTAAAGCAAAGACCACTGCTGCTAACTCAAGGTCATGAGTAGGATAATTCTTCTCATGGGGCTTTAACTATCTGGAGGCATAGGCTATGACTCTACCATGATGCATGAGGACATAACCTAAACCTACTCTGGATGCATCACAATATACTACGAATCCATCGGAACCGTCAGGAAGTGCTAAAACTGGAGCTGAGGTGAGTCGAGTCTTCAACTCCTGAAAACTCTTCTCGCAAGGTTCTGACCACTGAAACTTGACCTTCTTCTGAGTCAATCTGGACATAGGAGATGCAATAGAAGAAAATCCCTTGACAAACCATTGGTAATAGCCATCCAAGCCCAAGAAACTCCTGATATCTGATGGAGAGATAGGGCGAGGCCAGTTTCTTACCGCTTCGGTTTTTTGAGGATCTACTCTAATGCCATCACTAGAAATAATGTGGCCAAGGAACTCTACTGATCTTAGCTAAAATTTGCACTTACTGAACTTGGCGAACAACTGGTGATCCCTGAGAGTCTGAAGAACAATTATAAAATGGTCTGAATGATCACCCGCTGTGCGAGAATAGACCAGAATATCATCTATGAAGACTATGACGAATGTGTCCAAGTACTGCTTGAACACTCGGTTCATCAAGTCCATGAAAGCTGCAGGGGCATTGGTAAGACCAAAGGAAATGACTAGAAATACAAAGACCAGTAATAGAATCAGGAGAATTTTCCTGATCCTATCGGGTATGAGGAGCATAGAGTCTATTTGGGCGTTGCCCTCTAGTAGCAATGTAAGTGGCACCCTACTGGTTTGGGAGATCGGACTGAGCTGTGGAATGATTCTGCTGACCCTGAGGGCCTGGATGAGGACACTCCCTAATCCTATGGCCTGGCTTACCATAACCAAAATAGACATCACTACCGTCTCTGCAAATACCCTTGTGGTTATTACCACAAGTCTGGCAAAAAGGGTTTGTTCAGGCACTGCTAACACTGCCCTGAGATTTAGAGCCTGGTGTTCTGTCTTTGTTTCCATCCCTAAACTTCAGTACTGGGGCATTAGCGGAGGAAGGGGCTGGAACTGCTGACTTAGGATGAAACTGCAAACGATTTCCTCCCTCTGATTTGGGCTGAGCAAAATTGAAACTTCCTGCTCTTGCTCTCTTGTTTTGCCTCTCCTTAGTCTTAACCTTATGCTCCTCTATCTATTGAGCGTGGGTCATGAGCCTGGCTAAAGTCATATCACTGTTCAGCATAGCAGACCTACACTCATTTACCACACTATCATTCACCCCTGACATGAACTTGCTCATCTTAGCCCTGTTGTCTGCAACCACTTGAGGGGCATATCTGGCTAGCTGAGTAAATCTAAGAGAATACTCTCTAACTATCATATTTCCCTGCATGATATTGATGAACTCAAGACCTTTGGCCTCTCTCAGCTCTTGGGGAAAGAATCTATCTAAGAAAGCCATGACAAATTCTTCCCACTCAACAGGACCTGCATCCTCTAACCTTTCTGCTAACCACTGCTTGTACAAAGTGTGAGCGACATCATACAATTGGTATACGGTTAACTCGGCACTCTAATAAGAAGTGACTCCAATGATGTCAATGACCTTCTGGACTTGGTCAATGAATTCCTGAGGATCCTCTTCTGGCTTAGACCCAAAGAAGGATGGAGGGTTCATTCGAGCGAAGTCCCGAATCCTAGCTTCTGCTGAATTGTCCATTGGGTTGGCCGGAACGACTAATGGTCATTCATTATGGGCAGCTACAGACTGAGCATGAGCGGTAAATGTGATCCTGAACTCCGCATGATAAACATGTTCACCCAAAGGATCTTCCGGATGAGGAGCTAGCTGATTTCTTCTCTTTGGAGGCATGTTTCAGAAATAATAGAAGAGCGGATTAGACTGAGAGACTGACTTGAAATTATGTTTACTAGCATGACATAAATACTGAAGAAAGTGAACTGTTCCTAAAACATCTCATAACCTCCTATAGATAAATGTTGCTCGCAACACACCCACGTACAAGACTCTACTAGATGCGGCTTTTAGACTTCCTAAGACTCTATTGAAACTTAGGCTCTGATACCATGTTTGTAATGCCCCAATTTTCTGAATTAGAATGCTACACGGTGCTCATGACCCCGAGGGACCACAAGCTAACCCATGACTGATATTTGTACCTGTACACTGCATATATAACATAATAATGTGGAAAACATGAACATGTAGGCCATAAGGTTCAACTTGAACCAGGAATTTGTCAAAACGTAATATCCATATGGGTGAAACATATTCAAAATAGCTGAATACTGAATCAAATCTAAACATAAGTCTGAATACTGAATCTAAAAGACTCTAAGTAATGTCTGAATAAGGAGTTGAAGGAACATGTCTCCAACTAACTCCGTAAATTGATAACGGGCTAAAATAATAATGAATAAATCAAATCATATTGTCCTCAAATAAAGAGGACTCACTGAATCTCTGCGTCTGGAAATGCTACTGCTACTGCTGATCTGGAGCTCGTGTCTCTAAACCAATGGTGTAACATGAAAAGAAAGAACCATAGCATAAATACGTCAGTACGAGGGAATGTACTGAGTATACGAGTGAGGTAGGCTAAATATAAATAGGGTTTACATGCATGAACAATGTTAACTGTCTGACTGATATGAACGTAAGAGTACAAATATGCATACATAGTAACTAAAATCGTGGGTGCATGATAGCTAGTCCTGTATGCTAATACATGGTTTATTGATGGCTAACATGACCGATACTGAAATTCTGATAACATGGGCGACTGTATCTGACAATTCTAAATCTGATGGAACTATCTGAGTTTTGTACTGTAACTGAGTCTAACTGTATATGACAGTCCTAATATACTGAAATTTGAAGACCTATTTGAGTTCTTTTACTGAGACTAATTCTAAAACTGTGGGAGGTAGTTGTTTAATTGACATGCCCTATGTATACCATTACGGCTAAGCTGGGGTTCAATCTCTGCCCCGACTGGAGGGGTGTCAATACCGCGCCACTGGTAAGAATAGTTGTGAGTGACCCTTATCTGGCAGGTACTCAAAGTGATAATGGTAGGACCCTAAACTGACAGGTTAAGCCACCTCATCAACCCTAACATGACAAGCTAAGATGTCTCAACCTACGCTGGCTATGTAGTTCTGGAATACAAGTATGACTGCTAAGAAACACACCCTAAACTGGTAGGTGAGTCCCCATCCTTGGGTTCACTCTGTGCTAACTTCTACTCCCATCTGAAGAGACTAAACATGATTCAACTGACTATACATGGATAGATTAACTGACTTCCATTGACTGATGGAGTAGTACTATTATCTGAGAGTTAACTAAGATCATGAGATTTCTAAGGTTTCCTGAGTCACATGAATGACTGAGTTTTATAAATTATAGCTTGATGAGATTATCGTGACAACATGACATGGATCTAGGCACACAACTATGTTTTTTGGGTACGAATACCCCCAGGACTCGATAGAAGGAAACTGACACATATGACATGACTTGATCACAAGATTTGAGTCCATTATTCATAATATCATAAGGGATATCATATTTCATATAGTTGTTCAACATCTTAAACATTATAGGGAATGCATGGATATATTTTGTGTACATATTGTATATCTCCATTATCTTACATGCTTCATACCACCACAATAGCAACACATGAAAAGCATGGGATTCATATTGAAGTATATATCTAACATGGACTTGTCATTTAGACATCATAGAACCATACAAACATGAATTTCTAGCATCCTAAGCATTTTTTCAAACATCTAGCATGCATTCTTTAAGGCATAGGTGGGTTTCATACTCGCACCATATTAAACCACCTAAAGTTCATGGTTTTCAATTAACAAACATATATATTCCATTAAAACACCTTTAGACATCACATTGAAGCTTAAACAACAATCGTCAACATGTACATACTCATATCACCACAAAAAGTCTACAAAATAATATTTAAAACAAGGTTCTTGAGCTTTATGAATGAAATGGATCCATAGATGAACACTACGCATACCTTAGAAAGGAAACCTTGATGATTTCCTGGAGAGTTGTTGGATTTGGGAAACTTAATTCTCAATTATCATGAAAAAAGGCTTGAATCTTGCTTTTGAGAAATGAGTTTGATGGAAACCCTAATCTTGTGGTTGAGAGCGTAAGAGAGGGTTTTTGAGATGCTTAACTGAAGAAAAATGGAAAGAATTATGCCTCTTTAGGGTTATAAGTCGTGGAAGGTGATGGAAATGACCAAAATACCTTTATGAAATAAATTCCCAGTTGCTGAAAAATCATAGCTGATGACCTTAGTGATATGGCATCGTTAATGTGGTAAGCTGTCATGAATGTCGTCACTTAGGAGTTGGTTTCTGCCTAAGGCTGACGACCTTCGTGATAGGGCGTCACAAATGTAGTAAGCTACCACAAATGTCGTCACTTAGGAGCTGGTTTCTGCCTAAGGCTGACGACCTTCGTGATAGGGCATCACAAATGTGGTAAGCTACCACGAATTTCTTCACTTAGGATCTAGTTTCTGCCTAAGGATGACGACCTTCGTGATAGGGCGTCACAAATGTGGTAAGCTACCGCGAATGTCGTCACTTAGGAGCTGGTTTCTGCCTAAGGATAACGACCTTCGTGATAGGGCATCACAAATGTGGTAAGCTACCATGAATGTTGTTACTTAGGATCTAGTATCTTCCTAAGGCTGATGACCTTTGTGATAGGGCGTCACAAATGTGGTAAGCTACCACGAATGTCGTCACACTGTTTCCAGCCTGGCATGCTGGAGTAAAATAGGAATAATTCTTTACTCCGATATCGTATTTAGGAGAAATAGGTATCTTTGGAAAGATAATTAAATTATATATCTTTTTATAGGTCATGAGATATAAAATTCCAGGTATAATGAGAGATATGCTCATTTGAAGTTGACTATACCAATATCATTCTCAAGAATTCAATCGGTATGGAATGTTTTGATTCTTCTGATAGCTGGGAGTTATTTGAAGCCTTAATATACATCTAACCTACTCATAAAACTATAAAAGAACCATGATGTACTATGCATGATCTTGGTACATGGATCTAATATTAGTTTGGATTTTTCGGGGTATTACCGCTTATGACTTAATTTTAGCCCAAAGTATGCTTAGTTTTTACCCATTATTTAAGGGTTATGATTCATTATTCATGTGTGAACATTGGGTTGGTATTGTAAACTCATTTTCCATATGTGTGATCCACTTGGGGTTTTGGTCTCATTTTTGGACCCAAAGAATAATAGTATAATATGGGTATCATTAGACTCATATTGATGAGTAGATTTTCATTTTGATAGTGTCCTGGAAATTTGAGGATTGTAAAGTGAAGATGAGCATGTGGTGCATGAAGTGAGGTTTTGTGGTTTGACCTTGAGGTAGGCTTTTGTCCATAATTCTTCATAGATGATGTTTGATATATGGTGTGTGTGAATATGGATGTTAGGCTTGATTATGAGTAGGATAACATGGACTTGATTGTTGATGTTTGGTAATCAGATGAGACTTTTGGACCCGTAAAATGGCACATTTATAAAACTTTAGTATCCTATTACCTTCCCTATTTTATTTATATTAGTTATAGAAAGGATATGATATAATGCTATGTTTGGAATATGGTTTTATCTTTTGAATTATGATTTGTATATTTAGCCTTATTAGGCTAGTGTGGTAGTCTTGAAACCGTAAGTTTGGTAGAGTCAACTTTAGTACCCTTGTTTCTAGTTAAAGTTGCTATCTTAGGGTTGAATACGGCTTACTTGACAACTAGAATATAAACTAGATACCTTAGCCTAGTTTGGGGCATAGTATGCCTAATTATGGAAATTGAGAATTAGAAGTGGGAGTGGGATCGTTCGGCCCACTTAGGCATAAGCTTGTGTTAAGTCTTTTGGACTTAGTGCGAATGTTAGACATAGATGAGGCTAGTAAACCTTAGAATAAGGTTACTTCATAACTTGGTAACTTGTATTGATGTTCCCTAATTTTGTCTTTTGAGGTATTGTTATGCTACTCCTTGGGGAAGTGATTTGGGAATTTAGAAATGATATTCCTCCTAGATACATTATGTTGCCTATAGAGGTTCTATTTCCTCTTAGACTTGATGATTAGACTGTAGAGATATTATTTCCTTTTAGACTTGATGATTGACCTATAGAGTTGCTATTTTCTTTTGTCATGATTATTGGACCTATATAGACAATGTTCCTCTTGGATATGTAAATTGTCCTAGAGAAGTGACATTCCTCAGTGCCATGATGTATTACCTATTGATATAATATACCCAATTGATGATTACATGTTTATATATTATGCCTCCTAGATGTGAGTTGCCTCTTGTGTTAGAGATGATTACATGTCAATCTATATTATGCCTCCTATATGTGAGATGCCTCTTATGTGAGAGATGATTACATGTCTATCTATATTATGCCTCCTATATGTGAGATGCCTCTTATGTGAGAGATAATTACATGCTTATTGATATTATGCCTCCTATATGTGAGATGCCTCCTATATGTGAGATAAATAGAGATATGATACAACTTATAAATATAATTATTGATATGAGTCCAGGATATGTGTATGGGCTTAAGGCCGTGATTATTTTGGATAATCTAATGGGCCAAGGGACATGTTATGATATTGATTGAATAGACGAGAAGTTTTTATCATTATAGATAATATGATTACAGTTAATGAATATGAATATGAATATATTTATATACACAACTCTTCATTATGGGATGGAGAAAGATGCAGCATGACGCTTATTATTCCACTAATTGAATACTGGTGATCGCATGCATATATTTGGTACATTCATGATTATTTGTCATTATAAATTATGTGATTATAGCTGAGATGTGATCTTATGACTGATCTTTTAGTTAGACAGTTAAACTATGTGGTAACTAGTTATCTATTCGTGGACTATAGAACTTAATGTTTAGGAATCTAATGTATTAGTAAATGAATCTTGCTCAGCTGAAACATGGTAGCTAACGATGGTTAGTCAATGAATTGTGTCAGTTAATTAAAGATGGTTAGGTGACAAGTTGTAATGTGTTGTCTAGTAATGATTAATGGATATAGGATAATTAGTTGATAATAATAAATAGTGGATAAATGGAGATTTTTCTCTATTGATGAACCTTGATTAGATGTTATATGTTGGATATTAAATAAATAGTGGTTAGTTGTTATCCCGTGAATGAGGATTATGTGAAGGATAATTTTTAGGCTAATAACTAGAGGTTATTTAATGACTAGCGAACTAGTTTTTTTATATTAGTAAGTGTTGGTTAGCTAATAACGAGTAGTTGGGAAGTATTGACTAGAAAGATATTCTATGGTAATACGATTATGTTTATGAGTATTTTAGTGCATGTTATTCGTCAATGACTATTATGATTATAATGATAACTAGAAAATCCGAAGGATATTATTATGATGATATTGATACAAGGCAAGATCAGAGGATACTATTATGATAGTATTAATAACTGGAAAGGACGGAGGATACTATTGTGATGACGTTGATACCCGACAAGGCCAGAGGATACTAGTATGATAATATTGATACTCAGCAAGGTCGGATGATGTGATGATGTTAATACCCGACAAGGCTGGAGGATATATTGATGATATTATGATACCCAAAAAGTCCAGAGGATATATTAATGATATGTTGATACCCAAAAAGGTCGGAGGATATATTGATGAGATTTTGATAACCGAAAAGGTGGGAGAATACTATTGATGATGTGTTTATAGATGGCAAGGCCAGAGGCTGATTACGATGATGATAGTCCTGATGAGGACAGTTATGATAAGTTGTGATATTGATTGTGTACTTTACATTCATTCCTGTATGCGCATCACCTATCACTAGTATGCACCTATATTTATAAGACGGTATAAGAAGGTTGCATATATATGGGTGAAGAATATGCCTTGTGTTATTATATATTGATTGAACCTTCTGAGCCTGGGGATCTGGGGGTATGCAAAAGATCGACTAGGTATTTTGTTGTCTAGACTAGCCGGTTATTCACGTTATTATTGATATTTTTATTATCATTGTTATGATTATTAATATGGATAGCTTATGACAAATTGGTTATTGATCATGTACCGGTTTTTAAGGTACGTCTTTGGCATCTCCTATATTATGATTGCATTATTATGCACGATTATTTCATGTCTAGCCATGTGGATTAGGAACCTCGAGTATGATAGTATTTTAATTTTTTTAGCATTATAATGAGGTCTTAAATTGAGAATATAATGATGTAGGTTATTCTTTGAGTTGATGTCATGTTCTTATATATATATATGTATATTTTTTTTTTATATATTTCAAGCTATAAGAAGCTATGATATTATCGCATATCCCATCCTTTGTTGTTCATATTGTATAGTCGTTTCTGCGCCTTGCATATTACTATATATCTTTTTTTCTCTGTTTATTTTATATTGACCTGGGATATACGGTATAGCATTGATGTATATTGAATGTAGCTAGAATAGGATGTTTCACACTGATACTTCCTTATTCTTATTATGTTAGACTCTTGGAGATGAATAGGATAGTTGTTCTTTATTATCTTATTGTCTTTTCATATGAGTTTTGGAATCTTGGGTGTAGTTTCCATTCTATTTATATGTTGTATGTATCTTCTTTATCTATGGAGCTCAGTTGGAAGTAGCCTACTGAGTACCATTCGTTTGGTACTCATACTACACTTTTGTAGCTTGCAGATCATAGTAAGGTTTATCGCCGTTGTTATGTGCATCGTGTGGAACAACTCTTGTTCAGAGTCTTGGAGTGAGATCCTAACGTCCAGATGATTACTTATCTCTCTCTCTTATGTATTAGACTTGTCTCTAAGTTGTATTTGGAGATAAGTTGTATCATTTTATTTCTCTTAATATTTCACTTTTGTACTCCTTTTATATTAGAAGCTTTTGTACTGATACCACCCAATTTTGGGGTTCTTCTATATATTGACCATTATTTCATATATTCCACATTCTTTTCATTATATTATTTAGTAGTCCGTTACTAGCCATTACGGACTACGGGTTGTCTTGCCTACTAGTAGGTTATGGTAGGAGCCATTATGACTTGAGAAGTTGGGTTGTGCAAATTGGTATCAGTGCCTAGGTTTCATCAATGTATTAGAACAAGGGCTAAGTGTTAGTATTCCAAAAAATTAGTGCGGAGACTTCTGTAATCTTATATCCTGGAGGCTACTGTGACATTTTAGGAAATTCAATTCATGACTCCTTATTGTGTGTCCGCATTCCTATAAATCTTGAACATATTCTTTGACTCTATTCTATCCTTGAAGGATGATGTGATATTGTCGACAGAGGCAAACGAGACTCCTACATGCATTTCTAGAATTTCAATACAACATCGGATTAAAGGGTTAGAGATGGATATAGAAAATCCTCAGTGGCAACAAAAAATGATTTGGGAAGACACCCCATCATACTTGCAGAGTGTGGTGTGTTTCTTTGGACCATTGTGACCATTATGTATTATGAGGGGCAGTATCTTGAAGTATTTTTGGACCTTGGTTTGGTAGTGTAGTGATGAGACACTGGTTCTGAGAATTCCCCTGGTATGATCTAGGAGATCAGCTATAGTTAGACTGTATTCCCCGACAGCCTAGAGTTCCAAAGACAGGCTGTGATTTTAGAAGTTTTGACATAATTTTATGAATTTCTCTCAGCTTTAGTTGGCCATCCATTTGGTCTTAGTTTGTGTTCTCTCTATATTGATGCTTTAAGAATTATTACGACTACAGAGAGACCGACTACTAGTCTAGGGAGTGTCCCTAACATGAAATTCTAGTCATTTAGCTTTGTTAGATCAACTTTTGATATTGTTACATCTTTAGTTATGGTTGGCGCCTCAGTTTATGATTCAGTCGATCGATCCGAATTGGAACCGTTCATATTTATCTTTTCTATGCATGTCATGTATGTGACTGTGAAGGTCACCATGATTGGTGTGCTTTTATTTTCTGCATTTATCTCTTGTTATGTGTATAGGGATTTTTATACCCATTGATGATTATATGCCTTGATGAATTTATATTGGTCATTATATGCCTTATTGTTGAATTTATGATTACACTACTACTCCATGGTTTATTTCTTTAAGTAGTTGATGGAGTAGATCTATATTGATGTTTTTCACCTATGGGTGTGGTTTCAGGTTTGAGTCTCATTTATCTTGGCATATTTGCCCTATTGTGGCCATTGAGTGGTACATGATTTTATATTCATTTTGGTACCGCCTGTTCAGTTTGTTGATATTGATATTGATTTTGCTATTGCTACAACTGTATGATGTTATTGATATTACTTGATGTTATTGTAATGCCCCAAAACCATGTCCCAAGACGTCACATGGTGCTCAAGACTATGAGTTGTATCAAACTAAAACTCTAAGCCTACTACAAAGGTTATAACTCATATTAAAGAAATTTAGTCAGATAGAAATGCTAAAATACTAAATATTATCAAAACTGTCTGAGATCAACTGAATATACTGTCTGGAATACTAATAATAGAAGTATGAATATAATAGCTAGTAGTCCGACAAGACTCTACTACTAAGAAACTAGAGAGCCATTGGGACAAAACCCCAACTGACTCGGACTAAATTGAAAGCAACTACTCAAATACTATGAAATCTAGAAATCTGGTTAAATGGGCCCTCAAACCATAAGGACTAACCAACTGTCGGGATGTAGATAGATATGCCCAAAATCACTCATGCCTTTGAGGGTAAGAACCTGAACCTACATTATAAGACAATATAGCATATAGAGGTATATGTGAATCAGTACTTTGAGGATGTACTAAGTATATGGGGATGAATGCATAAGTAAAACTAATATCTCAATATTATTCAAATTCATAGAATATGCATGTTGTATGTAATGTCTCTCATGACTAGAATAACTGAAAGCTGAAAATCATAAATCATGAATAATAAAACATACTATGTATATCTGGTAAGCCGTCACATTTAAAGTCTAAAAGATGAACTGTTATCTGACATTCTTTTCTGGTAAACTGTAGGGAAAAATACTTTCAAAAACTATTATGAAGATCTTTACTATTGGGGAACTTCTGTTAAAAGATTTTCAATTGTTCTTTACTAGTAGGGAGGTTCTGTTAATCTACATTAACCATGTGAGGTATCATAGAGTCCAACATCTCGTTCCCCTAGGTGGAAAACCTCACATTGGGGAGAGGTGTCGTACTCTTGTCAAGGAGTATAACCTGAGCTAAGTGATCACATCTGTAACTGTCATCCATATAGAAATGGGAATACTTAATTTGTACCTATGTTGGCTCGTAGTTCTAGGAAAGTAGGATGCGCTAAACCCACACTTTTCACTCGGTGCTATATACTACTCCCTTTAATCTATATGCTCATTCTATAGGAAAATCCATTTTAAAATGTCATAATGTTTCATACTGAAAGCTAACCTGTGCATCTGTTTATTCAAAATAAAATTTAAGTGTAAAGTGGATTCCATATCTTAGCTGAAGATCAAAAGAGCAAATCATTATGCAAAGCTATCTACAAACATATCATGGCATGCTTTAAAGCATAATCATTCTTGAAGTATCAACATATAACTCGGGCCTATTAACCCATACTTCAAATTCATGTCAAAACATCAAAATATTCATGCTTAATGTTGTAAATATTGGTAATTCAATTCAAAATCTGGAAATTTCTGCAACACATATAAAAATAATAAAGAAAACACGCACTTCAACATCAACAATATTCAAAATCTCATAATCTTCAATTGGTGATAAATGGGTATAAAACCTAAACTGAAATTCATGTAATTTCATATAAAAATCAACTTTAAATCAAATTTTAGCCACAAGGATAAAAGAATTATCCTTGCTGAAAACCCCCCACACCTTGTTGATGAATTTGAATGTAAAAGTTTGATTCTTGACTCTCTGATGGTGTTCTTGAAGCTTCCTCTTGAAGTTCTTGAACCCGGAACTTTGGATTATAAAATTTCTTGGAGTAGGAGTTATGGAATTTGTTCTTGATTCTTAGAGATAAGGTTTTGTTATTAGAGATGAAAAACATGAATAATGAGGTATCTTTGCTATTTGGATAAAAAAATGTGTTTTTTGGGAAGAATAAGAGTGGAGAAATTGACTCAATTACCCTTATGGATGTGGATTCTTAAATACAAAATTTTGCACCCAGCGGTACACAGACCGATGTGTTGTGCCGATGGGGTCGACACAATGGACGATGTGACACATTGATATCACATCTTCTTACTAGAATTTGCATGCATAAGGCTGGATACGATACTGTCGATGCGATGGATGATGCGACGCATCGAAATCAAGTCGATCCACTATTTTAGACATCTAATTAGGCTTCTAACGACGTCAAAAAAATCCAAAACTCACCCGAGTTGACCTATTGACATTCCAAATCATGAATCGACTCAAAAATTGACATTTTATGGTCATAGGGATTGAAAATAAAATAATTGAAATATTGATGCCAAAAAAATATGACATAGTATCAATACTTAGCTGGAATTCTCTAAGTGTGGGACCTCTTTTGGCTTGTGTTCTATGACTGAAATGACTAGTATTTTGCGGGGTCTTACAATATCTCCCCTTGGGAACATTCATCCTCGTATGAGACTGAATAAGATAAGAATACTGATAAACTGAGTTTACATACTGAACATACACAACTGAAACCAAAATTGTATGTTTGAATAAAAAATATGATGAGCTATTGAACTAATCTGTGTCTGCATGAATTAACATAAGATAACCAAAAGGCTAAAACTGTGAATGGAAATGAACTGAAATAAGGAACATTATTATCTTTGGCTAACTCTATGTTTGTGGAGAAGAGATGAGGGTACTTGGTTCACATGTCTGCTTCTGCTTCCCAAATGGCACCCTCAACAGACTGATTTTGACACAGATCTTTAACCAAGGGAACTTCTTTGTTCCTTAGTCTATGGATTTGGTGATCAAGAATCTCTACTGGACCTTTTTCATACGATGTGACATTCTTAATATCTATGATTTCTAGATGGGTTATAACAGCTAAATAACCTATGCACTTCATCAATAAGGATACATGGAAGACTGGGTGAACTGATGACAAGTCTTCGTGTAGCTCAAGATCATATGCTACCTTCCCCACACGACTCAAAATTTGGTAGGGACCTACATACCGAGGACTAAGCTTCCCCTCTTTGCCAAATAATTTCACCCCCTTCATGGGTTAAACCTTCAAATAAACCAGATCATCAACCTCAAACTCAAGATCTCTCCTTCTCACGTCTGCATTAGATTTTTGACAAATTTGGAATGATCTCCATCTATCTCAAATCAGCTGAACTTTCTCCTTAGCTTTAAACACGATATCTGGCCCAATTAAAGTGGCCTCACCCACTTCGAACCAACCGACTGGTGACCTACATCTTCACCCACAAAGATCATCAAACGGGGCCATCTGAAAGCTAGAATGGTTACAATTGTTATAGGAAAACTCAAGAAATGACAAGTGGTCATTCCAACTGCCTTTGAAATCAAGGGCATATGCCCTCAACATATCCTCTAAAGTTTGTATGGTCCTCTCTGCTTGAGCATCTGTCTGCAGATGAAAAACTGAACTAAGATAAACTTGGGTAACAGGACCTTTCTGAAAGGCTTTCCAAAACTGAAAGGTAAACTGAGTACCTCTATCCGAGATATCGGATAAACAAATTCCGTGAAATCTAACCAACTCTCTGATATACAAATTACCATAATATTTAGTTGTGTAGGATGTATGAACAGGCAAAAAGTGTGCTAATTTGGTTAATCTATCTACTATAACAGAAATTGAATCATGCTACCGACACGAATGGGGTAATCCAGTCACAAAGTCTATATTCACCTCTTCTCACTTCCAAGTGAGTATGTTGAACTTTTGTAAAGTGCCACCAGGTCTTTGGTGTTCTACATTAACCTATTGACAAGTCACACACTTGGCTACAAATTCTGCGATATATATCTTTATACAACTCCACTAATAGATTTCCCACAGATTGCGGTACATCTTGGTGGCTCCTGAATGAATGGAATAACGCGCACCATGATCTTTTTCCATAATTCACTTCCTCAAATCATCAACATATGGCATACAGAATCTACTCCGGTATCTCAATACACCATCTCCCCCTTGGGAAAAAACCTCTACCCTTTGTTGTTTAACTATCCTCTTCAGTTTGACCAAACTAGGATCCTTATCCTGCTTCTCTTTAACTTCAGAAACTAAAGAATATTCTGAACTACTCTGAACCCAAAAATTCCCCTCAGCCGAGCCAACCAACCTCACACCCAATCTAGCTAAGCAGTGAACTTCCTAAACTAGTTCTTTCTTATATATCTCCACATGAGCAACACTTCCCATAGACAATCTACCAAGGGTGTTTCCAACTACATTGGCCTTGTCCGGATGATACAACACACTCATATCATAATCCTTCAACAATTCTAACCACCTTCTCTGATGAAGATTTAACTCTCTTTGAGTAAACACATGCTAAAAGATTTTATGATCCGTAAACACATCAACATGAACCCCATAAAGATAGTGCCTCCAAATTTTCAAAGCAAAAATAACAACAGCTAACTCAAGGTCACAGGTAGGGTAATTTTTTTCGTGAGGATTAATTTGTCGGGAGGCATAAGGTATAACTTTTCCTCTCTGCATCAGAACATAACACAGACTGACTCTAGAAGTATCAAAATACATGATGAACCCATCTGTACCATCAGGTTGTACTAAAACTAGAGATGAAGTGAGTCGAGTCTTCAACTCTTGAAAACTCTTCTCACATGAATCTGACCACTCAAACTTAACTTTTTTCTGAGTCAATCTAGACATAGAGGATGCAATGGATGAAAAACCCTCAACAAAACAACTGTAATAGCCTTCTAAACCTATGAAACTTCTAATTTTTGATGGAGAGATAGGTCTAGTCCAATTTTTCACTGCTTCTGTGTTTTGGGGATCAACTCTAATGACCTCTCTAGAAATAATATGTCCCAGGAAAGCTATAGACGATAGACAAAATTCATATTTGCTGACTTTGGAAAATAATTGGTGATCTCTAAAAGTTTGCAACACAATTCTAAGATGGTTTGCATGATCATCCTCACTATGGGAATATTCAAGGATATCATCTATAAAGACTATGACAACTATGTCCAAATATTTAGTTAATTAATTGCATGAAGTCTATTGGGGCATTTGTTAGCCCAAAGGACATGTCTATAAACTTAAAATAGCCATAGCAGGTTCTGAAAGCTATCTTAATGATATCATACATCCTTACTCTAAGCTGATGATAGTTGGATCTAAGGTCTATCTTTGAGAAATAACTTGCACTTTTGAGTAGATCAAATAAACAATCAATTCTAGGGAGAGGATACTTGTTTTTAACCTTGACTTTATTCAGCAGACGATAGTCAATACACATTCTCAAAGAACCATTTTTTTTTCACATGAATAGGTAGAGAGTGCCCCATGGAGAGACACTAGGTTATATGAAACATTTATCTAATAGGTTTTTAAGATGCTCTTATATTTATTTAAGATAGGATGGAGCCATATGATATGGAGGAATAAAGATTGGCTCAGTATCTGGGAGAAGGTCAATACCAAATTCTATTTCCCTATCGGGAGGTACCCCTGGAAAATCTTTGGAAAAAACTTCAAGAAACTTATTGACTACTTAGATTGACTAAACTATTAGAGCCTCAGACCTAGTGTCCTTGACTCGAACTAGATGATAGATGCACCCCTTTGAAATCAACTTTCTGGCTTTAAGATAGGATATAAAATGACTCTTGGAAGACACTGAATTGTCTTCCTACTCAATAACTGGCTCATCTGGAAACTGAAACTTATCCACTCGGGTGTGATAATATCTAGATGCATAACAAGAATTGAGCCTATCCATACTAAGAATAAGGTCAAAGTTGACCATATCTAACTCTATTAAGTCTGCTAACATGATCTTATGAAGGACAATACTAGGACACTTTCTATAGATTTGTTCAGCAACAACTAACTCACCCACTAGGGTAGAAATCAAGAAGGGCTCAAGAATCTTATCAGAACCTAATTCAAAATTTACTGCCACTAATGGGGTCACATAAGAGAAACTTGACCTGGGGTCCAACAAAAAATAAACCTCAAGATGAATGACACGAAAGCATACCAGTAACAATATCTGAGGAGCTATCCTACTCCTGATGGGATGGTAAAGCGTAGAACTAATTCTGGCACTGACTGCCATCGGTACTAGATGATGCACCCTGAGGAGGGATTGGGTGAGCTTTGGGAGCTGGTGCACTAGTAGCTTGAGTTTGGGGATGAACATTCCTGCTTCATTGCTTAGCATACATGCACTCCTTGATCCCAGGGCGCAATCGACCATATCCAAAGAAACCTTTCTGACCCAACAAGAACTCACCAGGATGAATCTTACCACATCTAACATATACAGGATAACTGGGTCTTCCACCTACACTATTTTGAGATCTAGACATAGAAGTCCTACCCCACTGTTCCTTCTTGGTTCTGGGTGCGAGGGCACTAGCTTAAGAATTCATTCACAAAGGTAGACGACTCTAAAACTGCAAATGATTTCCCCCTGCAGACCTTAACTAACCATACTTAAGATGACCAGTTCTAGCCTTCTTATTTCTTCTATCTCTTCTCTTCAATCTTTTTGCCTCAATTTGTTGGGCATGAGTCATCAATCTTGCAAGATCCATGTCTCCAATAAGCATGGTAGTTCTAAACACCATGATTACCAATCCAGATACTCCAGTAACAAACTTACTCGTACTAGATCTAGTGTAAACTATTACCTCAGGAGCATACTTAGATAACTGGAACTTAAGGCAGTACTCCTTCACTGTCATTGACCCCTTCATCAGTATATGAAATCCTCACTCTTTGCTTCTTGCAACTCACGTGGAAAGAACCTATCTTTAAAATCATCCTAAAATACCTGCCAACTCGTGGGAGCTGGATTCTCACCCCTACATTTCTTCCACATAACCACCTAATCGTAAGCAACATCCTTCAGCCGATAAGAAGCCAATTCCACACTCTCCTCTTTAGTAATATGCATAACTTGGGTGATCTTTTTCACCTCATTAAGATGTAATTATGGGTCCTCACCTACCTTTGACCTAAAGAATTCTGGTGGATTCTTTCTCATGAAGTCATGAAATTAGGTTGCAGCTAAATAACCCTCTTGCTAATGTTCTGAACTACAGCCTGATTATTGTCCTAAACATTAGCAGTGATATCTTGAGCTAACGCCTGAATGGCATCCATAAATTTGGCATGGGATACATTCTCGTTAAGAAAGTCAGCAGGATGGGGTAGATGGTTATCATTTTTGCTGGCGTTAGCTCGATGTTGAGGCATTTTCAATAACTTTCATAAAAGAGAATGAGTTAAAAAAGGATTGAGACACTATAAGGATGATAGATCATGAAAGAAAGAGAGTATTTCCTAAAAACATCCTGTAGACTCTTTCTCATAAGTGTGGTGCACTTTACACCCATGATTAAGACACTATGTAATGCGGCTTCTCTGACTCTCTAGGACTTTCTAAACCTTAAGCTCTGATACCAAGTTTGTATCGTGCAAAAACCTGGTCCCGAGACATCACACGGTGCTAAGGTTTATGAGTAGTCTCAAGCAAACCCTGAAAGCCTTCTAATAAGTTTATAACTTATAAAAAATAAATTTAGTCAGATAGAAATTTTAAACTACTAAATATTATCAAAATTTCCTGTGAATAACTGATGTTCCAGCTTTTGATGGAACATTTGGAATCATCTTCTTGGGAAAATTGTATGTTTTCAAGAAACTGAAATGGTATTTAATGAGTCTTTTTAGTGTTTCAGGGAAAGGAGTGAATCACAAAAGAAACTTGAAAAAAGTAGCAATAAAAGGAATTTGACGGTCAAAATGGTGGACCGTTAGACTTGCTACGGACCACCAAGTGTGCCGTCAGTCCTTATCCAGAACATGGCCTCCCGAAAGACTCAGTGACGGACCAAATGGTGGACTATCAGTATTGTGATGGACCACCAAGTATGCCGTCAAACCTCATCCAGAAGCCACTCTCCGAAAGGACTCAGTGACAGACAAAATGGTGGACCGTCAGTCTTACGACGGACCACCAGTTAGATCATCAGACTTTATTCGGAAACCATTTTTCGGAAGGACTCAGTGACAGACAAAATGGTGGACCGTTAGTATTATGACGGACCACTAGTTAGATCGTCAGACCTTATCCAGAAATAACTTTTCATGAAGAGTCAGTGATGGACCAGATGATGGACCGTCAGACTTTCGACGGACTACCACTTTGGCCGTCAACTTGGACGCGGCTTTTCTGATGTTAAATTTTAAATCCCTTTTTATCTGGGAACATATAAATACCAAATTTTAGGGTTATTAGGGGCATCCCTTATTATTTTTTTAACATGATTATCATTTAGGGAAACTTTTTGTATCTAGTACTTTGGAGATTGAATTATATCTTTGGGGAAGTTAATCATTCAATTTTTTATTGAAGATTCAATAATTGATTTTTGAGAATTTTTTAAGTTCACTCTATTTCTACTTATGTATAATTCAACAATTATTTCTTATTCCTCTACGGAATTTTGTGGCTAAGTTCCCATAACTAGGGTTATGGGATCCTCAATTTGAAAAGCATAAATTGGTTGTGAATCAAATTGAGTTCCATGAATAACTAATATTGTATAAACCTTTGTTTAATCTAATGTATTTTCTTGGTTGCAAACTAGAAATGGGAGCCCAAGAACATCACTTGTCTTAAAGGAAAGTGTTTATTGGGAAAAGGAAGTGTTTACATGAATTCTAAGGGCTTTAACCTTTGGATTAATGGAAAATGCCCTAACAGGATTAGCTTACATGAGAAAATGGTTGAAAGAACAATGTATCCTTTGAGTTTGAGAGAATTAGAGGATAATCTATCCACTTAGGTTGAGAAACTAGGGGATAAAGAATAAGATTCAACCCTTCTTTCAATTGAAAGTGCTAAATGGAACTCTTAAGTGATTCACAACCTTAGTTGTGCTAGTATTTTGGTAAACATAGCCCTGTTTTATTTAATCTCATTTAAATTACTAATTACATAGAGAATAATTCGTTGGAATACTCTTGTTATAATTAATTACTTTATAATCTATAAACCATGACCCCCTTATTCAAGAACCTCTGATCAACAATCCAGTAACGATTACAAGACTTAGTCAACATAATATTCCCTGTGGGATTCAACAACCAACCTAGTTGGGTTCTATATTTGACAGAGACCACTTACACTTTCAAATAAGAGTTGTAATTTGGGCGTATCAAATTTTGGCTCCGTTGCCGAGAAATACGGTTGTCAAATAAGTTTGTGATTTTTAATCGACCCTTTGGTCAAAGTGTCGTAAAGATTTACTTTTATTTGTTGTTTTTGCGTGTGCAGGTTGATAATTATATATGCACAATACATAGATATCAGGTGAACCATTATTACCAATTCATCCGGAGCCTCAGTTGATCAGTAGAATGGCGGATCAACAAGAGGCTGAAAGATTAGCCGCCTTGGCTAATGCTCAAGTAAATTTGCAAAATGCTGATAACCCAGGTCGAGTGCCAAATACTGATGATGATGACCTAGGAGATGATGAATTATTGGATCCAATAAACTGAAGGTGAGTTGGGAATGTAGCTGCACCTGTGAATCACAATGTGCATCAGAATCGCCCTTTTAGGGGTAGACAGGAAAACCAACCTATTCAGTATGATCTCAATGATGATGATGACGGAATGGATAGAGCAGGAGAAAATGGAGCTATCATTCCTCCACCTCTAGAACCTGGAGAAAAATTCAATATAACCAATACAATGATCCAACTCCTGAATCTAAAGGGGTTATTCGGTGGTCTGCCAGGAGATGATCCGAACCTGTATTTGGTGAATTTTGTCACTATTTGCAAATATTTTGATAATCCTGGAGTAGGCCATAATGCTATTCGATTGAGGTTATTTCCATTGTCTCTGTCTGGGGAGGAAACATTGTGGCTTAACGAACTAACACCCAATTCTATAACTAACTGGAGGCAACTAAAGGAGGATTTCCTAGAAAGGTTCTTTCCGCCCTATAGGAGGGTACAATTGAGAGATGAGATCAGTAATTTTAGATAGCTCCTAACCAAAGCTCTTCACAAAACTTGGGAGAGGTTTAAAAAAAAGTTGAAGCAGTTCCTAAATCACAATATGACAGATATTCATCTGATGGAGACTCTTTATCGGGCATAAAACTCTATTGCAAAACCAGTTGTTGATAATACTGCAGGGGGGTCATTTATGGATCTCACTTTTTAGGAGGCCTCGGAGATGCTTGATCGGATGACAAAATGAAGCAGAGTTTGGCATACCAGGGATTCTGTGGTAGCAAGCCCTACTATTTCTATTGGTATAACTATAGAATAATGCAAGAATGAAGAAGCACGTGATTAAGATATGGTACATTTGAAGACGCAAATGGACTTGTTGACCAAGCACTTATTATCTGCAAAGACTAAAAAAGTAAAGGCTATTGCATCCCACGGTTGAGATGATTCTGATTCAGAAGAAGAGGCAAATTATTTAAATTATCAGGGGGGTTTCTGAGGCAATAGACAAAGAAATCAAGGTCGGACTTATTATGACAAGGGTGGATATAAGGATCGGGATCAAGGAAACTGGAAGAGCAAGAATAATAGAAGTGGTCTGTATGTACCTCCTGGAAGCAGAGATAATGCGGCAACTAGCTCTGGTAAGATGTCCATGGAGGACATGATGGAGAAATTGTTAAAGGGGGCTGAAGCTACCAACTCTGGGGTGACTACCATGAAGACCGATTTGTCTTCTATGAGTTAGTTGGTAAACTCACACTCCACTTTAATAAAACAGTTGGAATAGTAAATGAGTCAACTTTCTGCAGCATTGAATCAGAGAAAGAGTGGAACGTATCCAAGTGATACAATTCAAAACCCTCAGAATAATAGCTCGTGCATGGCTATTACCACACGAAGAGGTAAGGTTTTGTCAGGACCTTCTTTGGACAAAGCTATGGATGATGAGGTGATTAAAGAATATTTTGAGTTTGATGAAGGTAGTCCAGTAGAGTCTTAGAAGCTGGATAGCATTGATATCCCTTCCAATCATCAACAGGTTGATGAGTTGGAAAAAGGGAAAGAAAAGAGAAAGGAAGTAGTGGTGAACACTCTCCCAAAACCACCACCTCCCTTTCCTAAAAGATTGAAGAAGAAGGCTGAGGATACAAAGTTTAACAAATTCTTGGCCATGTTGAAGTAGTTAACGGTAAATGTGCCTTTGGATGAGGCACTTGAGCAAATGCCAGGGTATGCCAAATATATTAAGGACCTTTTGACAAAGAAAAGAGCGGAGAGCTATGAACCGATGGAAAATCTCCATCATTGCAGTTCTATTGCGACAAGGTCCTTGGAACAGAAGAAGGCAGACCTAGGAGCGTTCACTATTTCATGCACGGTAGGGTATTTGGAATTTTCTAAGGTTTTATGTGATCTGGGAGCTAACATTAACCTGATTCCGCTAGCTGTTTATAAAAATTTGGGTTTGGGAGACTCCACACCCACCAACATGTGACTCGTGATGGCGGATAGGTCAGTAAAATGACCTGTTGGTATTTTGTATGATGTGCTGGTGAAGGTAGATACCTTCATATTTCCTGCAAATTTCATAATTCTAGATTGCGAGGTGGACATCGAGGTGCCCATAATCTTTGGTCGACCTTTCCTTTCAACCGGAAGTCTGATGATAGATTTGCGAGCTAATGAGCTTTTATTTAGGATGAATGATGAAGTGGTGCATTTTGATGTGTGGAAATAAATGATACAACATAAAGAGATAAACATGTTCTCAATTGTTGTTGTATACTATGAGGACGAGAAGGAAATACAAATAGAGGAGCAGTTTGTTGTTGAGCCGTTAGCCGCAGAGCTTATGAATTTTGATTGTGGAGATATCGTGGATTATGAAGAGACCGTTTGTGCTTTGATAGGAATGGGATCATATTCTTAAACTCCTAAGAAGATCAATCTTGATCTCAAGAATCGACCAACACCACCGGCAAAGCCATCTGTCGAAGAACCACCGTTGTTGGAATTGAAAGAGTTACCCAGCCATTTGAGGTATGTATTCCTAGGTAGTGGTAATTCACTACCCATAATTATTTCTGCTGATTTGGGTAAGCAACAGGTGGAAGCTCTCATCTCTATTCTTAGGAGATATAAGAAAGATATTGGTTGGACTATTACGGATATCATTGGTATTCCTCTGGGCATATGTATGCACAAAATTCATCTAGAAGAGGATTGTGTACCTACTATTGAGCATTAGCGTTGCCTGAACCCACCTATGCAAGAGGTGGTAAAGAAAGAAATCGTCAAGCGGTTAGATGCAGAGGTGGTATATCCTATATCAGATAGTAAGTGGGTGAGTCCTGTGCAATGTGTTCCTAAGAAAGGGGGCATGGCAGTGGTAGACAATGAGAAGAACGAATTGATCCCACTCAGGCCTTTTACTAGGTAGAGGGTGTGTATGGATTACCAAAAGCTCAACTCCTAGATGTTAAAGGATCATTTTCCAATGCCCTTCATGGATCAAATGCTTGATCGATTGGCAGGAAAGGGTTGGTATTGCTTTTTGGATGGTTATTATGGATATAACCAGATTTGTATTGCTCCCGAATATCTGGAGAAGACCACTTTTACATGCCCGTATGGCACTTTTACATTCACGAGGATGTCGTTTGCGTTATGTAAAGCATCTGCTACCTTCCAATGGTGGATGATGTCTATTTTCTCAGATATGGTTGAAGACACCTTAGAGGTGTTTATGTATGATTTTTCGGTTGTAGGAGATTCATTTGAGTTGTATTTGGAAAACCTGAGCATGGACTTGGAACGATGTGTGGAATTTAATCTTGTTCTTAATTGGGAAAAGTGCCACTTTATGGTTAAGGAGGGCATTGTTCTCGGGCATAAAATTTCAGCAAAAGGGATTGAAGTTGATCGAGCCAAGGTTGAAGTTATTGAGAGACTACCACCTCCTGTTTCTGTGAAGGAGGTTTGCAGTTTTCTCGGCCATGCTGGTTTTTATCGTAGGTTTATTAAAGACTTCTCCAAGATTGCAAACCCACTCTGCAAACTTTTGGAGAAAGAAACGAAGTTTTCCTTTGATGAAGATTGCTTGAAGGCATTTGAATGCCTTAAAGGGAAACTAGTGAAAGACCCTATCATTGTAGCACCGAATTGGTCCAAGCTGTTTGAGATCATGTGTGACGCAAGTGGTTTTACCCTTGGAGTCTCTTTGGGGAAAAAGAGGGAAAAAATTGTTTCATCCAATCTATTATTCCAGCAAATCTCTGAATGGAGCTCAAAAGAATTACACTGTCACCGAACAGGAACTCCTTGCTATAGTGTTTGCTTTTGAGAAGTTTAGAGCTTATCTTCTTGGTACCAAGGTGGTGGTCCACACTGACCATGTAGCCTTGAGATATTTGATGGATAAAAAAGATGCAAAGTGAAGGTTGATTAGATGGGTGTTACTACTCCAAGAATTTGACTTTGAAGTCAAAGATAGAAAGGGTTGCAAAACCAAGTGGCAGATCATCTGTCTAGGATGGAAGGTTAGCGAGTAGTTAGAGATGAGATGGAGATCAATGATGCATTTCTGTATGAGGAAATCTTAGCTTCTTCTTTGGAGAACCTACCTTGGTACGCTGATTTTGTGAATTTTATGGTGAGCGAGGTGATCCTAGAAAATCTTTTTTTCTATCAAAGAATGAAATTTCTTCATGATGTGACACACTACTTCTGGGATGAGCCATATCTTTTTCGACGATGTGCTGATAATATAATAAGGAGAGGTGTTCTAGAGGTGGATGTATTAAGCATACTGGAAGCATATCATGCTTCTCCTGCCGGGGGTCACAATGAAGGTGATCGAACTGCGAGAAAGGTGTTGTAGAGTGGCTATTATTGGCCATCATTATTCAAGGATGCTCACGAGTTTGTGCTGAAATGTGACTAATGTCAGAGGAAGGGGTCTATCTTTAAGAGGCATGAAATGCCTTTAACCAAGATGCTTGAATTGGAATTATTTGATGTATGGGGCATCGATTTCATGAGCCCGTTTATAAGCTCATATGGAATGAGGTACATTTTTGTTGCTGTGGATTATGTATCCAAATGGGTTGAAGCTGTTTCCTTATCTGATAATGAAGGGAAGAGAGTTGTTGCATTTATTAAGAAGGATATCTTCTCTCGCTTTGGAGTTCCACGAACTATTATAAGCGATGGAGGATCCCATTTTTGCAACAAAGTGTTCCGGGTAGTTTTAGTGAAATATGGGGTGAAACAGAATAGAGTTGCAACTCCATATCACCCACAAACTAGTGGGCAAGTGGAGGTGTCGAATCAGGAGATTAAAACCATCCTAGCCAAAACAGTGAATGCTAATAGTCAAGATTGGGCTCGAAAGCTAGATGACGCTTTGTGGGCGTACCAGACTGCTTTTAAGACTCTTATTGGCATGTTACTGTATCAGAGAGTCTATGGAAAAGCATTCCATTTACCGGTTGAGATAGAACACAAGGCTTTATGGGCTCTAAAAACGTTAAATTTGAATTGGAAGGAGGCAACAGAGCTAAGATTGGATCAACAGAATGAGATGGATGAATTCCATCTCGGGGATTACGAAAGAGCAGTCCTTTACAAAGAGAAGATGAAAAAGTATCACGTTCGAAGACTTGAAAGCAGAGACTTTTGAAAAGGTGATTTGGTACTTCTGTTCAATTCCAGACTCAAATTGTTTCCAGGTAAACTCAAGTCTAAGTGGTTAGGACCGTTTAAAGTTAGTTAAGTCTACTCATATGGAGTAGTCGATCTTGAAAATAAAGTTAGTAGCGTCTTCAAAGTGAACGGGCAATGAATCAAACTTTATATCGGTCCAAAAGACTCGATAAGAAGTATTGATATCTTTTATCTCTATGAAGTATGAGTAATCGAGATAACAGAGTCGTACCGCGATGATAAATCAGGCGCTAGTAGGAGACAACCCACAACATGTTGTTGTAACCATAGTTAGTGTCCCTTTCATGTTTTTATGCAATTTTGATGTGTTTGTAAAGTGTGCAAGACCAGAAATGCAAAAAGGGAAAAGAGGGATACAGGTGAACCACTGTAACAAGGTGACGGACGACTTGGTGGACCACCAGTCCCATGACGGACCACCACTTTCATCCGTTAATAAATGGAAAGAAAGTTTATTCACTGGATAAGCCACGACAGCCTAAGTGGCCGACCTTCACAAACCTGGTGGGTCGTTATAAGAGTCATAAAAAATAACATCAGTGATCTGTATTCTGGTAAGACCTGACGGCTGAATTGATGGACCGTCACATTCTTGGTGGACCATCCCACTCACTCTAACACCGAAACAGAAACACCCAAACCCTGAGGATGAGTGACGTTCAGAGTGGTGGTCCTCCATATTTATGATGTACCGTCAATGTCACTGTCACTTTAACACTAATTACAAATCAGGTTGGGTTAAATCGGTACTCTTTATAAGTACTCCGTATTTGACCCAAAGTGAGATTTTAAGGATAAAATTAAGCGGGTACATTCATTGTAACCATTGTCACCATTCCATGACCCTTAGCTGTTCCACTTCCCTAAGATTCGAAGAACCTGAAGGGAGTTATCCCATCTGAGACTCCCTATCTTTTCCATTTTTACCTTATTTAAACTAGCTCACTCCTCCCCTCTCTTCATCACAAATAAAGTGAAATGCAAGAGCTAGAATCTCTAAGTTAGCTTTGTCTCTGAGGTTTCAAGCACGTACCATACCTATAAAATCTAGGTGTTATGGACCCTAAACTTCCACAAAATAGAGGAGAAAGATATCAACGAGGTAGGAATGAGTCCGCATCGGCTTACAACACTAGACAAAATAAAAGAGAAGATCTCATACTCTTCCAGTCTGAGGAGGAGAGTGAGAGTACATATAGAAGTACAAGTTCAAGCCCCGATGAGGCAACTGTTGCTGAAACTCAACCATTGCCTATAGAGGGTGATATTGGAACTATTAACGTGGAAGAGCAAATGGGAGTTCCTGGTGCTGTAACCGAACCTGAGGGTGATAATATTATCGGGCGAAAAGATCCACAGATTTGAGAAGCTATCAGGTGACATATAGAGGGGGCATAGAAAGAGTTCTATGATGGGTTGACACCTACAGCTAGAGGGATCAAAAGATCATTCATAGATGAACATCAAATTATGATAACAGAACTTCATGAATATCCCGAGTTAGAGCGTCGGTTCAACGAATATGGACTAGCATGGGTGAGCAGACCACTAAGAGAGTACCAACCGTATTGAGTAAGGGAATTCTTCACAAATTATCTATGTTTGGTGAAAGCAGAATTCCCAAAGGGGACTCCAATCTCCAATATACCAAATAGGGAGTCTATCTCAGTTTGAGGGGTCACCATTGATATCTCATCCTAAACAATTAACAGGATGCTATTCGGGCCAGGATATGAGGCTCCACCCGCTGTCCCAGATTTTGAGAATAGAATAAGAAATGCTTCTGGTCAGAGACGTTGGGCCGCTTCTTTATTGACTGATGATGGAAATCCTTCCTGGTTGACTATTTCCAAAGAGTGCATTGCAAAGTTCACTCTTAGCTTTAAAGCTAAGTTCTGGTGGGTTATTGTTCAGTTGAGGCTAATGCCAACAAAAGGAGATGGGAACTTTGATCATCAGAGAGCAGTAGCAGTAGCCAGTTTGGTTTTAGGGCTACAAGTTGATTTTGTCCAGCTAATTGCAGATGAGATGTTCGTGCAAGCACATAAAGTGACCACTTCTATATCCTTCCTATGTTTGATAAATGAGTTATGTAAATAAGACGATGTACCACTGATCCGTGGGGTTTACAATGAAGTACAGGCTACACATCGGCAGGACATACAGAAGTTGAAGGACGAATCAAAATTCAAAATTTATGTGACCAAACCTTCAGCATATCATCCTCAATCTGCACCAGTTCCCGAGGCCACAAAAATGCCTGAAGGTATGCCTTTACCTATCACCACATATGTACCACCTAATTATATTCCCCAAGGTACATCTGCAGGGTCAGATTCTACACAGTTTGCTGGTGGATCTAAGTTTGCGGAATACAGGTTCAACCCGCGAAATTTTGTTAAGGTGGTGAAGAATCAAAAGCAATTTCAGAAACAGTTAGAAAAGTGGGATGGAGATTTCAAACCCTTTGTGGATGAAATTATGGCCGAAGCAGTCAGGCCATTTCAAACTATTCAAATTAGGATGGATATCATGGAATCCCGCATCAACAAAAGGCTAGATTCACTGTCTCTCCCTGATCTTGCTAAGCTAATGATAGAATTTGAGTAGGCAAAGGCTGATATAGAAGAGTTAAAGGAGAAACAGTCACAGCCACCTGCATTTGACCTGACTTTAGAAATTAGTGATGATAAGAAAGGCATTCTGGATCTGATGGGCAGACCCGTAGAGGACAAAGGCAAGATGGAAATGGGTGAAAAAGCAGCAATAAAGGAACAAAAAAAAAGTAAGAGAGAAGCCATGTCACCTGAGGAATTAGACCAACATAACCTGAAAAGAGCTACAAAGAAGTCAATGAAATAAGTTGAAAAGAGGCTAAGAGATTCAAAAAATAAAGAGGCAGGAGTCTCTACTAGTGCTTCCCCAAAAAGGGGGCAAAGTGCAGGATCATTTCGGGAGATAATTCCTCCAATTGTGGAGGGTGAGGTTATGAGTTCTCTTACCACCACAGGGGACAACATTACATAGGGTGGGTGTATTTACATCATGGTTAGATGTTGTTGCCAATGTTCTGAATCCAATCATGTACTATCTAGTAGAAGCGGCATGTCTAGGGTGTTTTTATTATTACATTTCAAGTTCTACAGCTTGTGATGTAAATATCTGTGCTTAATGATTATCTATAAAATGTTTTTGTTTCAGAACTTCATTGTAAAGATGGATAATGAATGATGTTGGCATAAGACTATGAGTATATGTATGTAATTATTTACTTTATTCATGCAAATATGTGTACATAACCTTTAGTAAATCTGCATTTGGCATTATTCTGTAAGAGGTGCATGAATCATGTGATGCATATTCCAAGAGTTTCAGAAGAAGTTTAGTTCAGTTGTCGGTGGGTGTGAGGATTTACTTTCAGTTCTTTCATAGTCTAATGCCTAGAACTTGCCTAAGTCATTGATACAGTCTTCTAGTGGATTCAATAGGATAGGATAACAAACCGCCTTGTACTTTTAGCCTACTTAGCCTAAATAAATAACCCCACCAAAATATTGTTATCTCATTTGAACTCGTCTTGTGCCTGTAGGACCCTTTTTCAATTCCAATAATGTTCATTTACTCTCCGTAGGGCGTTAGCATCTTACTCTGGCCTTAGCCCAATATTTGGGTATTGTGCACTTTAACTTAGGTAAAACACCTAAGTTGAGGGTGACTTTTGTGAAAGTGCAAATGCTAAATGAAAATTAAGTGTAAATTTCAGTCTAAAAGATTTTGGCCCTAATAAGTTCAAAGATATTGTGCACCTTAAGTTGAGGGTGACTATTGATGTTTAATTTTTCTTTCTAAAAAAGGGGGTTCTTTGTCTGAAGAAGATCTTATTTTTAGAAGCAGTAAATAAGTTGATATGGGTTACATTAATACAATGCCAAGGAGAGTTAAGTCTTAATTAGTCACTTTATCTAAAATTATATCCTTACCTAACCTGAAGCCTCATTACAAGCCTTGAAAAGAGCTGTTTGATCCTAGTGAGTCGACTTTGAGGAGGTGTCGTATGGCTATGGCAAGCCTATGGGTATTTTGGATTGTGCTTGTAACTTCTTTGATGAGTGTGAGAGTTTAGATTATGTCCACATCATGAGATGAGTGGGGGATTTTATTGTTGTGAGGGAAACTGGAGTTTCACTGAGTTTTGCTATTTTCTGGGGGATGTAACATCTATGTTTGTATGCTTAATTATGATCAATGCCGGGTGTAGACCCTGATGTGTTAAATTCATGTAAGCGAAATGATGGGTGAATAAATACATCAAAATGTTTCAGTGGTTGGTTGCAGGTCATTGTATTATTCATGTTCACATAAGGTGCTGAGTTGCTTGAGGACAAGCAATTATCTTAAGTTAAGGGTGTTGTTGTTCCGGCTTTTGACGGAACATTTGGCATCATCTTCTTGGGAAAATTGTATGTTTTCAAGCAACTGAAGTGGTATTTAATAAGTCTTTTTAGTGTTTCTGGGAAAGGAGTGAATCATAGAAGAAACTTGAAAAAAGTAGCAATAAAAGGAATTTGATGGTCAAAATGATGGACCGTCAGACTTGCGACGGACCACCAAGTGTGCCTTCAGGCCTTATCCAGAATATGGCCTCCCGAAGGACTCAGTGACAGACTAAATGGTGGATCGTCAGTATTGCGACGGACCACCAAGTGTGCCGTCAAACCTTATCCAAAAGCCACTCTTAGGAAGGAATCAATGACTAACAAAATGGTGGACCGTCAGTCTTACGATGGACCACCATTTGGATTGTCAGACCTTATCTAAAAACCACTCTCCGGAAGGAATCAGTGACGGACAAAATGGTAAATCATCAGTCTTATGACGGACCACCAGACCTTATCCAGAAACAACTTTTCATGAAGAGTCAGTGACGGACCAGATTGTGGACCTTCAGAATTTTGATGGACCACTACTTTGGCCGTCAACTTGGACGCAACTTTTCTAATGTTAAATTTTAAAACCCTTTTTATCTGGGAACATATAAATACCAAATTTTAGGGTTAGTAGGGGCATCCTTTATTATTTTCTTAACAAGTTTATCATCCAGGGAAATTTTTTGTATCTAGTACTTTGGACATTGAATTATATCTTTGGGGAAGTTAATCATTCAATTCTTTATTGTAGATTCAAGAACTGATTTTTGAGAATTTTATAAGTGAACTCTATTTTTACTTATGAATAATTCAAGAATTATTTCTTCTTCCTCTAATGGGATCCTTAATGTGAAAAGAATAAATAGGTTGTGAATCAAATTTAGTTCCATGAATAACTGATATTTTTTAAACCTTTCTTCAATTTAATGGCTTTTCTTGGTTGCAAACTAGAAAAGTGTGCCCAAGAATATCACTTGTCTGAAAGGAAAGTGTTTGTTGGGAAAAGGAAGTGTTTACATGAATTCCAAGGGCTTTAACCTTTTGATTAATGGAAAATGCCCTAAAAGGATTAGCTTACATGAGAAAATGGTTGAAAGAATAATGTATCCTTTGAGTTTGAGAGAATTAGAGGATAATCTATCCACTTACGTTGAGAAACTAGGGGATAAATATTAGGATTCAACCTTTCTTGCAATTAAAAGTGCTAAATGGAACTCGTAAGTGATCCACAACCATTGTTGTTCTAGCATTTTGGTAACCATAGCCCTGGTTTATTTAATCTCATTTAAATTACTAATTACACGGAGAATCATTCGTTGGAATACTCTTGTTATAATTAATTACTTTATAATTTACAAACCAAAACCCCCTTATTCAAAAACCTCTAATCAATAGTACAGTAACGATTACAAGACTTAGTCAACATAGTATTCCCTGTGGGATTCGACACGCAACCTAGTTGGGTTCTATATTTGACAGCGACCGCTTACACTTTCTAACGAGATTTGTAATTTGGGCGTATTAATAACTGAAAATAATGTCTGGAATACTAATACTGAAAGTCTAAATATAATAGTTATGACAAGCCTCTTCTACTAAGAAACTAGAGAGCCATTGGGACAAACCCCCAACTGACTCGGATTAAACAAAAAACAACTACTCAAATACTATGAAATCTAGAAATCTAGATAAATGATCCCTCTAACCATGAGGACTAACCAACTATCGGGATGTAGATAGAGTGTTCAAAATCACTGACGCTGTTGAGAATGAGCACCTGAACCTATATTATGAGATAATGTAGGACATAAACGAATATGTGTATTACTACTTTAAGGATGTACTGAGTATATGGGGGTGAATGAATAAGTAAAAGTAATATCTCAATATTATTAAAATTCATAGAATATGCATGCAGTATGTAATGACTCACATGACTGGAATAACTGAAAGATGAAAATCATAAATCATGAATATTAAAACATACTGCATAAATCTGGTAAGCCATCACATTTAAAGTCTAAAAGTTAAACTATTATTTGTCATTCTTTTCTATTAAACTATAGGGAAAAAAACTTTCAAAAACTATTTTGAAGATCTTTACCATTGGGGAAATTCTTTTAAAAGCTTTTCTATTGTTCTTTACTAGTAGGGAGGTTCTCTTTAACGACATAACCCATGTGAGCTATCATAAAGTCCAACCTCTCGTTCCCCTAAGGGGAAAAGCTCACGTAGAGAGAGGTGTCAAACTCTTTCCTAGGAGTATAACCTGAGCTAATTGATCCTATCTGTAACTGTCATCCATATTTAAATGGGAATACTGAATCTATACCGACGTTGCCTCATAGTTTTAGGAAAGTAGGATTCACTAAACCCACACTTTTCTCTCAGTGCTGAATACTACTCCCTTTATTCTATATGCCCATTCTATAGGAAAATCCACTTTAAAAAGTCATAATGTTTCAAACTGAAAGCTAATTGTGCATCTGTTTATTCAAAATTGAATTTAAGCTGTAAAGTGGATTATAAATCTTAGCTAAAGATCAAAAGATCAAATCTTTATTCAAAGCTATCTATAAACATATTATGGGATGCTTAAAACAATAATCATTCTTTAAGTATTAACATACAACTAGGGCCTAATAACCCATACTTCAAATTCATATGAAAACATCATAATATTCATGCTTAATGATGTAAATATTGGTAATTCGATAAAAAATCTAACAATATCTTCAATACGCATAAAAATACTAAAGAAAACAAGCAATCAACATCAACAATACTTGAAATCTCATAATCTTCAATTGGTGATAAATTGGTATAAACCCCAAACTAAAATTCATGTAATTTCATATAAATATCATCTTAAGATCAAAGTTTTGCCACAAGGATGAAAGAATTTGTTCTTGATTCTTAGAGCTAGGGTTTAGTTATTAGATATAAAAAATATGAATAATGAGTTATCTTTGCTATTTGGGGCTAAAGTTGTGTGTTTTGGGTGGAATAAGAGTAGGAAAATTGACTCAATTATCCCTCTGGACGGGAATTTTTAATTATAAAAAAGTTGCACCCAGCAACATGCACCGCTGCGTTGCATCGATGGGGTCGACGCGATGGCCAACGTGACCTGTCGACATCATATTTGCTTGCTACAATTTGCATGCTTGAGGCTGGTGATGATAGTGTCATCGTTATGGATGATGTGACACATCAAAATTGCACCGATCCACTATTTTGGACATCCAATTAGTTTTTTAATGACGTTCAAAAAACTGAAATGAACTCGACGTGACCTATCGACATCTCAAATCATGAATCGACTCAAAAATTGACATTTAAGGTCGTAGGGATTGAAAATAAAGTCATTGAAATATTGAGGCCAAAAAAAATGTGACTAAGTATCAATACTTAGCTAAAAATTTTTAAGTCTGGGACCTATTTTGGCATGCTATATATGATTGAAATGACTAAGATTTTGTGGGGTCTTCTATTTACTACTAGATGTTGTTACATGATTAATTTGATTCTCGCTGGGTAGCTGTATAAACTAGTGTTATCTAGTTGGACTTTAATTTTCTTGTGTTACTAGTTGTAGGCTTTAGTAGATATGTCCCAATTTGATGATTTCTTTCCCCTAGCACGGTGAGTGTAACGCCCCAAATCTGGTACCCGAAATGCTATATGGTGCTTATGACCCCGAAGGACCACAAGCTAACCCATGACTAATATTTGTGCCTATATACTACATGGCATATTGTATAATGCAGAAACATGAACTGAAAGGCCACAAGGTTCAAACTGTAACATAATATCCGATAAAATATAACATCTGGGATGGGGTATAAATGCCCAAAAGAAAACTGTTTAAACATACTATAGTCTGAAAAGCCTCTAAAATATAACTGTCTGAATAAGGAGATGATGGGAGATGTACTGATACGCCCAAATTACAACTCTTGTTAGAAATTGTAAGCGGTCGCTGTCAAATATAGAACCCAACTGGGTTGGGTGTCGAATCCCACAGGGAATACTATGATCACTAAGTATTGCGATTATTATTAGACTGTTGGTCGAAGATTCCAAGATAAGGGGGGTTTGGTTTAAGTGCACAGTAATACTATTAGTGTATCGAATAAGACAGTATAAGTAATAAGATTTGATCACAGAGGATGATAAGTTAGGGTTATGTCCACCTTGTAGCTTCTACTTCTATATTAACTATGGGTAATACAAATTTTATACATGCATGCACTTATAGAGAGACATATTCTAATTCTAAATCCAAGTGTTTTTCAACCATCAAGGATTTATTCACCTTAGTTGTCTCGAACCTAAAGTGTACAATAACTTATACGAACTCTCCAAGTAGTTAATCCTGCTAGGGCATTAACGTGTAAACTAGAGGTTGGAAACCCTAATTTCTTGTCACACTCTCTTTTCCAAACAACAACTTTTATCTCGAATAAGTTATTGCTATAATAGCGTATTCCCTATGTTTGCAACCACGAGAATTCAATTATAATGAAGAGAGTAATGATATAAGTGCATTACACATCATAAATTCACAAACCCATAGCAATAGAGAGTATACTACAAAGTTTTCATAACCCTAACAGATAAGTTTAGCTACTCATGAATACAACAGAAATCAAAGTAGACATCATCATCATACCAAAACTTAGAGAAATCTCGGCTATAGAGATGAAACGTGTTTTCTTTCTCCGTTGCTCAAGTGAGCCGTTTTCTGTTCTCAAAACTAGTACAAAATCTTCAACGTGAATTGTCAATAATCGAATGATCATCATGCTGAAAAATTCAGCAATAAGGTTTTTAATAACATCCTTGTCCCATAAGTTGCTACTGCATCCTTAAGTCTTTAAAAATACTGGGTTTTCCCGGGAAAAAGTTCCCATGCATCACTTTCAGTCCAAAAGTTGCCTTCCCTCTTATGTGAAGTTTTCCTTTGCTGCCCACAGGTCTACAAAGTTCTGAAATCTTCATCATTAGTACCTGAAAATATGCTAATCACATAGGTTAGCTCACTTAAAGGAAAATGGACTAAAAGTGCAAGAATTATATATTTTATCCTCAAAACTTAGCTGAAACATGGGTAAATTATGGTGCTTAGGCGTGTAAATACGCCCAACATCATGTACCCAACTAACTCCAACTAATAAACTAATTAATGAGATAATAAACAAATGATCATGTCCTCGAAATATAAGACTTACTGCTAACTTTATCTGCTGAGACTGGAATTCTACTGATGCTATGGAGCTCGTGCTTCTAAACCTATGGTATAAGACACCATCGCGTAAATGAATCTATACTTTGATTGTACTGGTATGCATATGAGGTAGGCTAAATACATAGGGTTCATATGCATGAACAATACTAGCTAACTGTCTAATATGAACGTGAGAATACATTCATGAATACATAGTAGCTATATCTGAGATCGTGATAAAATAAATTTACTGATAACTAACATGACTGCTAACTGAGTTCTTATGACTGATATAACTTATGACATGAGCGACTGTATCTGACAGTCCCAAATCTGATGGAACTAGTTGAGTTCTGTACTGTATCTGACTTGACTGTATCTAACAGTCTTGAATTCTATAGAACTATCTAAGTTCTATTACTGGGACTGAATGACTGTATCTGACAGTCTTGATTCTATTACTGAAACTATGGGAAGTAGTTATCTAACCAACCTGCCCCTAATATGCCATTATGGCTTAATTGGGGTCCAATTTGTAACCCCAATTGGAAGGGTGTCAATACCGCTCCACTAGTAAGGACAAGTTGGGAGTGATCCTTATCTGACAGTGTCCCCAAAAAAGAATGGTAAGGCCCTCATCTAACAGGTGATTATCCACCTCTTTAACTCTCATATGACAGTGTTAATGTCTCAACCTATGCTGGCTACATAGATCTAGAACGCAAGGATAGATTCTTAGAATCACACCCTCATCTGAAAGTGTGTATTCCCATCCTTGGGTTCACTGGGTGATAATTTCTACTCCCATCTGAATAGACACTGAACATGGATTATTTAACTGAATTGGACTGATTTACTGAGTTTTTTTGACTGACAGAATAGTACTGAGATTACTGTATTATTGAGTTTTCCTGAGTCACATGACTGACTAAGTTCTATGGATCATGGCTTAACTTAGGATATTGCAAAAACATGACACAGACTCTAGGCACACAACTATATTTTTCGGGTATAAGTACCCCCAGAACTCGATAGAAGATAACTGACGAAGCATGACTTTCTTGAGTACATGAAAAACATCAAAAATACATAATCCATTGGCTATGACATTTCATCAAAAACTTGCATACATATCTTGTACATGAATAGAGATTTGATATTATCATTGTAGTCACCACATTCTGGACTAGAATGAAAATTCGTCATTCCTATGCGTAGACGTTTCAAAAGCCTCGAATCCTATGTAAATTTATTGTGTTAAGT
Organism: Capsicum pubescens; assembly: GCA_030864215.1. Classification (NCBI taxonomy): domain Eukaryota; kingdom Viridiplantae; phylum Streptophyta; class Magnoliopsida; order Solanales; family Solanaceae; genus Capsicum; species Capsicum pubescens. The sequence continues at coordinate 66,185,869 of CM061540.1, read as the reverse complement.
AATTATGTAGTGTGGGAATTTATTTGAGCATGAATTTAGATCATAGAGGTTCCCTAACTCAAGTACAAGTTGAAAGCTTTCCTATCGTTCAAGTTTTAGTGCGCGTCAAATCTTGGGTCAACCACAATCGGTCATAACTCCTTGTATATATTGAATTAGAGGGACTAATATATATCAAATGAAATATCTTTGAATTTGCTTTCTTACGATACAAATTTTTCTTGAATTCGACACTCGATCAAGAAGTTATGACTTTGCAAAGTAGAGTATGTCGCCTAACATAAGGTGTGCGACGCACAACCTAAGGTATGCCATAAGGTGTGTGACGCACAACCTAATATGTGTGATAAGGTGTGTGTCTCACACCCTAATGTGTGAAATAAAGTGTGCGCCACACATGTTGTAGTCCAGGTGACTTAAATAGTCCATTTTTGGGGCAAAATGGTCCTTTTCCCACCCCTATATAATGCCTAAACACAGAATTAAGCCCTTATTTCACTAAAACATATTATTTCTGTCAAAATCCTCACAAGAAGGCAAGATAGTATTTTCATAGAAGATTTAAGTTCAAGAAATTCTCTCCATCAATCTTCATGTAATTAAGAAATAAAGTATGCGTAGTGTTCATCCACGAATCCCTTTCATCCGTGGAGCTCAAGAACCATGTTTTAAATAATAAATTATGATATTTATGTTGTTGTGTGATTATGTTCATGTTGATGGTGGTTAATTGTGTTTCAAGATGGTAGCTAAATGTGTTTCCAAGAAGTGTATGGGCATGTTAGTCGGAAACCCATGAATTTGGGTGGTTCAAGATTTCTAAATTTGTTAAGTACACCTATGCTCAATATTTTGCATATAAGGTGTTTGATAAAATTCCTAGAATGATAAAAAACATGTATTATAAGTTTGAGGTGAACTATATGATAAATTCATGCTAGTCTATTATGTTCAAAGAGCTCACTTGTCATTATTGTTCAATATATGTGTTAATGGAATGTACATGTTGATTGGGGAATGGATTCATAATGTGTCTATATGCCTTCCATTATATGAATAAGATCATTATTATGAAGTATCACATGAGTTATCCCCAAATTATTACAATATGAACTAATCGTTACATGTTTTCCATTCCCTTATGCTTAAATGGTTTCCATGCCATTGTTATGAATAGTATATGTTCTCGGAATGCCCATGATGTTAGAATATGAGATTTAAGACTTGATTATAAGCATTCTTATTCATGTTAGATATTATGATGACCATGTAATTCATGAAATCCCTCACTTATGTATTATGTATTGTTATTGATGGTTATGTACTCAAGAAAGTCAAGTTGTGTCAGTTTCCTTCCATCGAGTCGTAGGGGTACTTGAACGCGAAAAATGTAGTTGTCTGCCTAGAGCCATGTCATGTTATCATGATACTCTCAGTAAAGCCATTATCTATAGAATTCAGTCAGTCATGTGACTCAGGAAAACTCAGTAATCTCAGTAATCTCTGTGCTCAGTAACATCAGCAACCTCAGCATTCACAATTAATCTCAGTAACTTCAGTACTCTCAACCAGTCCTCAGAACTCAGTACATATCGTCAGTCATCGGAATCTAGGAAACTTAGATTATCTCTGCTAAACTATACCACTAGTATCAGTCCAGTTAATCAGTATCAGTTTATCTAATCAGTTCAGTTCAGTTATTTAGTTTAGCTTATTTATTCAATTCAGTGTCCTTCGTATGGGAGTAAAAGTTAGCACCGAGTGAACCCAAGGATGAGAACTCACCTACCAGTTCAGGGTGTTATTCTTAGCAGTCATCCTTATGTTCCAGAACTATGTAGCCAACGTAGGTTGAGACATCATAACATGTCAGATTAGGGTTTATGAGCTGGCTTAACCTATCAGTTTAGGGTTCCCACTGTTCTCATTTGAGTACCTGCCATATAAGGGTAACTCACAGCTGTCCTTAATAGTGGAACGGTATTGACACCCCTCCTGTTGGGGAAGAGACTGGACTCCAACATTTCTATATGTGTTATTGGAGCATGTCGGTTAGAAAACCACTTCCCACAGTCTCAGTTTTAGTCCTAGTCTCAGTAAAAGAACTCAGATTGTTCCTTTAGATTTATGGACTGTCAGATACAGTCACTTATGCTATTAGTTATATTAGTTCTCAGAAATCATGTTATCAGTCACAACAGTTATCAGAATTCATGATATTATTATTCAGCTTCCGGACTGTCAGACATAGTCAACCAGACCAGTTCTTCATAATTAGAACTGTCATATATAGTTATTTATGTATTAGTAATATATTACTAATCCCTTAGTATTTAGTAATACAGTATCAGTTCCTAAGTTATTAATGATTTACATACTCAATATTCAATTTCAGGATTGTTAGACACCGTCAATCAGACTAGTTCTTAATAATTTGAACTGTCAGAAATAGTCATTCATCTAGTCAGTATCTCAGTATTAGTAAACTAATGTTGTCAGTATTAAGACTCAGTAGTCAGTATCTCCATGAGTTTAGTTACAGTTATGTATGCATGTATGTGTTCTCACGTTCATATCAGTCAGTATTGTTCATGCATATAACCCTTTGCATTTCTCCTACCTCACTCGTATACTCAGTACATTCAGACGTACTGACACATTTGCGCTATGGTGCTTTCTCTTATGTTACACTATAGGTTCAGTGGAACGAGCTCCAGATCAACAGTAACATTCCAGTATTCAGAGTTTACATTAAGTCCTTCTCATTCAAGGATGATATGATTATTTCTTCATTTACTATTTTAGTTCAGTTGCTAGATGGAGTTAGTTGGGGACATGTCCCATCAAATCCTTATTCAGGCATCTTAGAGGCTTTCAAGACTATAGCATGTCAGACAGTTATTTCAGATTTGTTTTTGTATTGTTATACCATTTGCAGACATTGTCTTATCAGATGTTTATTCAGATTTGAACCTTTTGGCCATTCAATACATGTTTCTGTATTTTCATGTTATATTATTTAGTTTACAGGTATAGATATTACTCATGGGCTAGCTTGTGGTCCTTCGGGGTCATGAGCACCGTGTAGCAATCCGATTCAAAAAATCGGGGTGTTACAAACTTAGTATCAGAGCCTAAGGTTCAATAAAGTCCTAGGAAGTCTGAAAGCCGCATCTAGTAGAGTCTTGTACATGCACGTGTTGTGCACCACACTTATGTGTAGGATGCTATGAGATGTTTTAGGAACAGTTTCCCTTATTTCATGTCTCAGATCGTGCTATAGCAAGGTTCTCTAAGAAACTCATGTAGATTCTCATCATGCTTCACTCATGTTAATTCCACCTTACTTTCAAGGTAACAGAAATTGTGAATCTCAAGTCCTAAAGATAGGGCTTTCTCAGACAGTATCTCATCAGTTAAGTTATGTTCCAAAGTTCTACGGATCTCATTCATGATCATGAGAACTCGTTCTCAAACCCAAATTTAGATATGCCATCAGATCCCTTCTCAAAATCCTATGATAGAATGTGACCCAGAGTTAGAAGCATGAACCCAGGAGTTTAGCAGTATATAAGTCGGGATACGATATCCAGATTGAATAGATTATGTATTCATGGGGATAGTTGTGCTATAATGAAGCAGTAGGCTTGAACAGTGTGAGTTAGAAATTTAAGTTTATTGACTTGAAATTAAGGATGAAGGTGTGAATGTGATATTAGTAGTATGTGAGGAAACAGAGGTAGATGATGTATTTAGTAAGGCGAGCATGTGTTGATCAGAGTGTAAGTATGTGATGATGATTTCAGTGCAGTTCAGAGATTAGTTTAGTGTTCACAGACTTATGATGATGTCTTAAAGCTAAGGGAGAGATGATACATCAAGTAGCCAAGTCAGGCTCTCAGATTCCAGTAGTAGTGCCAGTATGTACCAAAAAGCAATTAGGGAAGGCGATTCTCGACCCATACTTATCTCAGCGTAAAGCGTCATACTTCAGTCAGCATAGTGCCTATGCATGCTTCATGTCTCAGATTCCATGCATATAGCTTATGTTCTCACGTATTCTATAGAATTGTGTGTGATTTCAGTTCCTAGTATAGGAAGTTCAGTTCTAGATCACTCAGTGTTACAAATCATGTTCCATGAACTCAAAAATTCTAGACTCAGGTCATGCAACTCATAACTCATGTACACGTATCATGCTCCCCAGTATACTCAGTTTCCATGACTCATGCTACGCCCCTACCGATCAGATAAATTCAGACTTTATCATGTATATACTCAGTTCAAACCTTTTTGGTAAATATATGTTGTTAATATTCTATTTCTCAGGTTTCAGTCATGTGTCAAGTTCAGTCAGTATCCATTCATGTTTCAAGTTCTCCTAATTTAACCCTTCATGAGCTCTCTTTATGAGAATAGTGTAGTGTTGAGAAATTTCTTAGATGGGAGAGAGTTAATATTTTATGTTAAGAGTAGATTATTGCATGCATGTTTTATACGAGGGTGTAGATACGAAGATAGGCTTGAATATCCTGTTAGTATGCAAGCAAAAGGCTAGCAAGAGGTAGTACTTAGAAATTGGAAAAAAATTTAGAGTGTGAATGTATATTCAGATCCTTGACTTATGTCATCCTTCATTATGCGATTATCATAGTTTCCATCTCAGTTACAGTTTCATTACTCAACACTTAGTAATTAGTGCTCAGTCTCAGAATTAAGCACTTCAGTATCACTTAAAACCTCAGTTTCAGTATTCAATTATCTGGACCCAACATTTAGTTCCAGTATGGATTCCAGTTACAGTCTTAAGTTATATTATCAGCTTCAGATCTGTATTCAGCTCAGAAATTCAGTTCATTTTTAGACTTGCTTAACCATAGCATATAGTTATCAGCTACTCAGTTATAGGTATTCCAATACCTCAGTCTATGGAATGTTTCCAAATCATGTAATATGCTTGGTCCTGCATTTTCAGACAATATAACTTTCATGAAATCCATGATTAGTTACCTCATGTTACTTAATCAGTCTCTTATCATATGCATAATACTTTATGTCCTGAGCCTAGCTACTCAGATTAAGTATAATTCAGTCTTGCATACCCAGCATTCAGTTACCAGTTACTCAGTTAATCAGAAAAGTAAGTATGTATATGCATTCGTGCATCACATTTTAGTTTCATACCTAGGTTCCTTGTGCATCGCCTCAACTTCCTCAATATCTCAGCAAGGTCAGTCCAACATCTTTCAAGGGGCATAGTGTCCCAAGGGAGAGATACACTATAGCCCCCAAACTTCCATGATTTAAACATGTCGTTTTCTTTGATGAATCTATATTGGAGGAAGTGTTACTTATGAGCCGACCCTCTAGCTTCAAAACTCGGAAGTAAGCCATGTATTTAATGGCTCATTTTAGCCCCGATACAATACTCTGTCCGTGTCACGCATTAGAGACTCAGTTCAGTTCATGTATCATGTTCCAGACTCAATTATTTTCTTATATTTCTGCTCATGCATATTGAGTAATCAATCTCAGACTCATCGGTATTTGTAGTTCAAGGTAACAGTCTTCTTTGAATTTACTCATTCTTATGTTCAAATTTCAGTAAAAACTTGGTATTCAGTTCCATCCTCAGTTCCTAGTTCAAACTTGGTATCTTTACCATTGCATATTAATTTGCATGATCATGATCCAGTTCTGTTATATATTCACGCATTAGATATACGTGATCATCTTATCATTACTCTCCCTCATGTTCTTATGAATCTCTTATGCATAAATCGGATATGCATGTTCAGTATGATATGTTCAGCTTATCAATCATGTCAGCCATGAAATCATGATAATTCATTCATGCTCTATATTCACGTCAGTTATCTTTTCTATCATCTCATCCAGTCTCATTCAAGGACGAATGTTCCCAAGGGGGAGATATTGTAATACCCCACATTTTGGACTAGAATGAAAATCCATCATTCTATGCATAGACATTTCAAAAGCCTCAAATCCTATGTAAATTTAATGTGTTAATCAATTATTTAGTGTTGGAATCTATTTGAGCATGAATTTAGATAATAGAGGTTCCCTAACTCAAGTACAAGTTGAAAGCTTTCCTATCGTTTAAGTTTTATTGAGCGTCAACACTTGGGTCATCTTCAATCGGTCATAAATACATGTACATATTGAATTAGATAGCCTACTATATATAAAATGAAAGATCTGTGAATTATATTTCTAGCGATACCAATTTGCCAAAATCCAACACCCGAGCAATAAGTTATGACTTTTCAAATTGGAGTACATCGCCTAACGTAAGGTGTACGACGCACAACCTAAATTATGCAATAAGGTGTGAGAATCACAACCTAATGTGTGCGATAAGGTGTACTAATCACACCCTAATGTGTGCGATAAAGTGTGCGCCACACATGTTATAGTCCAGGTGACTTAAACAGCCCATTTTTGGGGAAAAATGGTCCTTTTCCCACCCCTATATAATGCCTAAACACGGAATTAAGCCCTCATTTCACCAAAACATATTATTTCTCTCAAAATCCTGTCAAGAACACAATCTAGGATTTTCATAGAAGATTTAAGTTCAAGCAATTCTCTCCATCAATCTTTATGTAATTAAGAAATAAGGTATGTGTAGTGTTCATTTACGGATCCCTTTCATCCGTGGAGATCAAGAACCATGTTTTAAATAATAAATTATGATCTTTATGTTGTTTTGTGATTATGTTCATGTTGATGGTTGTTAATTGTGTTTCAAGATGGTATCTAAATGTGTTTCCAAGAAGTGTATGGGCATGTTAGTTGGAAACCCATGAATTTGGGTGGTTCAAGATTTCTAAATTTGTTAAGTATACCTATGCTCAATATTGTTCATGTAAGGTGTTTGATAAATTGACTAGAATGATAACAATCATGTATTATAACTTAGGGGTGAACTATATGATAAATTCATGCTAGTCTATTATGTTCAAAGAGCTCACTTGTCATTGTTGTGCAATATATATGTTAATGGAATGTACATGATGATTGGGGAATGGATTCATAGTGTCTCTATATGCCTTCCATGCTATGAACAAGATCATGATTTTGAAGTATCACATGAGTTATCCCCAAATTATTACAATATGAACTAAATGTTACATGTTTGCCATTCCCTTATGCTTAAATGGTTTCCATGCCATTGTTATGAATAATATATGTTGTCGGAATGCCCGTGATATTAGAATATGAGATTTATGACTTGATTATAAGCATTCCTATTTATGTTAGATATTATGATGATCATGTTCTTCATGAAATCCCTCACTCATGTATTATGGATTGTTATTGATGATCATGCACTCAAGAAAGTCAAGTTGTGTCAGTTTCCTTCATCGAGTCCTGGGGGTACTTGTACCCGATAAATGTAGATGTGTTCCTAGAACCATGTCATGTTATCAAGATACTCTTAGTCAAGCCATGATCTATAGAATTCACTTAGTCATGTGACTAAGGAAAACTCAGTAATTTTAGTAATCTCAGTAGTCTAGTAATCTCAATAATCTTAGTGCTCAGTAACCTCAGCAACATCAGTATTCACAGTTAATCTCAGTAACTTGGTACTCTCAACTAGTCCTCAGAAATCAGTACATCTCGCCAGTCATCGGAATTCAGTAAACTTAGTTTAGCTTCACTAAACAATACCAGTATTATCAATCCAGTTAATCAGTATCAGTTCAGCTAATCAGGTCAATTTAGTTTTCCAGTTTAGATTTATTATTCAGTTCAGTGTCCTTCAGATAGGAGTATAAGTTAGCACCGAGTAAACCCAAGGATAGGAACTCACCTTCCAGTTCAGGGTGTGATTCTTAGCAGTCAACCTTGTGTTCCACAACTACGTAGATAGCGTAGGTTGAGACATATTAACCAGTCAAATTAGGGTTGATGAGGTGGCTTAATCTGTCATTTTAGGATTCCCACCATTCTCATTTGAGTACCTGCCAGATAAAGGTCACTCACTGCTGTCCTTACCAGTGGCACGGTATTGATACCCTTCCAGTTGGGGCAGAGACTGGACCGCAACTTAGCTATATATGTTATTGGGGCATGTCGGTTAGAAAACTACTTCCCACAGTCTCAGTTTCAGTCCCAGTCTCAGTAAAAGAACTCAGATAGTTCCTTCAGATTTATGGACTGTCAGATACAGTCACTTATGCTATCAGTTATATCAGTTTTTAGAACTTATGTTATTAGTCACATCAGTTATCAGAATTTATGATATCAGTATTAAGCTTCAGGACTGTCAGACACAGTCAACCAGACCAGTTCTTTATAATCAGAACTGTCATATATAGTTATTCATGTATCAGTAACATAGTACTAGTCCCTCAGTATTTAGTAATACAGTATCAGTTCCTTACTTATTAGTGATTTACATACTCAGTATTCAGTTTCAGGATTGTTAGACACAGTCAATCAGACCAGTTCTTCATAATTCAAACTGTCTAAAATAGTCATTCATCTAGTCAGTATCTCAGTATCAGTACACTCATGTTGTCAGTATTTAGACTCAATAGTCAGTATCTCCACGAGTTCAGTTACAGTTATGTATGCATGTATGTATTCTCACGTTCATATCAGTCAGTATTGTTCATGCATATAACCCTTTGCATTTAACCTACCTCACTTGTATACTAAGTATATTTAGACGTACTGACATATTTACGCTATGGTTCTTTCTCTTATGTCACACCATAGGTTCAGAGGCATGAGCTCCAGATCAAAAGTAGCATTCCAGTGTTCAAAGTTTGCAGTGAGTCCTTCTCATTCGAGGACGATATGGTTATTCCTTCATTTACTATTTTAGTTAAGTTGCTAGATGGAGTTAGTTGGTGACATGTCCCATCAACTCCTTATTCATACAGCTTAAAGGCTTTCCAGACAATAGCATGTCAGACAGTTATTTCAGATTTGTTTTGGTATTATTATACCATTTTCAGACATTGTCTTATCAGATGTTTATTCAGATTCGAACCTTATGGACATTCTGTACATGTTTCCGTATTTTCATGTTATATTATGCAGTGTATAGGTATAGATATTAGTCATGGGTTAGCTTGTGGTACTTTGGGGTCATGAGCACCGTGTATCATTCCAATTTAGAAAATCGGGGTGTTACAATCATACTAGCATGGCACATTTCCTTCACATAGGCATTTAATCAAACATAGGGGGAGCATGCTATGGTTATACAATCATCAACACATCTAATAATCAAGGATACATCAATCAACTTGTGAATTGAAGGGTTTATCATGAATACCGCGTAATTCCTCACATACTAGAATCAATTCTTGTAATTAATAGTCTATATCATGGAATTAAACCAAACAACTACATGAACATCACTTTTCAATTTAATCAAATCATGAACATTCGTAAATATACAAATCTTTGATTTTGAAAAGATATTCTTGAGCTTCATGGGTGAAAGATATCCATGAATCAACACATGACATACCTTAGTTCTTGATTTAACGAAGATTGATGGAGAGACTTTCTTGAAATTGAATCCCCAATTGAAACCCTAGCTTGTTCTTGAGATAAGATGTAGAGAAACTAGTATATTTTGGGTTCCAAATAGCTAAATCTCGTGTTAAAGGGATTAAATAGGGCTGAGAAATTGACCCTTTAAACCCGGGATGCATCTTTTAATTTTAGTGAAATTTTCCCAAATTGGACCCCTGGCGCGACGCAGCGCTATCGCGTCGTGTCACTGGAACTTGATAATTAGGAAATTGAGGGATGGCGCAACACGGAGCCATCGCATTGCCACTTCATTTGTGACCCAGAAGTTTGGTGCGATGCGCCACTATCAAGGACCCCTATTGGAATTTGACAATTGCTATTTTCTTCTGTGGCTCGGCGTGCCACTAACTAATATGGCGCTGTTTTACGATGGGAACTTGAAATAGTCATAACTTCTTACCCGATTATCAAATTTAGGCGAATTTTATATCGATGGATAGCTTATTAAATTTCCCACATGCTGAAAGGTGAAAATATTGCAAATTACTCAAGGTATAAACATCATTCTATTTAGAATCTAACACTTGACATTCTTAGGATGCAAAAAATTTTAGTTACGAAACTTTAGGATATTACAATATCTCTTCCTTGGGAAAATTCGTCCTTGAATGAGACTGACTGAGATGGGAGAAACAATAAGCCAAAGTAGATAATGAACATGAACACTAAAATATGACTACATAACTGACATTTCAAAGATTCATACAAAGCATGCATATCTGATGCATGATTTCATGACTGAGCTGATATATGAATGCATGACTGAGAGTACTAATAAGATAATCACACATATCTGATGCATGAATGAATACATGATGGAACTGATTACATGACTGAGATTTTTAATAATTGAGTCTTCTCACAAGGAGAATGTATGTCTGATACATGAATACATGACTAATCTGATGCATGAACATATAATGGAATATGAAATGGTACTTAGTACCCAATTTAAAAATGGAATCCTGAACATGAGGATGATATCAAGTTGTAGCTTAAATCTGGCCATAAAAACTGAAAAGCTTAAAGAGAACTGTTACCTTGAGCTAGATCTAAGTTAGCGGAGAAAAGGTTAGGATCCTTGGTACGCATATCTGCTTCTGCTTCCCAAGAAGCTCCCTCAGTGGACTGATTCTACCAAAAAACTTTTACTAGAGAGACTTCTTTGTTTCTCAGTCTATGAGTCTGATAGTTTAGAATTTTGACTGGAATCTCCTCATAAGAAAGGCTGTTCTGAACATCTATGCTCTGAATAGGGACTACAACTTCTGGGTCACCTATGCACTTCTTAATAAAAGAGACATGAAAGGCTGGATGAACTGAGGCTAGACCTGAAGGCAATTCGAGTTCATAAGCTAACTTGCCGAAGCGACTGAGAATTTTTAGAGACCGACATATCGAAGACTGAGATTTCCCTTCTTGAAGAACCTCTTCACTCCCTTTATGGGAGAGATCTTTAGATTTACATAGTCACCTATCTCGAACTTGAGATCCTTTCTACGCACATATGCAAAAGACTTATGTCGGCTCTGAGTAGCCCGGAGTCTTTGTCTTATCAACTGGACTTTCTCTAAGGCAACGAATACTAAGTTAGGCCTTATAAATTAGGCCTCACTAACTTTGAATCAACAGATTGGAGATCTGTACATCCTACCATACAGAGCTTCGAATGGAGCCATCCGAATACTAGAATGATAGCTATTGTTGTATGCAAACTCAATCAAAGGAAAGTGGTCATCCCAACTACCCTTGAAATCAATTGCAAACACCCTTAGCATATCATCTAGGGTCTGAATGATCCTTTATACTTGACCATCTATCTAAGGATGGAAGTCTGTACTGAGATGAACTTGGGTACAAACACTTCTTTGGAACACTTTCCAGAAATAAGACGTGAACTAGGTACCTCTATATGAGATAATAGATAACAGAACACAATGCCATTTGACGAATTCTCTGACATAGATTTTGGCGTAATTCTTGGCTGAATAAAAGGTATGGACTATAAGTAAATGAGCTGATTTTGTCATCCTATCTACAATGACCCAAACTGAATCATGTTGATGATGAGTTCGAAGCAAGCCTGTCAAAAAGTCCATGTTCACTTTTTCCCACTTCCAAGTAGGAATACTAAACTCCTGCATAGATTCACTAGGCTTCTGATGCTCTATCTTAATTTGTTGACATGTAGAGCACTTAGCCAGAAACTCTACAACATCTCTCTTCATCCCACTCCACCAATTGATTTTCCATAAGTCGCGGTACATCTTTATGGCCCCTGGATTAATAGAGTAGCGCGAACCATGCTCTACTACAAGAATTTGCTTCCTTAAGTCATCTATAGCTGGAACATATAGACGACCTTGACAACGCAGAACACCATCTCCCCCTTGGAAGAAAACCTCCACTTTTTGATCTTTAACTAACTCTTTTAACTTGACTAAACTGGGATCTGTATCTTTCTTTTCTTTCACCTGGGAAACTAGAGATAATTCTGAACTACTCTTAACCCATATATCACCCTCTTCCGTATCAACTAAGAGAACGCCTAGTCGGATAAGCTGATGGAATTCCTGAGCTACCTTCTTCTTACTATCCTCAACATGAGCAACACTACCCATAGACATTCTACTGAGATCATCGGCCACTACATTGGCCTTGCCTGGATGATAATGGACACTCATGTCATAATCTTTCAATAGCTCTAACCACTTTCTCTGACGAAGATTGAGATCTTTCTGAGAAAAGACATAATGAAGGATCTTATGATCTACAAACACATCTACATGAACTCTGTATAGATAATGCCTCCAAATCTTTAAGGCAAATACTACGGCTGCTAACTCAAGATCATGAGTAGGATAATTCTTCTCATGGGGTTTAAGCTATATGGAGGCATAGGATATGACCTTACCATGCTATATGAAGACACAACCCAAACCTACTCTGTATGCATCACAATACACTACGAAACTATCTAAACCATCTGGAAGGGCTAGGACTGGAGCTGAGGTGAGTCGAGTCTTCAACTCTTGAAAAATCTTCTTGCAAGGATCTAAACACTAAAACTTGACTTCATTCTGAGTCTATCTGTACATAAGGGATGCCATAGAAGAAAATCCCTCAACAATCTACTTCTAATATCCATCCAAACACAAGAAACTCTTGATATCTGATGGAGAGACAGGTCTGGTCCAGTTTCTTGTCGCTTTAGTGTTTTGAGCATCTAATATAACGCCTTACCTAAAACTTTATGGACAAGGAATGCTAATGACCTTATCCAAAATTGCACTTACTGAATTTGGCGAACAACTGATGATATCTGAGAGTCTGAAGTATGATTCTGAGATGGTCTCCAAAATCATGCTCACTACGGGAATAGACCAGAATATCATCTATAAAGACTATGATGAACATGTCCAAGTACTGTTTGAACACACGGTTCATCAAGTCCATGAAAGATGCTGGGGCATTGGTAAGACCAAAGGACATGACTAGGAATTCAAAGTGACCATATCTGGTACAGAAGGCTGTTTTCAGAATGTCACATTCTCTGACTCTGAGCTGATGATAGCAAGATCTATGGTCTATCTTAGAGGAATAACTGGAACCCTAAAGTTGGTCAAACAAGTCATCAATTATGGGGAAAGGATACATGTTCTTGATCGTGACTTTATTGAGTTGATGGTAATCTATACACATTTTGAGAGAATCGTCGTTCTTGCACACGAATAAGACTGGTGCACCCTACGGGGACACACTAGGTATGATGAATCCCTTATCTAAGAGATCCTTCAACTGTTTTTTCAGTTCTCTGAGTTCTGCTTGAGACATTTTGTATGGTGGTATAGATATAAGTTGAGTATCTCGAAAAAGATCAATGTCGAAGTCTATTTCTCTTTCGGGAGGAATTCCTGGAAGATCCTTGGAAAGACATCTGAATATTTATTAACTACTGGGACTAATTCAAGACTCGGAGTTTTAGAACTAGTGTCCTTAACTCGAACAAGACGATAGACACATCCTTTAAATATCATTTTCTGTGCCCGAAGGTAGGAAACAAGCTGACCTTTGAAAGCGGATACACTACCCTTCCACTTTAGGACGGGATTATTCAAAAACTAAAAATGGACTATTCTATTTCTGTAGTCGACTGTGGCACAGTAGGAATGAAGCCAATACATTCCAAGAATGACATCAAAATCAATCATCTCTAATTTGACTAAGTCGGCTGAAGTGACTTTCTGAAATATCATAATTGGGAAGTTCCTGTATACTTGCCGGGCTATGATGATTTTACCCACTGGGGTAGAGACTGAGAAGGGCTCTAGTTGAATTTCTGGACTGACTACAAAATCAACTGCTATATAAGGAGTAACAAAAGATAATTAAGCTCCTGTATCTAGCAAAGCATAAATATGAACATAAAAGATCTATAACATACCAGTAACCACATTAGGAGAATTTTCCTGATCTTGCCGGGACTGGAGAGCATAGAGTATGTTTGGACGTTTCCCACTAGTAGCACTGGAAGTGGCACCCAACGGAGTTGGGCGACTGGACTGAGCTGAGGAAGTTATGTTGACCCTGATAAACTGACTGGGGAGAATCCCTGACTCTGTGGCCTAGCTTGCCACATTTGAAACAGACACTGCTAACAACTCTTTAATCACCCTTGTGGTTCTTACCACAGGTCTAACAAAGGGGATTAGTTCCGGCATTACTGACACTGCCCTGAGACATAGAGCCTGGTGCCCTATCTTTATTACCATCCCTGAACTTAGGAGCTGGAGCACTATCTAACGAAGGAGCTGGAACTGACTGCTTGGGATGAAACTGAGTACGGTTTCCTTCTTTTGATTTAGGATGAGCAAAGTTGAAACTACCTGTCTTTGCCCTCTTATTCTTCTTGTCCCTTATCTTAATCTTGTGAGCTTCTATCTGCTGAGCATGAGTCATAATCCTAGCTAAAGTCATGTCACTATTCAACATCGTAGACCAACACTCATTGACCACACTATCATTAACCCCAGAAACAATCTTACACTTCTTGGCCTTGATGTCTGCAACCACATGAGGGGCATATCTGGCCAATTAAGTAATCTTAAGAGAATACTCTTTCACAATCATATTTCCCTGCCTAAGGTTGATGAATTCTAACACCTTGGGTTCTCTTAGCTCTAGGAGAAAGAACCTCTCTTAGAATGCGGTGACAAACTCCTCCCACTTTATAGACCCTGTATCAAGTGACCTTTCTGACTACCACTGTATGTACCAATTGTGAGCAGTATCCTGCAACTGATATGCAGCTAAATCTGCACTTTCAATAGCTAACATGACCATAAAGCATGTAACTTTATGAATTATATCAATGAATTCCTAAGGGTCTTCATCTGAATTAGACCTGAGAAACAATGAAGGATTCATTCGGGTGAAGTCCTAAATCCTGGCTGCAGCTGAATTGGCCACGGGGTTAGCCAGAACGATGACTCGTTGTTCATTCTGAGCATCAACTGACTGAGTAAGAGTAGTGAATGCAGCTCTAAACTCTGCAAGAGAAACATGTTCTCCCAAAGGTTCTTCGGGATGAGGGGCTGACTAATTCCCATTTCTTCTTTTAGGACGTATGTTTTGTAGAAAAAAGGGAGAAACAATTTTGATTGAGAGATTGACTTGAGATTTTTCTCACTGGCACAACATGAATACTAAAACAAGGTAAACTATTCCCAAAACATCTTATAGCCTCCTACACATAAATGTGGCGCGCAACACACCCATGAACAACACTTTACTAGATATGGCTTTGAGACTTCCTAGGACTCTATTGAACCTTAGGCTCTGATACCAAGTTTGTAACACCCCAAATCTGGTACTCGAAATGCTACACAGTGCTCATGACCCCGAAGGACCACAAACTAAACCATGACTGATATTTGTGCCTGTATATTGTGTGATATACTGTATAATGCAGAAACATAAACTGAAAGGCCATAAGGGTCAAACTGTAACATAATATCCGATAAAATATAATATCTTGGATGGGGTATAAATGCCCAAAACAAAACTGCCTAAACATACTGTAGTCTGAAAAGCCTCTAAAACATAATTTTCTGAATAAGGAAATGATGGGACATCTCCCCAACTAACTCCAACTAATAAACTAATTAATGAGATAATAATGAAATCATTATGTCCTCGAAAGATGAGGATTATTGCTAAGACTGACTACTAAGACTGGAATATTACTGATGATCTGGAGCTTATGCTTCTGATCCTATGGTATAAGACACCATAGCGCAAATGTGTCAGTACTTTGAATGTACAGGTATACATATGAGGTAGGCTGAATGCATGGGGTTCATATGGATGAACAATACTAGATAACCGACTAATGTGAACGTGAGAATACATGCATGAATACATAGTAACTATGTCCGAGATCATGATAACATGAATTTATAGATAACTAAAATGACTGATAACTGAGTTTTGATGACTAATATAACTGATGACATGAGTGAATGTATCTAACAGTCCTAAATCTGATGGAACTAGATGAGTTCCGTACTGTATTTGAGTTTACTGTATCTGATAATTTTGAATTCTGTAGAACTATCTGAGTTTTATTACTAGGATTGAATGACTGTATCTGACAGTCTTGATTCTGTAACTAAAACTGTGAGAAGTAGTTATCTAACTGACATGCCCCTAATACGCTATTATGGCTTAGATGGGGTCCAATCTATAACTCCAATTAGACGGGTGTCAATACCGCGCCACTGGTAAGGACAAGCTATGAGTGACCCTCATCTGACAATGTCCCCAAAAGAGAACGGTGGGACCCTCATCTGACAGTGCTTATCCATCACAGCAACCCTCACCTGATAGTGTTGATGTCTAAACCTATGCTATCTACATAGTTTTGGAATGCACGAATGACATTTGAGAATCACAACCTTATCTGACAGTGTGTGTTCCCATCCTTGGGTTCACTCAATGCTAATTTCTACTCCCATCTGAATAGACATTGAACATGTATTATTGAACTGAATTGGACTGATTTACTGGGTTCCGTTGACTGACAAAATAGTACTGAGTTTACTGTATTACTGATTTTTCCTGAGTCACATGACTGTCTGAGTTCTATGGATCATGGCTTGACTGAGGATATTGCGAAAACATGACACGGACTTTAGGCACACAACTATATTTTTCTGGTACAAGTACCCCCGGGACTCGATAGAATGAAACTGACAAAACATGACTTTCTTGAGTATAGGACCAACATCAACAATGCATAATTCATTGGCTAAGATATTTCATCAAACACTTGACATACATAACTTGTACATGAATGAAGATTTCACATTATCATACTAGCATGACACTTTTCCTTCACATAGGCATTTAATCAAACATGGGGGGAGCATGCTATGGTTATACAATCATCAACACGTCTAATAATCAAGGATACATCAATCAGCTTATGAATTGAAGTGTTATCATGAATACCACATAATTTCTCACATACTAGAATCAATACTTGTAATTAATATTCTATAACATGGAATGAAACCAAACAACAATATTAACATCACTTTTCAGTTTAATCAAATCATGAACATTCGTAAATATACAAATCTTTGATTATGAAAAGAGATTCTTGAGCTTCATGGGTGAAAGAGACACATGAATCAACACATGACATAGCTTAGTTTGTGATTTAGCGAAGATTGACGGAGAGACTTTCTTGAAATTGAATCCTCAATTGAAACCCAAGCTTGTTCTTGAGAGAAAATTGAGAGAAACTAGTATATTTTGGGTTCCAAATAGCTGAATCTCATGTTAAAGGGCTGAAATAGGGGTGAGAAATTGACCCTTTTAACCCTGAATACATCTTTTAATTTCAGTGAAATATTCCCAAATTGGATCCCTGGCGCAACGCGGCTCTATCACGCCGTGCCACTGGAATTTGATAACTGGGAAATTAAGGGATGGCGCGTTGCGAAGCCATCATGTTGCCACTTCATTTGCGACATGAAATTTTGGCGCGATGTGCCACTATCATGGACCCCTACTGGAATTTAACAATTGCTTTTTTCTCTTGTGGGCCGGCGTGCCACTGACTAATATGGCGCTGTTTTACGATGGGATCTTAAAATAGTCATAACTTCTTACCCGATTATCGGATTTAGGAGAATTTAATATGCACTTCTTGTGCAAAGAAACATGGAAGACTGGATGAACTGAGGCTAAATATGAAAGTAATTCGAGCTCATAAGCTACCTTGCCGAAGCGACTAAGAATTTTAAAGGGACCGACATATCGGGGACTGAGCTTTCCCTTCTTGCCGAACCTCTTCACTGCCTTCATGGGAGAGATATTTAGATAGACATAGTCACCAATCTCGAACTCGAGATCCTTTCTACGTACATCTGCAAAAGAGTTTTGTCGGCTTTGAGAAGCCTAAATCCTTTCTCTGATCAATTAGACTTTCTCCAAGGCATCAAATCCTAAGTCAGGCCCTATAACTGAGGCCTCACTAAATTTGAACCAACTGATTGGAGATCTTCACCTCCTACTATATAGATCTTCGAATGGAACCATCCAAATACTGGAATGATAGCTATTGTTGTATGCAAACTCAATCAAAGTCAAGTGGTCATCCCAACTGCCCTTGCAATCAATTTTACACACCCTTAGCATATATTCTAGGTTCTAAATGGTCCTTTATGCTTGAACATCTATCAATTATAGGTATTCCAATGCCTCAGTCTATGGAATGTTTCCAAATCATGTAATATACTTGGTCCTGCATTTTCAGACAATATAACTTTCATGAAATCCATGATTAGTTACCTCATGTTACTCAATCAGTCTCTTCTCATATGCATAATACTTTATGTCCTGAGCCTAGCTACTCAGATTAAGTATAATTCAGTCTTGCATACCCAGCATTCAGTTACCAGTTACTCAGTTAATTAGATAAGTAAGTATGTACATGCATTCGTGCATCACGTTTTAGTTTCAGATCTTAGATAATCAGAAAGGATAATGTTTAAGATAATAACTAGAGGTTATTTGATGCCTAGAAAACTAGTGATTTTATAATAATAAATGTTGGTTAGCTGATAATGAGTAGTTAGGAAGTAATGAATAGATAGATAATCTATATATCTATGGTAATATGATTACGATTATGAATATTTTAGTACATGTTATTTGTAAATGACTATTATGATGGTATTGATACTCGACAAAGTAGGAGGATACTATTATGATGATATTGATATTCGGCAAGACCGGAGGATACTATTAGATGATATTGATACCCGACAAGGATGGAGGATATTATTGTGATGATATTGATACCCGATAAGGCTGGGGGATATGATGATATTGATACTCGGCAAGTCCGAAGGATACTATTGTGATGAAGTTGATACCCGACAAGGCCAGAGGATATATTGATGATATGTTGATACCCGGTAAGGACGGAGGATATATTGATGATATGTTGATACTAAAAAAGGATGAAAGATATATTGATGATACGTTGATACTCGACAAGGCCAAAGGATACTATTAATGATGTGTTGATACCCAGTAGGGGAGAAGTTTGATTACGATATTGATAGTCCCGATGAGTACAGTTATGGTGAGTTTTGATATTGATTATGTACTTTGCATTCATTTCTGCTTGTGCATCGCCTAACACTAGTATACACATATATTTATTAGTCGGTATAGGATGGTTGCATATATATGGGTGAAGAACATGCCTTGTGGTGTTGTATATTGATTAAACAATTCGATCATTGGGTGGTGGGGGTATGCATAGGCTCGACTAGTTATTTGATTATTCGGAGTAGCCGGTTATTAGCGCTATTATTGATATTTTTATCATCATTATTATCATTATTATCATTATTATTATGAATAGTTTATGATAGATTGGTCATTGATCCGGTATCAAGATTTGAGGTACGTCTTTTCTCTCTCCTATCTTATGATTACATTATTATGCATGATTATTTCATGTTTAGCCATGTGGATTAGGAAACTCTAGTATAATAGTATTTAAATCTTGATAGTATTGTAAAGAGGTCTTAAAATGAGAATATGATGATATAGGTTATGCTTAGAGATGACCTCATGTGTTTATATATATATATATATATATGTATATTAAGCTATATGAAGCTATGATACTATTGCATATCCCATCCTTCGTTGTTCATATTGTATAGCCATTTCATCGCCTTACATATTACTATATATCTTTTTCTCTCTCTTTATTTGTATATTGACCTGGGACCTACGGTTTACCATTGACATATATTGAATGTAGCTAGAATAGGATGGTTCACCTTGATACTTCCTTAGTTTTATTATGTTAGACTCTTGGACATGAATTGGATAGTTGTTCCTTATTATCTTATTGACTTGTCATATGATTTCTAGACACTTAGGTGTAGTTTCTTTTCTGTTTATATGTTGTATGTATCTACTTTATATTTGCAGCTCAGTTGGTTGTAGCCTACTGAGTACCATTCATTTGGTACTCATACTACAGTTCCACAACCTACATATCATAGTACGACTTATCTCCATTGATGTGTGCATCGTGCAGAGCAACCTTAGTTCAGAAACTTAGAGTGAGCCCTTGACGTACAGAGCACTATTTGTCTCTTTCTTATGTATTAGACTAGTCTCTAAGCTGTATTTGGAGATAAGCTGTATCATTGTATTATTTTGATATTTCACTTTTTTACTCTTTTTATATTATAAGCTCTTGTACTGATACCACCTGGTTTTAGGATTCTTCTATATAATGATCTTTATTTTATATATTCCGCATTCTTTTCCTTATATTATTGAGTAGTCCGTTACTAGCCATTCTTGACTACAGGTTGGCTTGCGTACTGGTGGGTTATGATAGGCACCATCATGACCTGAGAAGTTGGGTCGTGAAAACAAACTAAGTGCACGTCACTTTCAATTAGAAAATGTTCCACAATGGTTGCACACACCATTTGCACTAAGAATTCTAATATATAGCATATATATTGCAACAACACACCAAGATAAAATATAAGTATACATTATATCTTAGATAAAAAAACAAGGGAGACATATTTATACAAATTTATCAAATACACATAAATGAATATAGGACAATTAGAGGGATTACACATCAATATGGAGATACAAGTACAACTAAAACCTAATATAAAAAGTGCAATGTATATAATGATGATGATGCAGAAGGTGGTTGCATAACTTTTGGGATCACCACACGAGTCCCTTATACACCCACGAAGACAAGCCTCTCGATGTGGGACATATGAGAGTTTCATCAACCCATATACTATCCGTAATTCATATCCATATATTCTTTCTTTCATATCCCTCAGGAAGGGTTCTCTAAGATATTGCAATATCTCCTTCCTGATAAACCCTTGGGAAGGGTTTTATAAAAGGTACTTCTAGTGTTTCTCAGGTGTTGCCACAACGGTGTCATTTGTTTTATGAATGAGCATGATATGAGGATGCAATGCTCACAACCAATAAAAATGAGTATTTCCACAACCAAAAATATGGGGTATTTCCTCAATCAATTACAATAATACATTTCCACAACCAAGTTAGCCAGTATCAACTTATTATTTCCACCATCCACGTATTTCCACTTGTTTCATATGACAAAAAGTATGGATATATCATAAAACAACAATAGTACCACATTAGGCATTTCAATAACACAATACAATTATTTATATGTATTCAAGACTATCAATATCACATAGGTCCCTCCAGGGTCACATTTATCACATAATATCTAAATTTCAATAATTACAACATATATAGCCCCCCACATGGGCACAAAACTTAGAAATCTATTTTTCATGATTAGTTACCACCCTTAACATGTATTTTATTCCATCATTTACTACTCAGCCCAGTCTAAATGAGTTACGCCATAAACTACCTCGAAGGTCGAACAAGATTTGCAGCACTTCAGCCATAAGTCCTACTTCTCACAAATGGTCCTAAAATTAACTAAAACCAGGAAATATAAAATCTATGTGTTAAAACAAGACCAATTATACTCATATTACCTACTTTTGGTTAGGAGTCAAAATGGATCCCCAAAAATGGGTTTCCAAAAAATAAGGGCAAAATCATAAATTTACTTCAAAAACGTGTTCCTAGTACTTTTAGAAATGCGTAACTTAAACTCTAAGTCAAATCGACTCCAAAATGAAATTCAAATTAAAGAAAAACCATTTTTGAGCTTTACCGGGTAAATCCTTTGAAATTCATTTTAATATCAAGAATCAAAGTTGTTTTGAAGATGAAATTGTGGGAAAATACTAATTGTAAGATTAAGAGCATTATTCATGTGAAAAGGTTTAGAATTTGGGGCTAAATCAAGTACTAATATTTTGGGATTTTTGAATAATTAATAAAGAAATTTGATAAAGAAGTGAGTGCATTCTTACCTTAAATCCATAAGAGAATCAAGAAATATATGTTAATCTAGCTTCCAAAGCAGCCACAAGCTTCACTTTTAAGCTCTCACGTTATTTGAGGGTTTAGCTCACAAGAGGCATGATAAAAAATGAGCAAAATTGGGCAAAATGAGTTATTTATACTTATACACGATTACCAAGTGCATAAGGCATAAAATGCATGCCCCAAATAGATTTTACCCTTTGTGGTCTAGGTTTCCCCAGCAACCTGGTGCACTATATTTTTTAAGTCCAAAATAGACTTCGATAGTGTGCTCAGGATTTATTCGGAGTTCGATACTCACAAACAAGTAATGTAACCATATTAAATTCGATGCTCCAGACTCAATGGAGATATCAAAATTCTGAAAAAAAACATTGTTTTTACAAAGTCAACCCCCACAACCAAAAATTACAATTTTCCAAAATAAGGTTTGAAAAAAGATTCAAAGGCCATAAAACCACACCAATCTTGTTAGCATCCTAAAATTGATGTTCAAAAGTCCAAAATAAGTCTCTTGAAGCCACCAAAAACCACAATATATCATAAATGGTACCAAAATACAAAGGGCACTATGTCAATCACCCCCACACCTCAAAAATACCATAATTTAATAATGGAATAGGGTAAAATTGTCAAATCATTCAAAATTATAAATTCCACATATTTCATAAAATTCTAGGTCGCTACAGAATCCAATTGATATTAAGAGCTTCATGGTCTTGGGTAGGTATTATAGGAGATTTGTGGAGAGTTTCTCTTCTATTTCTGCTTCATTGACAAAGTTGACCTAGAAAAAGCTGAAGTTTTTATGGTCCGATGCTTGTAAGGGAAGTATTGAGAAGTTCAAGGATAAGTTGACTTTTGTGCCAGTTTTAACCCTTCCCAAGGGCACTGATGGGTTCGTTGTGTATTTTTATGCATTGTGTGTGGGATTGGGTTATGTTTTGATGCATCATTGTAAGGTTGAGGTCTATGCTTTAAGATAACTTAAGGTTCATGAGAAGAATTACCTGTCTCATTATTTGGGGTTGGTGGTTGTGATGTTTTCCTTTATTATTTGGTACCATTACCTATATGGGATGTACATGGATATATATTGAGATCATAAGAGCTTATAATATGTTTTTACCTAGAAGTAATTGAATCTCAAGAAGACGCAGTGGCTTGAAGTGCTCAAGGATTATGACATGAGTCTTTACTACTGTAATACCCCATAAGATCATAGGATCGCTTCAACTCTTATTTATATGTTTAAGGGGTCCAAGGCAAGAATTTTACACTAAGTATAAGGGACTTAGTAATTTGCAAGAGCCCAAAATTTCAAGGATTTTATTTTTGGCCTCCTGAATACTAAACGTTGATTTTTGAGTTGAAACATGTTTAGGGATGTTAAAGGGGTGTCTAAAAAGAGTTTTAATATTTTCAGAAGGGATTGAGATTATGTTGGACCCCGGAGGCAGTAAACCTCCATGACATAGAGGCAGGACAACCATGATAAGGTCCGCGATAGGAATGTTAGTCTCCACGATAACCTCCGTGCCACTGAGGCAGTATTTTTTTGTGTTTTTAATTAAAGGTTCAAGGGGTAATTTAGTCATTCCCCCTAACCCCAAATGTCCAAAACACGGATTAATGACAAAAGAAGGGAACTATTAGTCCATTACTCACAAGTTAGCTTACATAAACCCTTCCCCTTTGCCCAATAATAAAATTCAAGGTTTCTTCCTTAATAATTCAATTATTCAAGCTCCAATTTAAAGTTTTTCTTCAATAATTCAACCAATTGAGGTATGTGGGGTATTCATAATTGGTTTCTTCCACCCATTGAGACCAAAAAATCCCCTTTTGTTTTAAGTATGATTTTTTTCCTTTTTTTTTTATTAAAATTATACATGTTAAAGATGAATTTAATCCATGCTCTTTCTTAGTAATTTTAATTCAAGCCATGTCAACATGTGTTCACATGTAAATTAGGTTATAAATTATCAAGTTATGAATTAAACCATCTGACACTGTTATCCTCCTATGTTTAACACATCCCCATGTTCAAATCCATGTATCTCATTCATTTATTGAAATGTATTATTTTTTGGGTCTCTGAATTATTACTTTCTACCAATGTCTTCAGTATTGTTAATGTATTTTAGTTTCATTCAGTGCTTGAGGTTTATGAACAACCGATACCTATATGTTCACTCATGTTTTAGATTTTCAAATACTATGTTAGTAAAATCATGAATTTCATTATAATATTCACTTTGTTATGATCATGTTGGGAACTATCAGTTGTGATATCCAGTTGATCTTATTCCTATCCAATGTCAGTTCAGTTTGGAGAAGGATTTAGCATCGCGCGAACGTAGGGATGAAGGCTCACCCACTAGAATAGGACTAAGACCTTTAGTAGCAATCCCTAAGTTCCAGAACTATGTTGCTACCATAGGTTATGAGAGGTGACCAACCAATTTACGAATGATACTCTCTTAGGTCACTTGCCAGTTTAGGAATAACTCTGTAGTCCTTCAGGACACTAGTTTAGTGGATCCACACATCAAGTATAAGTACCTATAGCCTGGTACACACACTATTCCAATTGGGGTTATAGGTTGGACCTTGATTATCTTAGATTAGAAATTATCGGTTACATGATAGATCCCACAATTATAGTTAGTACTAAGCATATATCAGTTCAGGTTTACTTGACCAAGTAATCAGATTTTCAGTCATTCATTCAATCATTTTTACATATTATTTTAGTACACTTTATGCTTTTTGTTTCATTCTCAGTATTCCATGTCCATGCATCCATGTTTAGTTTCCTTATGTATTTTATTTAGTGCATACCTCATGTAGGACTATATTTAAACTATTGATCGTATACTCTTCTTTTGCGCTCTGTTGTCTTAAAACATAGATTTTATTGCATAGTTCTCTGATCATCCTTAGACAACCCAGTACCTCTCAATAGCATTAGTGGTAAGTCCTTATTAATTGATAATAAGATGTTTTTCTTCACTTATTTTCAATACTTTCTATATCTCAGTTAGTTGGAGTTCGTTAGGGGTTTGTGCCATCAACTCCTTATGTTTTAGAGGCTTTCAGACAGGCACTCTAGTTTTTAGTTTTATGAGTTGTTTCAGAAATGTTGGTTTATATTTAAGTATCATATCTTATCAACACTATTATTAGCTTATCTTCTTCATGTGAGACTTTATTACTATTTTATTTAGTGCTCGTAACAAGTACAAAATCATGAGTTAGCTTAGGGTCACTTGTGGACTTAAGAACCATGTCAAGACTAGGGGGTATCCTCGGGTCATGATAAAACTTTGTATCAGAGTCTAAGGTTCTAGAGTATCCTAATGTGTCTTAAAGTTGCGTTGAGTAGTTTTTTGTGCATAGGTGTGAAGCGCGCCAGACTTATGGGCAAGAGACTACAAAATATTTTTTTGTGATTTTCCCTTCTTTCAGTATTCACATTGTGTGAATATAAATGAGCTCTATTGAATTCCTGTGTTTCTAACTCATCTATTAATCTATTTATATATAATTCATTCTAAAAGAAACATTGAAAGAAAAAATGAGGATCATCCAACACTACCACTTGTTCAAGTAGATCCCCTGAACGACCATGTTTCCCACTCTAATTTTAGGGTCACTTTCATAGCCTTGGCCAATTCTGTAGCTATTCAAAACAACCAACAGGTTGATGTCCTAGTCAATCCAGTATTTAATATATTTGTAGCTAGGATACGAGTCTTCACTTAAATGAATCCCTTTTTATTTTCTGGATCCAAGTCTGAGAAGAATTCATAGGAGTTTTTGAAAAAATGCAGAAAGTAACAGACATCATGGGTGTCACTTTAAGTGAAAGAGAAGAATTTTATGCTTACTAGTTGCAGTGAGTATATCATACCTGATTCAAGCAGTGGAAGGAGGGCATAGGAGTTGAGGCAGGGCCTGTAAAATGGGAGGAGTTAGCCACAACCTTTTTAGACAAGATCTTCCCACTAAAGTTGAGGGAGGATAAGGTGAAGGATTTCATAAATTTGAAGAATGGTAGCATGCGTGTGAGGGAGTACTCACTTAAGTTCACTCAGTTGGTGAGCTATGCTCTGCCTATGGTGGATGACTCTAGGTCCAGGATGAGTAAGTTTGTGTCTTTTGTATCTACTAGTGTAGTCAGGGAGTGTAGAAATACCATGTTTATATAGGAGATAGGCCTTTATAGGATGATGGTTCATGCTCAACATATTGGGGAGAACAAGCTCAAAGAAAAGAAAAGAGAGAATTAGAGAGCCAGATCAGGTATATTTAACTTTCCTCAAATTGAAAGGCGGTAACCATTCTTAGTTCCACCAGAATTTTTTTGCTCCAATTCTATGTTTATCCAGTGCACCAGTGCCTATGTTCAGGTAGGAAAGTCGAGAAAAAGCATCAGGTTCTAAGTCCTAGGGTAGTGTGAATAATGGTCACACCAATATTCTCTAAAAAAAAGTATGGTAAGAATCACCTAGGTGAGTGTAGGTTAGGTAGTCATATGTGTTTTGGTTGGGTCAAGCAAGGCCATAAAATTAGGGAGTGTGCAGTGGTTGGTAAAATGGGAAAGGATTCACGCCCACAAGGCCTGTCCAAGTTTTTATCAGCTCTAGTAGATTACTCGACTCATTAGGGTGCCACCTCCAGTGCCACCAGTGTGCAACACAAGAATAGACTGTACACTCTCTAGACTTTGCATTATCAGGAAAGTTCTCCCGATGTGGTTCTAGGTCATCACAAGTCTTCCACCTTCATGTTTATGCATTGTTAGAACCCAGAGATTCACTTTCCTTTATGACTCCCTGTATAGCTACAGACTTCGATGTCAGTCCCGACATATTAGTAGATCCTTTCTCTGTGTCTACCCTAGTGGGTAAGTCTATTGTAGCCATATGGGTGTACTGAAATTGCTTGGTCATAGTGTCTCAAAAATTCACTTTAGGTGACCGTAGAGTTAGAGATGACTGATTTTGATGTCATTCTTGCATGGATTAGCTCCACTCGTGCTATGCCTCGGTTAATTATAGAAATAGAATTATTCAGTTCTACTTTCTTAATTGAACAGTTATTGAATAAGCGGGAAGTACTTTAGTGCTTCACGATCACTTGTTTCCAATCTTAAGGAAAGAAAGATGACATCCAAGGTGTGTATTTACCATCTCATTCAAGTCAAGCACTCAAATTCTGAAACCTCGAGTCTTGAGTCAGTTACTTTAGTGAATGAGTTTCCAGATATTTTTCCTGAAGATCTTTCTGGATTTTCTCTCGAAAGGGAAATTAATTTTGAAATAGATCTCTTTCAAGATACCCAGCCTATCTCTATTTCACCTTACCGAATGGCTCTGACTGAGCTTAGGGAATTAAAATAATAATTTAATGATCTCTTAAATAAGGGTTTAATCAGACCAATGTTTCCCCATGGAGTGCTCTTATTCTATTCACGAGTAGGAAAGATTGTTCACTCAAAATGTGTATCAACTATCATCAATTGAACAAAGTCACAGTCAATAATAAGTACCCTCTCCCCAGAATTGATGACTTATTTGACCAACTTCAGGGTGCAAGTTATTTCTCTAAGATAGACCTCTGATCTAGATATCACCAACTTAGATTCAAAGAATGTGACATTTTGAAAATAGCGTTTAGGACTCGGTATGGTCACTTTGAATTCCTAGTTATGTCTTTTGGACTAATGAATTCTCCTATAGCTTTTATGGATTTGATGATCAGGGTTTTTAAGTAGTACTTGGACATGCTGTTCATTGTTTCCATTGATGACATCCTTGTAATTCCCATAGTGAAAGTGATCATGCATATCATTTGAGGGTTGTATTGCAGACCCTTAAGGACCATCAGTTATTTGCTAAGTTTATTAAGTTTGAATTATGGTTGATATCGATAGCTTTCCTTGGTCATATCATTTTCGGTGAAGGCATCTGAGTTGATCCTCAAAAGACTCAGGCAATGAGAAACTGGCATGGACCCATTTCCCATCAAAAATCAAAAGTTTCTTGGCTTTAGCTGGATAATACAGATATTTTATTGTAGGATTTTCTTCTATTACGTATCCTATGTCTAGACTAACCATGATCAAAGTCAAATTTTAGTGGTCAGATTCCTGCTAGAAGAATTTTTAGGAATTAAAGTCTCGACTCTTTTCCGCTTTGATCTTGACTTTGCCAGATGATATAGATGAGTTTGTAGCTTAATTTTTTTCTTCTAGATTTTGTCTTTTCTACGAGTTAATATAGAGAGGAAAGGTCATAACCTATGCCTCTAGATAACTTAAACCCCATGGGAGAATTACCCAACCCACGATCTTGAGTTGGCAATTGTTTTCTTTGACTTAATAATTTTAAGTAATTACCTTTATATGGTTCATGTTAATGTGTTCACATATCACAAGAGTTTACAGTATGTGTTCATACAGAAAGACCTGAATCTTCATCAGAGAAGGTGGCTTGAATTGTTGAAATACTATTTTATGAGTGTGTTGTATCATACGAATAAGGACAATGTAGTGGCGGATTCCCTTAGTAGATTGTCTATGTGTTGTGTTGCTCATGCTGAGGATGACAAGAAGGATTTAGTCTGTGAGGCTCATCATCTGGACAGGTTAGGAGTTTTGTTCTTTGATTCAGCCGAATGTATCATATGGGTTCAAAATAATTTAGAATTTTCATTAGTTGTCAAAGTAAAAGAAAAGCAAGACAGGGATCCTATTTTGATCAAGTTAAAGGAAGTAGTCAAGGATCAGGAGGTTGATATTTTCTCCCAAGGGGGATATGGTGTTCTTTGTCATCAAGGTAGATTATGTGTTTCGAGTGTTGATTGTCTTAGACTGCGAATAATAGGTTAGGCTCATTGTGTGTGATGAGTGGTGAATTTATAACTCAATTAAATTCAACACTCATGCACACTATTATGAATTGAAGATATGAGTGTGACAAATTGGTGATTAAATGCATTAATTTCCACATTTTCTAGGCATACATGTTAGGAGAATGAGAGATGTAGATTTGAGATGAAATGGACAAAAAAGGGGAAAGAAGTGCACCTGTAGGACCCGGAGTAGGAAAAAGCCTCAGGTACCATTGTGGTTTGTGTGCCACGATCACGGTCAGTCAAGTAGGTCAAAAGATCACGATCGGATTGTCCTTAAGCAAGAATTTTGCCCATGAGCAGTTTTGTAATTTCACCTTAACAAAAACAATTCCTCTTATAGGCTTAAAACCTTTCTCTTTTGGGTATTGAAACCTATTGAGAATTTTTGAACTTGAAGTATAAACCCTAAATTGGGCAAGTTTTGTAATTGGATTTGGAGAATTTGATTTTATTATTTGTGAAGAATGGAAACTTTAACAATCCTTATGGTATATGTTTCTTTGTTTTCTTCATGAGTATCAAAATCTTTTAATCTTGGTGTTTGTTGCACTAAGGCGGAATTGTGTTTGGGTTATGGTGTATTTGTATTATTCTTAGTTGTTGATTATGGATTCCACTATTGCTGGTTTAAGTAATTGGGATTTGTTAGTGAAAACCCCAAATACCCAAAATGGGTTTGTTAGGTGAAAACACCAAACTCTTGAAAGCTCTTATCATCCTTGAAAGGGTGTTGTTGGTGAACTATTGGGAACTCATAGATTACTTGAAAAAAGACTATAGGGGGTCAAAGAAATAGTGGACAATTATGAATATAGCTTACTTTATTTTTCCATATTAGAAATTAGGGTAAAGGAAGAGTAGGTTATGTCATAGGTATCTTCATAGAAATAGGGATGCCCAGTTGAGGTTTTAGGTGGCTTTAATTGATACACTCGTTAGGTACTCGAAAGAGTTAACCTAGCCTACCATATCATCAAAAATTAGATCTTATACTAAATCATTATGATTACATGCACAATTAGCCCTTAGGTAGGCATAATCCTAAGATCTCTCCAAAATCAATTTCTAAAACAAAAAGTATTATCATAGTGTGTTGCTTGGCTTGATATTGATAAGATTCTATTCCAAACCAACTAACCAATCCCCCAGATAATGTAATGTTGGGGTGGGAGATGGGGGGTTGGTTTGGAATATAATCTTATCAATATCAATCCAAGCAACACACTATGATAATACTTTTTGTTTTAGGTATCGATTTTGGAGAGATCATAGGATTATGCCTACCTAAGGGAAAATTATGCATGGGATCATATTGATTTGGTATAAGTTCTAATTGTTTATGACATGGTAGACTAGGTTAAGAGTCCTTGAGGATAGCTTTACAACAAGGCCTTAAGGATGTCACTCCTTGACTCTTTCGAGTACCTAACTAGTGTATTAATTAAAGCGAACCAAAACCTTAATTGGGCATCCCTATTTCTAGGATGATGCCCATGAAATAACCTACTATCCATCTACCCTTATTTCTAAGATGGCAAAAGAAAGTAAGCTTTGTTAAACAATTGTCCACTATTTGTTTTGACCCTTATAGCCCTCTTTCAAGGAAGCTATGGGCTCCCAAGTGTTTGCTGTAATGCCTCGAGAGTACACCCTAGATGCCACATGGTTCCTACATCCCCAAAGAACCACAAGCTAACCTATGTTGGTACTCGCTAAAGTACAAAATAAAACTGATAAACAACATATGTGAAATTTTGATTGTAATAACATAAGGTTTTAGCAACTGAAAACAATACTAAATAATTGTTTAAAATGTCTGAAAACATACTAGCTATTGTCATAAAAAAATTAATAATAACCACTGAAAACTTATCAACTATCTATACTAGTCTGAAAGCCTCTAAATTGTCTGACGGTGGAGTTAATGGGAAGAGCACCCAACTAACTCCAACTGACTAAATATAAAAACTATTGACATTATTGAATATAAGATAACTTGTCCTCGAAGGAAGAAGACTCACCATGGCTGCTGCTGCTGTTGAACTAGAAAGTCTAAGGATTATTGGGAATTCAAGCGTCTGAATCTATTATATAAGACATCATAGCACAAGAAATGAGTATGCGATCGGTACTTTTGATTGTACTGGTATGCTAAATGAGTTTAGGATGATATGAATGTGTTCATGATCATGAGTGTTAACTAACTTAATGTATAGCATGAGATGCTGAGAAAAAATGCATGAAAACTATAGAGACTTAAAATACAGGGCCACACATAAGGGAAGTACTGAAGTAGTCAGTAAACAAAGATACTAAAATCTGATAGTTAAATTACTGGTAACTATATACTAAGGTCAAGCAAGACTGAACTAAATTCTGAACTGAGTGCTGAAGCTAAAACTGTTGGAGCTTTCCTCTAATCGACATGACCCAATATAGACTAATTGCGGTCCAACCTGTAACCCCAGTTTGATGGGTATTAGTACCGTGCCATGGATTACTAACAATAACTGGGTCAAACCTAATCTAACAGGAAAACTCATGAGATGTCAATATGTATGTCAACTTTAGACTGGCAGGTCGACATATTAACCTACATTGACTACGTAGTTATGTAACTCTGAGATTGCTAACCGCCTGTTTGAGGATAAAAGGCTATACTGAGACAAACTTGGGTACCAAGACCCTTCTGGAAAGCCTTCCAAAAATGAGAGGTAAACTGAGTACCTCTATCTGAAATGATAGAAAACGGGACTCCATACAACCTAACAACCTAACAAACTCTCTAAGGTAGAGCTTAGCATAGTCCTCGACTTAATAAGAAGTATAGACCGGCAAGAAATTGGTTGATTTGGTCATCCTATCCACAACGACCCAAATTGAATAATGATAATGACGAGTACGAGGTAAACCCATCATAAAGTCCATGTTCACTTCTTTCCACTTCCATGTGAGGATAGTGAACTCCTGCATATTACCACAAGGCTTTTGATGCTCAAACTTAACCTTCTGGAAAGTAGAGCACTTATCTAGAAGCTTCGCAATATCCTTCTTCATACCACTCCATAATAGATTTTCCGTAGATTATAGTACATCCTAGTGGCCCCTGGGTAACTTGAGTAATGCGCACCATGTGCTTCATCAGGGATTCGTTGTCACAATTCATCTACACATGGCACACATTGTCTACCTTGGAAATGCAACACACCATCTCCCCCTTGGGAGAAAACCTTTACTTTCTTATCTCTCACTGACTCCTTCAACTTAACTAGTCTGGGATCCTTAGCTTGCTTTTCTTTCACTTTGGCAACCAAAGAAGATTCTAAACTGTTCTGCACCCATAAATTACCATCAATTGAATAACCCAAGAGGAAACCTAATCTGGTAAGTAGATAAAATTCCCTAACTAGATTTTTCTTATCCTCCTCAACATGAGAAACACTACCCATAGATAATCTACTTAGGGCATCTGCCACTATATTGTCCTTGCCCGGGTGGTACAAAACACTCATATCATTTTCTTCCAACAACTCTAACTATTTTCTTTGACA
Source organism: Capsicum pubescens (assembly GCA_030864215.1). Classification (NCBI taxonomy): domain Eukaryota; kingdom Viridiplantae; phylum Streptophyta; class Magnoliopsida; order Solanales; family Solanaceae; genus Capsicum; species Capsicum pubescens. The sequence goes on along the minus strand of CM061540.1, from coordinate 66,153,293 downwards.
GTGATTAAAATCTTTCTGGATGAATACATACTTCAAGATCTTATGGTCAGTGATCACATCAACATGTACCCCATACAGATAATGCCTTCAAATTTTTAAGGTAAACATAACAACTATTAACTCAAGATCATGGGTAGGATAATTCTTTTAATGAGGTTTAAGATGTCTAGAGGAATAAGTTATTACATTACCTCTCAACATCAAAACACATGCCAAACCAACTATGGAAGAACCAAAATAAATAACAAACCCATCTAAACCATCTGGCAAAGTCAAAATAGGAGCTGAGGTGAGCCGAGTCTTCAACTCCTGAAAAGTCTTCTCACAAGAATCTGACAATTGAAACTTGACTTTCTTCTAAGTCAATCTAGTCATGGGAATTTAATAGGAAAAAACCATTCAACAAATTATTGGTAATAGCCAGCCAAACCTAAGAAACTCTTAATATCTAATAGAGAGATGGGTTTAAGCCAGTTTCTTATTGCCTTGGTCCTTTGAATATCAACTCTAATACCATCAATGATAACAATATGACCAAGAAAATCTACTGACCTTAGCCAAAATTCACACCTGCTGAATTTGGTGAACATCTGATGGGCTCTAAGAGTCTGTAAGACTATTCTGAGGTGGTCTGCATGATCATTTTCATTATGGGAATAAACATGGTTATCATCTATCAAGACTACAATTAACATATCCAAGTACTGTTTGAACACTTGGGTCATCAAGTCCATGCAAGTTTCTGGGTCATTTGTTAAACCAAAGTACATGACTAGAAATTCATAGTGACCATATCGGGTTTTGAAAGATGTTTTTGGAATTCACATTCTCTTACTCTGGCTGATGATAGTCGGATATGAGGTCTATATTAGAAAAGTGACTAGTACCCTGAAGTTGGTCGAAAAAGTCATTGATTCTTGGAAGTGGGTATTTACTCTTGATTGTGACTTTGTTCGACTGACGGTAGTCAATGCACATCCTAAGAGAACTATCTTTCTAATCCACAAATAGGACTGGTGCACCCGACAGGGAAACACTAAGCATAATGAATCCCTTATCTAGGAGGTCTTTCACTTATTATTTCAACTCTTTGAGTTTGGTTGGATCCATTTTGTATGGTGGGATAGAAATAGGCTAAGTATCCAAAAAAAATCTATTTCAAAGTCAATTTCCCTTTCAGGGGGAACTCCCGGAAGGTCTTCAAGGAACACATCTTGAAATTACCTTTCTACTAAAACTGACTCAAGATTGGGAGTCTCAGAACTAGAGCATTGACTCACCAAATATGATAGACACATCCCTTAGATATCATTTTTCTCGGTCTAAGGTATGAAACAAGATGAACCCTAGGTTTGTGGTACTACCCCTCCACTAAAGGATTGGTTCATTCATAAACTGAAAATAAACAAGTATTTTTCTACAATCAACAGTAGCATAGCATGAATGGAGTCAATCTATGCCGAGAATGACATCAAATTCATTCATCACTAATTCCACAAGATCAACAGAAGTGACTTTTTGGAATATCATGATCGGACAGTTCCTCTATACCTGCCTGGCTACAATAGAGACACCTACTGGGGTAGATACTGTAAAAGGCTCTGTTAAGGTTTTGGGACTGACTCTGAAGTTAACCGCTATATAAGGGGTTATAAAGGAAAGAGAAGCTCAAGGTTCAAGCAAAGCATAAACATGTAAATGAAATACTTTATACTTACCAGTAACCACATTAGTGGGACTTTCCTGATCCTGTCAGGACTGAAGTACAGAGGGCCTATTTGGGCGTTTCCCACTAGTGACACTAGAACCTGCACCCTGATAAGATGGACGACCGGACTGAGCTGGGGAACAATTATACCTAATTTATGGACTTTCCTGTGGTCATTATTTGATTCTATGACCTAGCTTGCCACACCCAAATCATACATCGCTTCTAGCACTGCAAACACTGTAATGGTTCCTACCACATTTCTATCAGAGAGAGTTCATTCGAGCACTATTCACACTACCCTGAGACTTAGAGCCTGGCGCCCCATCCTTGCTGTTATTCCTAAATTTAGATATTGGTGCACTAGCCGATGATGGAGAAGGAAATGAAGAATTCAGGAAAAACTAAGGAGGGTTACCACCTTCTGACTTTTTCTGAGTCAAATTAAAGCTACCTATTCTAGCCCTCTTATTCTCCTTCTCTTTCCTTAACTTTCTCCACCTCTATCTACTATGCATGAACCATAAACCTTGCCAAGTTCATCTCTTTAATCAACATCTCAGTCCTACACTCCTTGACCACACTATCAGATACCCAAGGCACAAACTTGCTCATCCTAGACATATTATCTACTACTACATGAGGGGCATACCTGGCAAACTAAATAAACTCAATAGAATACTCCTTCATACTCATGTTTCCCTTCTTCAAAATAATAAACTCTAACACCTTAGCCTCTCTCAGCACCTAAATAAGGAATTTATCTAAGAAGGTAGTAGCAAACTCCTCTCATTCTATAGATGTAGCCTCTACGCCCCTATCTGCTTTCCACTGATTAAACCTTGTATGAGCTATATCTTGCAACTGGTAAGCAACTAATTTAGTACTCTCACTGGAAGTTACACCCATAATGTTTGTTACCTTTGGTACCATGTCTAGGAATTCCTATGGATCCTCTTCACACTTCGATCTCGAAAATGAAGGAGGATTCATTCGTGTGAAGTCCTAAATCCTAGCTGCGGCAGTATTGGCCACTGGATTGGCCTGAACAATAGCTGGCCACATATTTTTGGCCACGACAGAGTAATCTAGAGTGGTGAATGCATCTCTAAACTCTGCATGAGAAACATGCGCATTCAGGGCATCCTCCTAAACAGGTGGAGGTGTTGGCTAATTTTAAGTTCTTCTTTCGTTAGTTTTCATGGAAGGCATATTCTGTAAATGGATGAAAAAGTTGAATTAGATAGAGTGTTTAACTTGATCTCATGCTGTTTTACATGATATGAACAAGAAAGAAGGGAAACTTTTCATAAATTTCTTGCAACTTCTTAACCATAAGTGTCACGCGTGACATACCCATGCATAAGACTATACTTAACACCGCCTTAAGACTCCATAGGATACTTTAAAACCTTATGCTCTGATACCAAGTTTGTAACGCCCCGAGAGTACATCCTGGATGCCACACAGTGCCTACAACCTTGAAGGACTGCAAGCTTACCTAGGCTGGCACCTGCTAAAGCACTGGATAGAACTGATAAACAACATATGCAAAATTTTGAATGTAACACCATAATGTTTTAACAACGAAAAATGATACTAAATAATGGTTTAATATGTCTCAAAACATACTATCAATTCTAATAAAATGACTGATAATCATAATTAAAAACTGATCAACTATCTGTACTAGTCTGAAGCCTCTAAACTATCTGACGGTGGAGTTGATCGGTCAAGCCCCCAAGTAACTCTGAGTGACTAAATATCTTAAATACTGACATAATTGAATATGATATAACTTATCCTCGAAGGAAGAGAAATCACCACGGCTGCTGCTGGTGCATTGGAAAGTCTATGGAAAATTAAAAATTCGAGCGTCTGAACCTATGATATAAGACATCATAGTGCAAGAAACAAGTATGCGGTCAATACTTTTGAATGTACTAGTATGCTAAAAAAGGTTAGACTGATATGCATGGATTCATATTCATGAGTGTTAACTAACTTAATGTATAACATGAGATGCTGAGTGAAAATGCATAAAAACTGTAAAGACTGAGAATACATTACCATACATAAGGCAAGTACTGAAGTAGTCTGTAAACTAATATACTAATATCTAATAGTTAAATAACTAGTAACTATATGCTAAGGTTAAGAAAGACTGCGCTGAATTCTAAACTGAGTACTAAAGCTAAAATCGTGGGAGCTTTCATCGGAACGACATGCCCCAATATAGACTGATCGGTATCTAACCTGTAACCCCAGTTTGATGGGTGTTAGTACCGTACCATGGGTTACTAACAATGGTTGGGTCCACCATAATATGGAAGGAAGACTCATGAGATGTAAATATATATGTCAACACTAGACTGGCAGGAAGACATATTAACCTACACTGGCTACGTAGCTCTGTAACTCAGGAATTTCTACCAAGGGTCACACCCTAAGCTAGAAGGAATGCCCTCATACTTGGGTTCTCTCTTTTCCGAATCCTACTCCAACACAACCGACATTGATCACTAAACTGGGCTAGGCTTGACTGAATTCACACTGACCATGTTAACTGACTGGTTACTATTGCTCATGATACGAATGGGGCTTTTCTATAACTACTGTAAACTAGCTAAACATTTACATTTCTGGTGTCATAACCCCTAGGACTCGATATCTTTGACAATAGGACCATACCAAAACTTTAAAGCATAAAAAATAATCATAATTTAACTTTCCCTCATCGAGTCATTCTATCAAACACTTGGAAGTCATAACCTTATACGTGGGAATGATCAACATGCTAACATATCATGACTCTAACATTCAATTCACAATTTAGGGGATTCAACATGATACTTACATCAACCAATATACGCATTAGTTTATTTCACATGAAATTCACATATTCATAACTTGACACTCAAATTACAACACATACATGGACATAATACGTTTTAAATCAAACAAACTCATAACATAAGCATTGAAAAAGGTTCTTGGACTCCAAGGGGTGGAAGGGACCCAAGGATGACTACATACATACCTCAAGGGTTTCTGTTCTTGAAAAAGAATGATTTTAATTTAAGGGAGTTGTGAAAACTGAGTCATAGATGCTCTTTTGGGACCTAAATCCCTTGTTATGGACCTATTGGGTGAAGGGAAACTGACCCATTTACCCTTAAAAAAGTAAATCAAAACTGAAGAAAATACACAATCCGAACTAGGCAGGGCGCCGCAGGCTCTTGAGAGCCACACAAGAGCGGGCGCTGTGGGCTGCATCGCGGGCTCCCCCAACACCGGAGTGGGCATGGAGCCACTGGCTAATCGACCTTCATTGTTGTTTTGGAAGTCAAAACACACCGTTACACTTGGCCAAAAATTCCAAAACTTACCCGAGATGTACTATTGAATTCCCTGATCATTAATCAACTTAAAAACTAACTTTCCTATGTAAAAAAAGTTTGAGAATAAATTCATCAAAGTTTGAAGGCTTTAGAAATGACTAAGTCCTAACACTTAGTAAAATATTATATGTCTTGGACCACTTTTAAATGCAAGAGTGAGCTGAAATGAACATAGGATCTTATGGGATCTTACTTTTACCCATAACCCTCTTTCAAGGATGATGAGAGCTTTAAAGAGTTTGGGTTTTTCACCTAACAAACGCATTTTGGGTATTTGGGGTTTTCACCCACAAATTCAAACTATTTAAACCAAGCAATAGTGGAATCCATAATCAACAACTAAGAATAATACAAACACATTATAACCAAACACAATTGCAATTTAGTTCAACGTAACCCCTAGACTACAATATCTAGCTACTCATGAAGAAAACAAAGAAACATATACCATAAGGATTGTTCAAAGCATCCATTCTTCACAAATAATAAAATCAAAGTCTCCAAATCCAATTACAAAAATTGCCCAGTTTAGGTTTATAATTCAAATTCAAAAATATTTAAGTAGTTTCCAATAGCCAAAAGAGAAAGGGTTAAAACCTATAAGAGGAATTAGGTTTGGCTGGGTGAAATGACAAAACTACCCATGGGAAAAATTCCCTTTTAGCTGTGATTGCAGAAGGTTGTATCAGATCACAGTAAGGACACTGTGATCACGATTTTTTGACCTACTTGACTGACATTGATCGCGGTAACTAAGGCTTGTTCCTACTCCAGGTCCTCCAACTGTACTTCTTTCCTCTTTTTGGTCTATTTTAGCTCAAATCCATATCTTTCATTGTCCTAATTACATATTTGGCTGCAAAATATGGAAATTAGTTCATTTAATACTAATTTTCCTCACTCATATCTTCAATTAATAGTAGTATGCATGACTGTTGAGTGTAATTGACTAGTAAATTCACCACTCATCAACACGACCAACTTAAATCTGTCTTTATCCTCAAGCAACACTACTTATCATGTATGCCCAAATATTATTACCCAATGCTTACACTAACTTTAACTTGATTAATTCCATAAATAGCTATTCACACATGGGCAAAACTATTTTAACGACAAGAATTAACATAAAGCCCAATTTCAAAGTTGTGAAAGACTCGAAAGAGCAACCATGCAACAATCACTAATACTCTAGAAATGACTCACTTTTGACTTCAACTACATTATAGTCCTTTTGCCTAATTTTTTGAGAGATGACTAAATCACCCACCTCAATTTGGTTACATGCTGCTTCAAAAGAAGGAAAATTCCACATACCAAGTTATAAAATATGTAAAAATGAATTTAAATGCGAAACTCTCTCTCTCTCTCAATAACTCTCAATGTTAACAAGTACCATGCCATAAGCTTGCCCCTATTTTCAATTGCCACTATAATGAATATATTTGGTTAGAAATCCCAAAGGACTTTTTGAGCTTGTGACATAAGTTCGGGGCAGAGTAGGATAGCTTTTAGTAACAAAATAGATATACCCTCCTTGATCATCTACATCAAACTATTCCATCTAACTTTTGACCATGGGTTACTTATTTTTTGTACAACTGTGCCTATTTTTTTTTCCTTTGTTATCCCATTTTATTTTCATTTCTTTTTCTTGCATATTTCATGCATTTCTTTTCTTTATTGTGTCCTTTCTTTTCCTTACTCAATTTTTCACAATGCTTAAGCTCTTAGGCACTCATTTACAACTTCATGGCCTAAAGTTACCTCATCCAATCTTTTTAAGCTTTTAGTAGGGTTCAAAAAAGAGATAAGATTGAAAGGCTCACTGCTTGCACTGTGTTTGCCAAAGAAAGGTCTAAAGGCTCAAAGTGGGTGAATAGGGATAACATCTATGAAAGGGTAGGCTTTTTAGTTTAAAGTGGTCTTCCAATGTCACAAAATGGCCTAGGATTATCTCACCAGCAAAATACAATAAAAATTAGTCTTGAGATACTAGTGGGTCAAGTTCAAGATGGTATGAGTACACATGAGATTTGGACAAATAACCTCACCACACATGGCATGTAAATTCGCAAAGGCAGCTCAATTGCCCCTCCCTCTAGAGACAAAAATGAAGTATCTACCAAACTTTTTTGTAGTCAAAAAAAGCAAAAAAGAATTGTTACAAGGTCGCTCACATCCATAAACTTGATTTTTGAAAAAAATTGGAGGTGGTGTAGAGTGTTTACTTTGATTTTTCACCACACACAATTTGCTAAATATGGAACCAACCCAAGACTTCATCTCACATTTTGGATTCCAAATGGACAAATCATATGGCTACTCAGACTTCACCATAGGTATAATGTGATCCCAAATTCAAAATACCACAGGCACTCAAACTTCCCTTGTATTTATTACCTCGATGCCATAGGTACTCTCACTTTTTTGGCATCCATGGATCAAAATCCTATCACGATGCTTTTCCTTTAAGAATGTTGTCACTCAATCTATCGCGGGGAAAAGCTCGTCTTATATTGCCATAAGTAAAATATAGATAAATTAGAAATCTGAAAACAAAATAACTAATCCATGTAAATGTTGGGCACCATCAGAGTTCCCGAATTTTACAACCTATATAAAAATAAAAATCATACGAAAGAATAGAAGGGCATCATGAAATATCAGTAATACAGTCCCAAATCAAATGAATACGGACACAAGCATCCCCAACTAAAAATTTAGCAGTGTCCTCACTGCATAAATAATTAAGAAAAAAGAGAGATAATGGTTCTCCCTGAAACCACATCAAGAGCTGCTATCACACATAATCTCTACGTCATCATCTGCATCTCATGGACAGACCATTTTTCTAAGGCCTCATTGTCACTTTCTACTCAGGAGGAAGGAAGTCTATCACGAGGTTTTAATACCTTCCACAGAACCTTCACCCCTTTCACATCTTGCTAAAAAACTTATCTCTCTTTTCTACCTTCTTATCATCTTTATATGTGAGTCCTGGAGATTACTATGTGACATTGCCAAGGATGAGTAGGCTCTCTAAAGCCTAGAAATTATAGATCCCTGCTTCTTATTATCCTCTCTATACTTCTCATAATAAGATCGGGAAATATATGAGTGGAGAGTTTTGGAGGGCTCTCTCGTCCCCTGGGGAAAACCTGAAACAAGATCTCAAATGGTAGTAATATCTATCCTAATATCCTTAGAAGGCCTAGTGGTTGATGTCCTACAAGACTCAAGCTAATCACATGTCAACTTTCCCAAGTCGATCTTCCACTTCTTACTTTTAGATGGTGCACCCTTACTTTAAATTTTCAAAGGATAGATGGGGGTGATAGGGTGCACCCAAGTGTCTCAAGGGTACTTCTTTACCCCGACTATCCAAGAAAGAGTAATAATCAAAGAGAGAAAGGAAAAATTCATACCACCTTGGTTCTTGAAGAATTTCATATCAGAAACCATAAGTTGACCAACATTCAGAGAAATGCAATCTGGAATGCAAGCAACCATCTGAGACTGCAAATCTGGGACTGTTGTTATATGGGTGCAAGGGAAGATCCGACTATTTATTATGTTCAACCAAATTCGTGCATCGGCAATAAAGTCATTCATGGAGATTTTTCACATAATTTTCTCCCAAGTGACTTTCTTTCTAAGGCAAAGTATTTCTGCCAACCAACTTCTCGGCTCACACCCTTTTTCTTCAAACTCACCCATATTTGCATTTAGGATCCCATAGATATCATTGATTTGCTCTGCCCTAAAGTCCACCTCTTTCCCTTGAATCCTGATAATCATGTTGGATTGGTCCAAAAAAGATATTATCCTGAGGTTAGCGTAAAACTCATAGAACCATTTCTCATTAGCCTTGCAAGGATCCGAGTCAAAATATTGCCACCCCGTAGCCACAAGCCTATTATGAAATGCTTAAAGCTTTTCTGACACTTTCTCCAGGTAAATTCCTTTCTCCAGGAGTAGATTTGTCCTCAAAATATCACCATAGTAGAGTGTGTGACACTCGAGTACCATGAATCGGACTTGGTTGTAGTCCTTCATGTTATGATCCTAAAAGATAAAGGACAACACAATAACATCAATCATCGACCTTTAAATGAACAAAGTATGCTCTGTTATCTAATAAAGATTATGGGGTGGGTATTTGGTGGTGTTTGGACAGAAATTTAAAGTGCAGCATTTTTCCCCAGGCAGAAAATCAGCCTCAGTTACCGCAATCACAGATCATAGAGTTGCGATTACGGTAAATGAGACCAATTTCAAACCAATTTTTCAATGTCTAAAAATTCAAATTTAAAGCCCAAAGCATGTTCTAAAACAAGTATTTACACCAAAATTGTTGAACAAGACTACTAGGTACACGATTATGCCCTTTTAATGCAAAAACCATTATTGAATACTCATTTGGGAAATTCTTCGAGAACTTTGTGTGAACTCTTCATTTTTCACAATTTCACACACATTTTGGGTACTCAAGACTTCCTCGCTCTTGTGAACATCATATTTTAGCAGCTAAAAATCACACAAGTACAATTGACAAAGAATTTAAGGATGAAAATCATAATTTTAGGCCTTCTCTATAACATGAATTTGATGGTCTATTTTAAATTATCAAGGAATAGATTTGAGGCACCTAATGGATAAATGATGCAATAGGTATGCAAGGATCTTGTTGAAGTGCACACAATTTGACCATAAATGGGTCCTATTAGAGATATTAGTTGAGAAGGGAGTGTTGGAGGGAAATAAGGATTCAGATGGTCATATGATTATTGTGATCATGATTGCAGTCAGGGTTCCGTAATCACGGATATGCGGGTGACTAAGATCACCGATAATGTCCCACAATCACGGTAACTAGAGGCATTTCTGCTCCCCTATCTCCCATATTCATCTTATTTCACAATCGGATAAATTTTCCCTTATTCAGTTTATCATGCAAAATTTTCACACTTTCCCCTTCTTATGCTTATCCAACACACTCTATAGATCCATAAATTCATGTGTTATTCAATTGAAAAACTAAAATCTACACTACAAAAATAAAAATAAATGATACGAGCAACTTCCGTGCCATTTGTGGGTTGCCTCTAATATAGAGCCTTAGTTTACATCGTGGCATGATGACTTCTTTATTTATCAAGAAGGGTCCTCAAGGTCCCCCTCATTTATTTATTCGATGTCAACATCAACCAAAGATATCATTTGAAGTTCCACAGGTTGTTTCTTTATTTTGTACACCCGAAAGGATACTTTACTATCATGAACTCTAAACGTCATTTCCCCAAGATCCAAATTAACAATGGTTTTCCCGTTGGAAATAAATGGTCAACCAAGAATGATAGGAACCTCTTGGTCTATTTTACAATCAAGTACCATAAAATCCACCAAGAGGATGAATCTATCCAGTTTTACCAACACATCAAACACAACACCAACCGATTACTTGATAGACCGGTCCATCATCAAAATCCTAATTGATGTTGGAGTAGGAGTTCCCAAGTCAATACTCTTATATTGTAATGCCCCGATTTTCTGAACCGGAACACTACACGGTGCTCATGACTGATACCTGTTCCTGTACACTGTATAATATATGTATATAAATGCGTAAACATGAACTGAAAGGCCATAAGGTTCAATACTAAATGTAATCTAAATAATAAGAATGTCTGAATAAAGTGGTATCACAATACCAAAACAAAACTAAAATACTGAAGTCTGAATCTAGTCTGAAAGCCTCTAACTGTCTGAAGTAGGGAGTGGAAGGAACATGTCTCCAACTAAATCCTGACTACTGAAAGCCAAACTAAAATACTGAAGTAATAAAGTAGTAATCATGTCCTCGGATAATAAGGACTCACTGCTAGCTCCGACTGCTGAAATGTGCAATGTTACTGCTGCTCTGGAACTCGTGCCTCTAAACCTATGGCATAAAATAAAACACCATAGCGTGAATGCACTAAGTATACGTGTGAGGTAGGCTAAATGCAAAGGTTTTATATGCATGAACAATGCTGACTGATATGAACATGAGAATACTTACATGCATAAGTAACTACAATTGAACTCGTGGTGATATTGACAACTGAGTATGAATGCTGCCAACATGAGTGTACTGATACTCAGATACTAAACGACTGAGTTCACCAATATTAATATATAAGTCATTACTATGTAAGGAACTGATACTATATTACTAAATAGATGAACGACTATTTCTGACAGTTCGAATTATAAAGAACTGGTCTGATTTACTGTGTCTAACAGTCCCGAAACTGAATATTGATAACGTGAATTATAATAACTGATATAACATATATAACTTGATCGGCATAACTGATGTAATGAATATTGAACGACTATATCTAACAGTCTTAGTTCTGATGGAACTATCTTAGTTTTGTTCTATATAAAGTAACTAAATCTGAGATCAGTCCTGTCTAGCAGGTGATCTCTGAGTATAATAACAATAAAGATGACTTAACTTAGTTTGAAATCAGTCCTACATAGAGGGTGATCTTTAAATCTGATAATACAAATACTAATTGACCATAGTTGAGATCAGTCCTATCTAGCGGGTGATCCAGAAGTCTATTGATAACGATAAGGATTGACTGTATCTAACAGTGCTGAATCTGTACTACTAAGCTGAATTGACTGTATATGATAATCCTGAAATCTGAGGAACTATCTGATTTCTTTTACTGAGACTGGGTTGACTGTATCTGACAGTCCTGATTCTGTAACTAAAACTGTGGGATGTATTCATCTAACCGATATACCCCTTTCTAGCTAGTGTGGGTTCCAACCTGTAACCCCAGTTAGAAGGGTGTCAGTACCGCGCCACTAGTAAAGAAAACTGACGTGGATTCAGTCCTAATCTAGTGGGTAAGTCCCAATCCCTAGGCTCGCTCGGTGCTGAATCCTACCCCCATTTGAAAGACACTAAGCTGATTAATTAAGATTAACTGATTAGCTAAACTGATACTAGTGGTATTGTTTAGCGAAGCTAAACTAAGTTTTCTGAGTTCCGTTGACTGACGGAATGTACTGATGTCTGAGGACTGACTGAGAGTACTGTAGTTACAGAGATTTTTCTTCAAATACTGAAATCTCTGAGATTACTGAAGTAGTGAGATTTCTGAGATTTCTTGAGTCACATGGTTGACTGAGTTCTATGGATCATGGCTTGACTGAGAGTATAGTGAAACATGAGATGGCACTAGGAACACAACTAAATTATCGGGTACAAGTACCCCCCGGACTCGATGGAAGAAAACTGGCAAAACATGACTTTGGTCTTCTTGAACACATGACCAATGTTCATATTTCAAAATACCATAAGTTGGGGATTTCTTACTACACATAGTTCTCAAAGTCTTATACATGGAAGAGAATGCACATAACAACAAGCCATAAGTCCATCAATCTAGTTTCACGAACATTCCATCAACAATCATGATGCATAACATATCATAGAAGTCATTATTTTCATAAGGGTACAACATGCATTTGTCATTTAGGTCATAATTCAACTATAATACATGACTTCTAGTCTTTTAGGCACTTTATCAGACACCTTACATGCACAACTTAGGCATAGGTGTAATCAACAAATTATTGATCATGAACAACCAAACTTACATGTTTCCAACTCATATGATATCATAGATTCATAAAAACACATAAAGATTCCAAATTGGGAATCTTTCAACATCAAAAACATGAACATAATCATTCACCACATAAATAACATAATATAGAATATAAAAGAGGGCTCTTGGACTTCATGGATTAAAGGAATCTATGAATGAACACTACGCATACCTTAGGTATTGAATCTTGAAAGAAAATTGATCTTTATTGAATGGTCTTGGATTGGAAATCTTAATTCTTGAATATCTTGTGGAGAGTGTGATGGGGTCTTAAAGTTAAATGAGTAGAAACCCTAAGTTTGTTCTTAGGAACAAAGAGGGTTAAGAGATTTTGAAACTAAATACCAATAGCTAAATATGTGTTTTTGGTGTTTTATGTCGTGGGGGGTAAGTTTTAGGGTAAGGGTAAAATACCAAAATACCCCTACAAAATTACTTCCCAGTTGCTAAAATTATCAGCTGACGACCAAGGCTGATAAGACGTCAGATCTGTGATAGCCCGTCAGCCCAGGTTGTCACCTAGGAGCTGGAATTGATCGGTTACTGTCTAAGCTTGACAACATGGATGATAAGTCAATAGAAATATCATAAGCTGTCAGACAAGTCATCAAAAATGTGATAAGTCGTCAGATAGGTAGTCACTCAGTTTCCAGGCTGACATGCTGAAGTAAAATGGGTATAACTTTTTGCTCTGATACCGTATTTTTGCAAAATTGGTATCATTGGAAAACTAATTCAATTTTATATATGTTGGTGGGTCATGTTCTAAAAAATTCATAGTAAAATGAGAGCTATACTCATTTGAAGTTGACTATAGCAATATCCTTCCCAAGAATTCAATCGGTAAGGAATGTTTTGATTCGTCTGATAGCTGGGAGTTATTTAAAGAATTAATATAAATCTAACTTACACTAAAAATATAAAATAATCAGGATGTATTATTCATGGGATTGAAACATGGTGCTAATATTGGTTTGGATTATTCAGGGTATCACATATATATTGCAAAATGCGTCAGATTAATACACACAACAAGTTCACATTGAGTTTTTTCAAACTTATGTGTTCTAATGGTGCATGGAATGGTAAAGGACTCGGGGTCCTCTTTCTTTACCATAATTTTTCTACTCATGATAGCACTACAACCATGGGTTATTTCAATCGTGTCACATTCAATTAGCTTCTCTTTTGATATCAACTTCTTCATAAGCTTAGCATATACCACGATTTCTTGGATCACTTCAAGAAATCTGATATATACAAATAGGTTGCTAAGCTTGGACATAAATTTCTTTAGGTTATCACCCTCCTTTTTTCTTTGAAGCCTTTGAGTAAATAGGGGAGGGACTTAGATTGTAGGAATCACACCATTTTGTATTTCTCATTTTCAACCAGTTCTTCATCAATTTCCACCGGTTCCTTTTCATAGTCTTCTTCTTTAGATTGTGGTGGTTCTTATTTTGACTTAACCTAAGGCACCTTTTCACCCAAAGCTTCTTTCAAGTGATCACCAAGGGCCTTCCCGCTCCTAGTGAATATTTCTAGAACTTGAGCCTCATTCTTCGAGTTTACAATAGTGTCTCTAGGAAGGCCACCCTTATGCCTAGATTTATTTGTGTGGAAATTTTCCCGAATGGGTTTCCAATTATTTAATGGAGGCATAATGGGACACCACAGTTTGATTAAGTTTTGAAAAATCCCTTGTGATCTCATGAACCACTTGTCTGTACCATCTACCCTCATCAAAATTCTTTCTAAGACAACTTTGGTTTTGAATTTATCGGGGTTGACGGAGTTTGGGTCTTTGTTCTTTGTGTGATCATGGGGTGGGGGGAGGCACATAGCTCTCATAATAGCGCTCTCTATATCTCCAATTCGTATCATGATCACGATATATCCAACCTTGATTCCACCAGGCCTTTGATAGGCATGGCGGAAACCCGCCGAATAGTTTGCCAAGTATAAAATCTCCTCATCGAGATTTTTAGCCATCTCATTATCCTCACTAGCTTTTGATGACATGACATTCACTACATTTGCAGGTGCACCCATCACATGTTTTTTCAAAACATATAATTGAGCCATTATTTTCTCCATAATTTCCTCTCATTCTTCATCTCATTTTCTTTATTCCTTGTAAACCAAGGATGTAGTGGGATAACTATTAGGCACTTCGGTATCTCAGGTGTGCCACCCCCAATTTTTCTTGGTAACATCATCAAGCAAATTCAAATCCATATGATAAGGCAACTTCACAAAAGCCTCCCGCCGCATTGGCCACCATGGTTTTATTGAGTGGATCAAGGTCTTTGTATAAGATTTAGAGAAGCATCTTCTCCAGGACCTCGTTGTTTTGACAATGTTAGTTTTTCATTGCATCTTTCCCACACATCATACAAGGGTTCTCTATTTAATTTCAAAAATTTAATGATCTGTCCTTCAATATAAGTATTTTGGAAGGTAGGCATACCGATCAAGGAAGGCGATGGTGAGTTCGTCCCAAGAAGTAATTAAACCGATCGAAAGAGAATGGAGCCACAATACTACCTCACCCATTAGAGAGAATGTAAAAAGGTATAGATGGATAGACTCTTGGGTTATGTGTGCAATATCAAATGGTCACACACCTCTACAAAATTCTTCAAATGAAGGTTAGGGTCCTCATAAGATTGCCCCTCAAAAAGTCCCTTCATTTGTAATATGTGAAACATGACTTTTGTGACATGAAAGACACTGCTCCTATGAGTATGTGAGATACGGATGACATTTGAATTGCCGACGTCATTGATTTTCCCCTTATTATAAAGAGGATCGTAGAAATGCCCAATATGACTAGCATTGTCACTCATTGTTTTGTTTACACTATGATCACCTATAAAAAAACAAAAATAAAAACAACAAACAATATAAATAAAACTACTATGGGTATATCCTAAGTAAAAATTAACACTACACAAGTAAAATCTAGATTTTACTCCCAAGAAACGGTGCTATTTTTGATAAAACTCAAGTCACATGTCACTTTTAAGTGCAAGACGATCGTCATCAATGTAATTACCCAACTTTGAGTCTGACTTGAATCCACTAGGAATAATAATTGCATGATTAAATAAGTTCTAAATTAAAGTTTCTTGTTAAATTCAAATATGATATACAAATATTTTGGGGGATTTCGAATGTTTTAAAATGTGTAAGAAATTTTTTTGGACTATCTTCCACCATCTAGTTTCCAATTTGAAGGGAATATTTTGTTGTACAAATTTTAGGTTAAAGAGTCTATTTGAGTAGAATCCAAATGAAGAATTGGAAATTTTAATTGAAGATTTGTTGAACCCTAAAGCTTGCAGTTTACATTATTTTTATCTTTCATTAAATTATATTGATGGTGATTTTGGGTATATATTTGCTTACTAATCTTATGTGTAGCTAGTTCTTCCTCTTGGTATTA
Source organism: Capsicum pubescens (assembly GCA_030864215.1). Taxonomy (NCBI): domain Eukaryota; kingdom Viridiplantae; phylum Streptophyta; class Magnoliopsida; order Solanales; family Solanaceae; genus Capsicum; species Capsicum pubescens. The sequence goes on along the minus strand of CM061540.1, from coordinate 66,137,060 downwards.
TGCTAGAATAGGGTGAAATTATGTGTGGGTTGTGATTTATTTGTGTAGATTATAGTATATTGATGATGGGTTTCACTATTTCATGATTTAATTAGTTGGGATTGATGGGTAAAAACCCCAAACAACCAAAATAAGACTGTGGGTGAAAACCCCAAACTTTTGAATGCTCACTTCATCTTTGAAAAAGGGATGTGGGTGAACTTTTGGAATCCATGGCATCCTTGAAAGAGGAATATGAGGGACAAAACAATAGTGGAAAATAATGGATGTAGTTTACTATATTCTTGCGATCTTAGTAATAAGGGTGAATAGAGAGTAGACTATGTTTTGGGCATCTTCCCAGAAATAGGGATGCCCAATTGAGGTGTTGGATGGCTTTAATTAACATAATTGTTAGATACTCAAAAGGGTAAATGAGTGACATCTTTGAGACATTGATTTCTAACTATCCTCAAGGACTTTCAACCAAGCCTACCATATCATTAACATTAAGAATTTGCATCGGATCATTATGTTCCAATGCATAACTTGCCCCTGGTAAAGCATAATCCCAAAATTCGTTTCTAATTGATTATGCACTAATTATTCTTAGCCTCGAATTAGTCCTTTAGAAGCCCAAAAATTGTCTTACACATTTCAAAACATTCAAAATCCCCCCAAACATTCGTATAGCATATTTGAATTTAACAAGTAACTTTAATTTGAAACTATTTTAATCACCACTCACATTGTTCCTCTAGGATTCGACCCCGACTCAAAGTTGGGTACTTATATTGATGGAGACCACCTTGAACTTAAAGTGATGTGTGAGTTGAGCATTATCAGTTTGCAGTATTCTATTCACCTACGAGCCACTAAAATGTACTGTGATTTGTAAGAAATCTATTGGTTTAGTTTTATGAAGAAGGACATTGCATAATTTGTAGCCAAGTGTACGAATTATCAGTAGGTTAAGGCTGAACATTGAAGGCCTATTGGTATACTTCAATAGTTTAGCATTCCCACTTTGAAGTAGGAGATGGTGAATATGGATTTATAACAAGGTTGCCTCTTATGCATTGTCAACACAATTTGATATTAGTAATTATAGATCGAATAACCAAGTTATCTTATTTCTTGCCAGTTCATACTTCGTATTCAGCTGACTATTATGCTAGAATCTATCATAAGGATTTGGTAAAGTTGCATGGGGTTCCATTGAACCTTATATTAGACAAAGGTACTTAGTTAACCTCTCACTATTGGAAGTATTTTCTAAAAGGTCTTGGTACCCAAGTCTATCTCAGTATGACTTTTTATCCTCACACAGATGGTTAGGAAGAGAAGACCATTTAGATTTTAGAGGACATGTTGAGGGTTTGTGTTATTTACTTCAAGGTAGTTTGGATGACCATTTACCTTTGATTGAGTTTTCCTCCAACTACAGCTATCACTCTAGTATTTAGATGGATCTTTGTGAGGTTATCTATAGGAGAATATATAGATCTCCTATTGATTTATTTGAATTAAGTAAGGCTACTTTTATAGGGCCATATTTAATATTGGAGGCGTTGTAGAAATATCAGTTGATCTACAAAAGGCCGAAGACAACTAGAGTCATCAAAATTTTTATGCAGATGTTATAAGAAAAGATCATAATATTAATGTTGGCGACTTGGATTATTTGAAAATTTAGTCTATGAAAGAGGTGAAGAGATTTGGCAACATAGGGAAGCTCAGTCCCTGCAATGTTGGCCCATATAGAATTTTGAGTAAATTTAGAAAGATAGCTTATGAGTTAGAGTTTCCTGCTTATTTGGAAACAATGCATCCAACATTTCATGTCTCTTTGCTAAGTAGTGTATTGGTGATTCAACTTATGTTGTTCCCTTATGGATTGTGTATGTGGAAGATATTTTCTCATTCAAAGAATCCCCAGTTGAAATCCTGACCGTTATATTCGTAGGTTGAGGAATAAAGAAGTTCCCTTGGTTAAGGTCCTATGGCGAAATAAGTCTATTAGGGGAGCTACTTAGGAAGCAGAAGTAGATATGCATGCCAAGTATCCTCATCTTTACTCCACGAATTTAGATTTAACTTAAGGTAATGGATTACACTAAGTAACTCTCCTATTCTCTATTTTAGTTATATAACCATCCTTATGTCATTGCATGCATTTATGAATTCAGTTCAGTCCATGTATCATGTTCAAGAATCAGTTAATTAATCATGGTTTAGCTCATAAGTATTCACAGTACGATCTCAGTTTCCTTAGTATCTTAGCTTAACCAGTTTCATTCGAGGATAAATGACACCAAGGGACAGATATTATTGTATCCCATAAGATTATAGGCTCATTTTATCTCTTAGTTGCATGTTTAAGGAGTTCAAGGAATGAATTTTCCACTAAGTATAAATGACTGACTTAATTATTCTCAAGACCCCAAAATTTCAAGGATTTTATTTTTGGCCTCCCGAAATCTAAAACGTTGATTTTTTAGTTGAAACATGTTTATGGATGTTAAAGGAGTGTGCTGAAAGAGTTTCATAATTTTTGGATGGGGTTCATGGTGATTTCAAACCCCGGAGGTAGTAAGCCTCTATGCTTTTTGTGTGTCACGAAGGTTATACTTTGCAATGACTTCTGTGTCACAGAGGCACGAACACCGTCATAAGGCCCGTGACACGGAGGTTAGTCTCTGCGATAACCTCTGCACCACAGAGGCAGTATTATTTTGTGCCTTTAATTAAAGGTTCAAGGGATAATTTAGTCATACCCCCTTATGCCCAAATGTTCCAAACACTGATTAAAGCCAAAAAAGGGCTTCATGGTATCGCTAAGTACAATTTGAAAGCATGAATCATGAGATAATGGGACTAAGGTCGTAAAGAGGGATTATAATATTTGAGTTGGAATACTTGGAAACCTGAGATCATACACTAAACACATATGAACTGAATGATGACTATATATAAATATCTGAATTGGAGACATGATTTATGGACTTAACTAAATTCACAATTTACATGGATGTGAATGAATTACCTTATGGACTAGCAATATTCATGAAAATTAGGATAGTAAGACTAGATGGAAAAACGGAAAAGCATATGATCTTATCTGTCTGATTCCTAACCTGAATTAATGGATATAAGGACTAAATCATACCAAAAGTTTATACTTATGTGGAGTATTTGTCCAACACTCTTTGTAAGAAGCTCTAATAACTTTAGGGATGAATGAATTCTTGGGCATGATCTGAACAAGATATTTGAATAAGGAATCTCAATATGGATCTAACTTTGTAACATGAAACATAGACACCTATAAACAAAAGTTAGGATAGAATTACTATGCCTTAAGAAATGCAATTGCTACTTTCAAGCTTAGACATAAATCTCATATACTCCCGGAACTATACGTTTCCCCCATTAATACTGCGCTTAACTTAAGGCCTCTTATAATCTTAACAAGAGTATTGATAAGTCTATCTACTAAAGCCTGAGTTGAACTAAATTCTCTCATCGTGTTGAAGCCTACTCAAAGTCAAGACATACCACACATAACACCATAATACTAGTGTAAACCACAGATTCAATATCCCATGTGTTTTTGAAGCTCTATTCTCAAGAATAATACTCCTTACCACAACAACAACTAACTTCAACCTTTTAGTAGGAATTCACTAACACATAATGCATTTATCCACTTATTTACAAACATGACCTTTCAAGCCTATCATTATAACCACATATGAACTTCTAGGCAACCAACCCTTCATAGGAATTTTTCAACTAACTATGACATACAAAAAGTTTTTCCTCAATCTTTCTTTACACTTATAGCCTTAGATAAAACAAGCATACAACAATCTTCCCCAACAAGAAACATTTACTCTCTCCCATCTAAGAAATTGTTCATCCCCACTATTATTTCATAAGGAGAGGTCACTAAAAGGTTAGAACATAAGGACTTGAAGCATGAAATAATACAACCCATAACGTTACACTTAACTGAGTCCTGAGAAATATAATTCCAAAAGAATGAATTCATTTAATAGATAAAAACTGAGGACACACATGACATACTCTAAATTTCACTGGTCATTGATAGTGCACCATGATTTTTGGGAACTGAGCATACTATAAAGTATGAGTACATTAGTCATGAGTTACATGACATGAGTTGGAGTTTATGAATTCATGGAATATGATTTGTACTGCTGAGTGAACTCGAAATCCTCATACTAAAAACTGGGAGCACACAAGATTTTATGGGAAATGCTTGAATATGAGTTAAGATTAATGGGTTAACTTGTAAGGCTTGAGTAGATGTCGTAATAACTGAAGTACAATAATTCACACAGATAATAATGGGTTGGGTATCTTCCTCCCCTACTGTTGTTCTATAATATACTGGCATCACTACAAATATATGAGATTTTGACTTGGTTTCATGTTCTATCATCCCCCCCTTAGATTTAAGCAATATTCTAAGTTTGTGGACACCTTTAAATAAATTCTAAACTGAACTGCAACTACTCTACTCTAGATTCTGAAATATAACGCTACACATAAATAATAAACTCATCCTAAAGGACTGCACGTGATAGTCTAAAACCCACTGCCAATATTCTTTCTAAGATAGAATTCTTAACTTTCTATAGCCCCAATAGTCATCATATAATAACTTAAACACTTACTAACTTAGAATTTCAGGAGGGTTACCATACCCTTAGTTTACAACATCTAGAATCTTAAACTTTTCTTTTTATTTACTCAATTATCCAAGATTCAAACTTAGATTCTAGCACTTAACATGGATATTCCCAAATTTGTAACGAACTATGATAAATTCATTCTTGATCACTCCCATAATATATACTATCCCATATCATATTGTATATACCTCTAGATCATGCTCACAACATTATACTTAATTTTGAATCAATAAGCTTAAATTAATACATACACTAATTCAAGCCTACTAGTTCACCTTTCATATAGCTTGCCTATGGATACATAATCTACTAAATTAGAATAACACTATTTCCACTTTACTACTTCTAAACTTCTAGGTTCATGCTTCTAACTCTAGGTGATATTCTTTCATAGGATTCTGAGAAGGGGTCTGTTGTAATACCCCGTAATTCTACCTATCTTAAAATCATCCCAAAAATGTTAAAGGATTTCTTTAAGAGATGAATCCACTTTTATACATGTGGAATTTTCAATATTTCACTTTGTGTTATGTGGGAAATTCAATAAGCTTTCCATCGATACCAAATTCGCTCAAATCCGACACACGAGCGAAGAGTGAGAGCCTTTTTAGTGAGATAGTCTATCACCTGAGCCATCGACGCATCACAGAGCATGCCAAAATGACAATCATCAAAATCCAGTGATCATCCACAATTATGGCGCATCGTGCCAAGACTCAAATTCAAAATTATCCTTTTTCTAGTGAATCATCGCGATGTCTCCGCATCGCGCCAAACTTGTAGGTTGAAAACAAAGTGGTAAGGATATTTCACCACATTGCGCCGTCATCCCAGTTCCCAGTTGGCAATTTCTATTGGCACGACGTAATAGCGCCGCATCACGCCAGGTGCCCAAATTGGGTTTTTAGTGATGAAAAATAAAAACCCTCTAAGGGTAATTGGGTCTTTTTCCATGACCTAGATCAGCCTTTAACCACAAAATTATTCCCTAAAAACCCTATTATATTCATTTTCCTCACTTTATCTCAAGAACAAAATCCTTCTCTCTCAAGAATATGAACCCTAACTCTCAAATTCAAGGGCCAAATTACAAGAACTCTCCATCAATCTTTCCAAATTTATTAACTTAGGTATGCATAGTGTTCATTCATGGATTCCTTTCATCCTTAAAGCCTAAGAATCAAGTTTTAAATAGTGTATTATGAATATTATGTTGGGGGTTTATTATGTTTATCTGATTGTTGTTGTATGGTTCCCTAGTTGGAATCTCAATGTGTTTTTATGGGATTATGTTAGTAAATGAGTTTAAATCCATGAATTGAGTGGTTTATGAGGTGTTAATTGATGATTATACCTATGCCCTAAGTGGTGCATGTAAGGTGTTTGATAAAATGCCTAGAAGACTGGAAATTATGTAATATAGCTCAATTGTGACTTAAGTGATGGATTCATGTTTTATCCTTATGTTCATATTACTCTCATGCTGTTGATGTGCAATGTATATGTTTGTTGGAATGCTCATGATGCTAGAATATGGAATTATGACATTGTTTAGATGCATTCCTTCCATGTACAATATTATTATAACAATGTACTTCATGAAATCCCCAACTTATTGTATTATGAATTATTGATATTGGTCATGTGTTCAAGAAGTGTCAAGTCTTGTCAATTTCATGCAATCGAGTCCTGGGGGTACTTGTACCCAACAATTTAGTTGTGTGCCTAGATCCAATGTCAGTTTTCACGATACTCTCAGACAAGCCATGATTAGTAGAATTCAGTCAGCTATGTGACTCAGGAAAACTCAGTACACTCAGTATCAGTCCAGTCTCATTCACTAATATCAGTAATATCAAGAATCTCAGTGATCTCAGTCAGTCAAAATGTCTTAGTAGTATTCAGTCTGGACCTTAATAAACTCAGTACGCTAGTAGAACTCATTAGCATTCTGTTAGTTAACAAAATTCAGTAGTATTTCATCGGGACAGAAATCCAGTGAACTCAGTTCAATTTAATTATTCAGTTAAATCAGTAACAGATCAGCCGAGCCTAGTATGAACTAGGAAATTAGTTTTGTGTCTATTAAGTTGGGAGTAGTATTCAGCACCGAGTGAACCCAGGAATGAGGACACACGCTGTCAGCCAGTAGAGGGTATGATACTTCGTAGCAATCCCTACGTTCAAGAACTATGTAGCAAGTGTAGGCTAAGATGTACCCCTATGAGTCTAGGGACTATACATATCATTTGATTTTTCCTTACAAGAGGGGTTGGCGGAAGAGCTCCTTATCAGAGAAAGTTTACTCATAGCTTGTCTTTACCCGTGGCATGGTACTGACACCCTTCCATCTGGGGTTACAGGTTGGACCCCACCAGTTCTGATTCAGGGCATGTCAGTTAGATAAATTCTTCCACAGTTTTAATTAAAAAAATTTAGGCCAGGTTGGTTGAAATGGCAGCTTGCCTCAGGAATCCTTTGCGATAAGAAGTTTCCTCTCAAGCTTAAAGGCAAATTCTATAGAGTTGCAGTACGGCACGGAGTGCTGGCCGGTTAAGAACTCTCACATCTAGAATTTGAAGGTGGTGGAAATGAGGATGTTGCATTGGATGTGCGGTTTCATGAGGGCTGACAGGGTTAGGAATGAGGATATTTGGGACAAGGTAGGAGTGGTATCAGTGGAGGATAAAATTTGGGAATGGAGGTTGAGATGGTTTGGGCATATGATGAGAAGGGGCAAGGATGCTCCAGTTCGTAGGTGTGAGAGGTTAGCCTTTGATGGTTTCAAGCTGGGTAGGGGTAGACTGAAGAAATACCGGACAGAAGTAATTAGATGTGACATGGAGAAATTATAGCTCACTGAGGACATGACCCTTGATAGGAAGGTTTGGAGGAAGAGTATTAGGGTAGAGGGCTACAAGATGTGGTTAAGTCATAGGCTGGAGTTAGGAGAGTTTCGTGTAGCTTGGTTGGTAGGTCTAGGGTTGGGGGATAGGGGTGACTTTTATTGGTTCATGTACTTATTTGAGGTTGTTGTATCATTGTTATTTTATCATGTTGTATGCTTGCGATATTTGAACACGGTCTCGGTCCTTTTCTTGAGCCGAGGGTCTATTGGAAACAACCTCTCTACTTCTTTGGATGTAGTGGTATGGACTACGTACATTCTACCTTCCCCAGACCTCACTATATGGGAATATACTGGGTTTTTTGTTATTGTTTTTGTAGTTTCAATTACAGAATTAGGACTATCAGATATAGTCACACAGTCTCAGTAATAGAACTCAGATAGTTCTTTAGATATTAGGATTGTCAGGTACAGTCACTCAGTACAGTACGGAACTCAGCTAGTTCCATTAAATTTCAGAACTGTCAAACACAGTCACCCAGTTAATATTATATTAATTATAAGAAATTCATGTTACAAATATTAAGATTTTAGGACGGTCAGATATAGTCAATCAAACCAGTTCTTCATAATCAGAACTGTTAGAAACAATCATTCCTTTATAAGTAATACAACATCTGTTCCTCAGCACTCAATAGACTTAGTCATTCAGTACCCCAGTATTAGTCCCCAGATATCAGAAAATCCACGTTATTAGAATTCATGAGTCTGTGTTATCACGATCTCAGTTACAGTTACGTAATCATGCTTATATTCTCACGTTCATGTTATTCATTCAATTAGTATTGTTCATGTATATGAACTATTGCATCCAACTACCTTACTTGCATACCAGTACATTCAACATACTAATGCATTTGCGCTATGGTGTTTTATACCATAGGTTTAGATGTACGAGCTACAGAGCATCCTTAGTAGATTAGAAGTTTAGCAGCCAGACTAGCAGTGATTCCTTATCACTCGAGGATAGCAAGATTATTTTATTACTTTATTATTTCAGTAGTTACGAGTTTGTTTGGGACATGTCCCATTGACTCCACAAATTTCAGATAGTTTAGAGGCTTTCGGACTACAACATATTTTAGACAGTTTATTTCAGTTTTGGGTATTGTTATACCCCATTACAGACATTATTTTACATTCAGTATTAGTTGATTTTTGAACCTTGTGGGCTTATAACTTATATTATGCATAATTACACTATATTATTCAATGCTTAGTCACAGAAATCAGTCATGGGTTAGCTTGTGGTCCTTTGGTATTATGAACATCGTGTAGAGTTCCAGGTACCAGAATTGGGGCATTACAAACTTTGTATCAGAGTCAGGATCAACAGTTTCCTAGGAAGTCTGAAAATCCGCATCTAGTTGAGTTTTGTGCGTGGGCTTGTTGTGTAGTAGGTTATGAGATATTTTAGGAACAGTTTCTCTTCTTTAAGTATTCATGTCATGCTTGTGAGTATAAGATCAAATTTTACTCTCAGTCTAATCAATTCTCTCTCTCATTTATAGAATATGCCTCCCAAAGTGACTAACGAAAGGAGAATGGGAAATCAGTCAGCACCTCAGTCCATTCAGGCAGATCCTCTGGATGAGCACGTCTCTTATGATGAATTTAGGACTGCATTTACTACTCTAGCCAATTCATTCACAACTCTGAACGAACGGCCAACAACTGTTCTGGATAACTCATTGGCTAATTTTGCTGCAACAAGGATTCGGGACTTCACCCGAATGAATCCTCCTCTATTCTCCGGTTCTAAGTCTGAAGAGGATCCAAAGGAGTTCCTCGATCAAGTTCAAAAATTCACATATATCATGGGAGTGACTTCCAGAGAGAGTGCAAAGTTAGCTGCCTATCATCTACAAGATATAGCCCATACGTGGTTTAAAAAGTGAAAGGTAGATAGGGGTGAAGATGAAGGCCCCATAGAATGGGAAGAGTTTTCTATGGATTTCTTAGATAGATTTTTTCCCCTAGAGAAAAAAGAATCCAAAGTTTTAGACTTCATCAACCTAAGACAGGGTGGTATGAGCGTAAAATAGTTCTCTCTCAAGTTTACTCAGTTAGCTAGGTACGCTCCCCATATAGTAGTAGAAAGTAGATCTAGAAAGAGTAAGTTTGTGTCTGGGATATCAGGTAGAGTTGTTAAGGAGTGCAGGACTGCAATGTTGATTAAAGAGATGGACATATCTAGGCTTATGGTCCATGCTCAATAGATTGAGGAGAAGAAACTTAAGAAGAAGGAGAGGGAAAATAAGTGGGACAAAACTGGTAATTATAGTTTTTCTAGCCAGGATCGCATGGTGGTAATCGTTCTCAGCACAGATAGATGTTCCCAACCCCATTTCCATCTTCATCTAGTGCACCAACACCAAAGTTCAGAAATGACCGTAGAGATGGGGCACCAGGCTTTGAGGCCTAGGGTAGTGAGAGCAGGGTTTTTACTCATCCACTTTGTTAAGAGTGTGGTAAGCATCATAAAGGTATATATAGAGTTGGAAGTGATGTGTCTTTTGGAGGTGGAGAGACAAGTCACAAAGTTCGATATTGTTCTAGGACAGGTCCTCGAAGTCAGTATGGTCGTTTTTCAGCTCATTCCGGTCGCCCGAATCAGCAGGATGCCAATTCCATCGCTATAAGTGGGAAATTCCCAAAAAAACTATGCACTTCAGTGACGATAGGTTCAGGAAAGTCCTCCTGATACAGCCGCGGTATGTTACATATCCTCATTTACATGTTCTCATTTCTTCAGATTAAGTAGCTTCTTATCTTTTGTAAATCCTTGGATAACAGTCAACCTTAAGGTCAGACCAAATGTTAATAGGACCTTTTTACTGTATCTAACCCAGTGAGTCAGTCTAACACAGCTCGATAGGTATACAGTAACTATGCAATTTTGAAAACTCATAAAGACAGGCCTTCAGGGTCTAGCCGACATGCCCCTCTCTGAATTGATTAGGGTCCAACCTGTAACCCCAGTTAGAATGGTGTCAGTACCATTCCATGGGTATAGACAATGGCTATGTGGTTCCATTAAAAAGTCGTCCCTAAGCACTAAGGGTCACCCTCTATTGGCAGTTTCTCAGGTGATATCGGCATTACCCTTGACTGGTATGTAAACATCTTATCAACCCTCAACTAGCAGGTTGATATCTCAACCTATGTTGGCTACATGGTTCTAGAAAGAAAGGACTTCTACTAAGGATCACACCCTCTAGTGACAAGTGAGCCCCTATCATCCTACTCCCAAATGAATGACACTAATTATAAACTGAACTAACTAGAATGAGTTTCACCGAGTTCTATAATTGACTAAGTAATAATATTCGTGACATTGCTGAGACTATTCTGTATCTACTATGATCTAGGTAAACAACTAGATTTCTCAGGTATTAAATACCCCAGGACTCGATAGTATCAATAGTAAGACGTGGCATAATCTTGAAAGCATACTAGCTAGTCACTTAGTCCTGATTCATTCATTGAGTCATTTTTTCAGAAACTTGCAAGGCATGAAATTGTAAATTAATGGGAAGACATGCTAACATGTCATGATTGCATTATTTAATTAATAGATCCATTTTAACAAACACTTGGGGAGTATAATTATTTCATATAATAATAGTAAGTATATATAAGTATCAAGGCTACTACATTAACATTGTAAATGCAAGGATTGAACATAAAAATCACATAATACATCACACATGCTATCTTAATTTAATGAAAACTTATAATTAATCATGGATTGAAGACCATATAACAATACACACATGAACACAATTCAACACAAACATGTAATTCATGGAATCTCAATATTTTATTTTGATAAACAGGATTCTCCGGCTCCATAGGTGGTAAGGACCCATGAATGAACATCTAACATTCCTAGGAGGATGAGCTTCTTGAAGTTTCTTGGTGAAGTTCTTGAGGATTGCTCTTGGTTCTTGAAGGCTAGGGTTTTGTTAATTGAGAGAACGCTCTTGATTTTGCGGAAAATTGAGTGAAATAGTGACTAATTAGGATATTAGGGATTAAATCTCATGTTTGGGGCTGATTAGGGTCATGGAAAAAGACCCAAATGCCCCTGGAAAGAATTAAATTTTCATTATTGAAAATCCCAATTTTGTCCATCACCACAATATGGTGGTATCACAGTGAGAAATTGGATTTTGGTTGCTAGTGCAGTCAAAGGGCTAGTGTTAAATTGCACATTGGCTCGATGCGTAGGTATCACGAAGTTTAACTGGAAAGTGACAATTGCAAAATGATACTTTGGCGTGACACGTCATTATCACGTTGGCATACTGGAAAAATACAATTGGGAACTAGGACTTATCCATGACATGCTGGAATTACGGTGTTTTAATAATAACTGACAATTTTGCATTTGGCCTATCACCGCGATGCGGTGCTTCTTAGTTTGTCACACTGTTTTACAAAAAAGGCCATAACTTCTTACCTGGATATCGGATTTGGGTGAATTTTATATTGTTGGAAAGATGACTGAATTTCCTAAACAATGGTGGGTCTTAGACTTGAAAATTCTAAGTGCATTGAAAATTTTATCTAGAACTTCCCATGTACTAAGACTAAACTAAGCTAGGGAAATATGGGGTATTACAATATCTTTCCCTTGGAAATATTTGTCCTCGAATGAGACTGATTAAGCTGAGAAACACTGATAGACATGAGTTTACATACTGAATATACATAATTGAAGTATGAAATACGTGACTGAATCTAATTCATAAATGCATGACTGTCATGAGGATAATGTGCAACGGTAACAGATACCAAGTTCGTAATTGTAATTGAACATATAATCACAACAACATTTATGGCCTAAGGCCACACTAAATCTGAGCCACATTTTATAAGTGTGGCCTATACCAGTAAAGACCATGCTTTTAAAGTGTAACCTTAGTTTGTAAGTTTTGGCGACATTACCTTTGGCAACCCTTGTAAAGCGTGGTCTTTAATTGTATAGGCCACACTTGTAAAATGTTTCCAAATCATGATATAATTTTCAAAATTTATTCATATATATGGATACATTTTTAAGTGTAATAGTATTATAATTTAAAAGATAACATTTTAAAAATATAGTCTAAATTATCATTAAAATTTTCTCTCCCCCCTCCAAAATATTTTCATTTCCCTCCAAATTATTATTAACCAAAAATAGTAGAGGAGAGGATATTAAAAATAAAAATAAAAACTAAACTATCAGAAACTACTCGAATAGTGAACCAGGAGCTCTCCGCCGTTGAATAACACCGACACACCATCGAGGGAGACCATCGGTGAGGGGTGACCACCGGCGAGGGGGAGGAAGGACAACCACCGGTGGGTCAATATCTCCTTTTGGTTTGTTTTTCTCAATCAGTGAAATTGAGCACCCTTTTCTTTGTTTTGTTAATTTTTGAGATAGGTTTTGGGAATTTGTTGGTTCTTTTGATTTTCTTGGATTTTGGGAATGCCAATTTGGGGTGTGTTGTGATTCCACTTTATACGATTGAGAATGTGACGAGTTTGGTTATAACTTTCGGTGATTATTTTAGATGTGCTAGTATGTAGTAAATTCGTAAATCCTTTTTGTTGATTTATGATTCTTGAATTTAGGTTTTGACCAATTCATGAATTTGGGTTTTTATCATTCATGAATTTATGTTTCTGTGATCACTGTAGATGTGCTGAATTCGAACATTCTTTTCGTTATTTTATCAATTTTCGATTGGTTTTGGGAATTTATTGGTTCTTTTAAGTTTTGTAATTTTGGGGGTTTATGGGGTTTATGTGTAGAAGGACTGTCAATTTGGTGTTCATTTTTTATTCATAAGAAGAAATATGTTGTAGTTCCTAAACGATTGAAGAGAATATGAAGATCTCTGTTAGAACTTTCTGTGATCACTGTAGATGTGTTGTTATGTGTTAAATTTGAACACCTGATGTTGGTGTATTAATGTTATTTCCATCGGTAGAACTATTACTATGATTCATATTCGTAACACTTCTTTTGTTATTTTTTGTTCAGTAAGATCGAGAGTATCCAAAAGGATTGAGAGTTGTAGAGCAATGTACTGAAGTAGTAGTATCCGCGATTGTTGTCACATTGAGACGACTTCCAGTGGAGGTATTGTCAGTACTTGAACCTACTTATGGTTTTGATGTATCTGTGTGATTATGTTCTCCTTCATATGTTGCCACCATAATAGACTAATCTTTTGTGCTTCTCTGAACCTGTCAAAAGCCAAATGCAGAACTTATTATTAGAACATGCATGCAAACTGACTCGAATCAAACAAATTCATTCTTCATAGTCATTGAATAGGGGTTTAATTATAGTTTTTATCATCTTATTGGCATGTCAGGTAGGTGCAAATTCCAATAAGTTCAACATGTTACAGTTAGTAGATGCATATGTAAAGCTCTCTGAACTTACTGTAAAAAAAATTACGTGTAAGTTATTCTAGTAATATGAACTGAGTGTAGAAAGATTTTATTAAACTCAATATCCTTTTTTTTCTTCTTAAAATTTGTAACAATTTTGAAAACAAACTCTTCAATTACATGGCTTGGAGGAATATGCTTCCCATTTGTGTACTTATGCAACTTCATTGGTTTCAGCTGTAAGACTTGTGTCATCGTTTGTGCTCTGATTTTCAGTAACTAGTCTGATGTCACTAGAAGAAATCTCCAATTTGGGGACATTTTTAGTTACTTTAGATGTTTCAACTCCCTTTGGTTTTAGTGTAACTAATTCCTCATTAACAACACTTTTCTCCTTCTTCTACTAAAATTGGTGATTCATTTTTGGCAACAGCCTCAGTAGCTTCTTGCTTATTTTTTCCAGTAGCTTCAGTTAGCTTTTCCTGTACAATGGGCACTGGTTTTGAAACTTCTTTCTTAGGTTCTGTTATAGTGCATGGACGTGTCTAGTTGATTTTATGCATGTGTTTGTAATAAAGGAAAAATTACAATTATGTACTATTAAGAGTTATTTAAAAGGTCTGTATCATGCATAACATTTTAAAAAGTTTCTTTATGATTAAATATGTGGAACTTATAGTTTCCTTTAGCTACTCTGATTGCTTTTGTATGTTACAAGATCTAATTTAAATATTGTCCTTATTTAGGAATGCTCTCGACTTATTTGGTAATACCTGCATTTTTTAAAGACAACTTTCCTAAATGGTTTGTAGGATCACACTCGTAAGCCACTTTCAGAATATAGTTACCAATTATTCCATCTTTGATATTTCAATCTAAGAACCCAATCATATCCTTTTCAACTGATAGGAATCGAATAAATGTTGTTTGTCAATTACAATGTAGCAGCCTGATGGAAATTGTACATTAGTTGGTGTTATACAGATAATTTTTGTTCATATTGCTCCAGTGTGGTTAACTGGTATCGTCACTATTCCAGATCTACTAAAATTGTATTTTTCATTTGTGCTCTTGTTGTTTGAGATTTAAAAATACTTTGTAGTACTTTTCTTTTAATGCACATGTGTAGTTCTGTCTGTATAGACTATGGAGGATTGGTTGTATTTTTGAGTGAACCTTAGAAACACCTTTTATAGATCCATGGATCAATACTCTTCGGTTTGCAGTACGCTTAAACTGCTTCATGGAAGCAATCTTTACATATATACAGATGAATGTTGAAGGTGGTAGGGCTTAAATTATTTTTTTCCCTGCTGTTCGGAAAGATGTTATCAATTATCACCCTAAGTATCAGCTATAAGTAAATCAATTATCACCTCATTTACTCATGCTACAATTAACTTACAAGTTAGAAAATGCCTATCTTCTTTATTTCTTGAGGTTTAAAATATCACGGTACTGAATGATGTTAGCTTGTTCAGCCTGGATAAATGCATTGCTGATTCAGTAGGATACTGCTCCCTAGTTTTCATCTATTTTTCCTCTTGTCCTATTCAACTTGCTTGCTGTAAAGTGCAACCGTTCCATCAGTGGTCTTGGGGCACGTGTCTTCTTGTCAAAACCCCTTACACAAACAAACCCTGCAGTACTTGATCAGAAAACAAACAAACCCTACAGTACTTGATCAGAAAACATAGATATAGTACTTGATTAGAAAACAAATAAAAGATTTTGTAGCAAGGTATAACACTTCTTTCCCTTGGCTACACGAAGTATTACTACTTCCCATAATTTTGTTTTAATGATTTTGTCTAGAGAGTGTGAAAGGCAAAAAGGGAACTCACCAGACATACTTGTTCTGATGCTTGATGCAATGACAGCTTAATTTGATATTCATAATTCCATAGTGATGCAACATGCACACTTTTCACTGATTTATTTGATAGTGAAATAACATACCTCTCCAAAAGCAATGTTGGATACTTTTTGTGGTTAGGCCTGAAAAACAGAGAACACACTTAATGTTATTTTACTTCCAAAGCTTTTGTAAAAATAAATGAGATTTAATTTTTTAGTTTTTTTACCTTTGAAAATTGTTGGTATAGAGGCTACAAAGTAAACTACCCTTCTTAGTAGATTCCATAGCCAACTTCTTGGGACGTCAATTGGATTGAGGCCTGGAGTCATGAAGTCATGGTCCGTAAACACCTGATAAATAACAAAAGTGTTGCTATTCTAACGTTATCAAATGCAAAAATTGCTTATGTAGGGCATGCTTGAGTTGAGAAAATGTTGATTGTATTTACCTCGTTAACCTGAAATCATTGCCTTGTTTTACAACTATGAAATTGTCTCTTGCTGAGATCATTTGTAAATAGTTGTTTATGTTGCTTCTGCGAATGACTGCTAGAGCATTCTTGTTGTTATTCAAAGGTTGTGAAACAATAGCTGGCTTTGGGGAAGGCTTATTACTTAGAGCCTTTTCCACATTGTGAGTAGTCTGAGAATTGTTAGCAGGCTCTCCACTTCCAAAAAGGTATCCCAATAAAATGATGGTTAGAAATATTAGTTTATTCATCACTATAATATTAGAAATGTTGGGTTTCTTTTGTCAAATAACCACCATTATTTGAATTTTGTTCAGTAGAACAAAAGGTTTAACTTCTCCCTTCCACAATGAATCTTAACTGTTGTTCTAAAAACTGTTACTGGTCTTTAGGACTTGACTCTTTGAAAATAGTTACATGGGGCTGTTGTTAAATTATGGTCTTCATCTTAAATTGAGTTAAGATATTAAATTGCTAAACTGATCAAACTGCTCTTTATTTCCTCTGTTGGATGCTATTTCATGTTTCCTAGTGTCACTCTCTAAGAAAAAAGGTAGAAAAAAAGCCTGGTCAAGACTAAATGATTTTATGGAACTATGGATGTTTAGTTTGGTATCAGTGTTTCTTGTTTTGTGCCTTGGTAGGTATAATGTCATCAGCTTACCCTGTGAAATCCTGAAACCTTTTACAGAACCTGCCCTTCTATAAGTCATCCATTTTCTTGTATTCACTTATTTATCGGGGCTTTCCCGCGACTCTAATAAAATCATTGCCTTGTTTTAAAATTATAAAACTGCCTCTCACTGGGATAATTTGTAAATAGTTGTTTATGTTGCTACATCCTTAAAACTTGTTGTGGGCCTTCACTCGTTATTATTTGTACTTATGTTGGTAAGGCTAAGTTTATTTCATTTGTGTAAAACTAATATTGTTTGCCTCTATTTATAGTTAGTAAGAATGAAGCAGACATCAACTCTGTCATGCCTAGTTTTGTATCTACGTAACTATGTCATGACGAGTTTGCTTGCTGCAACCTGCTAATACCTACATAATCCATGAGTAACAGATAAGTAGTCTTTCACTGCTGTAGTTTTCCATCTTCTTTCATTAGCTTCATCCATTTGTATTGGTTGGCGTTGGGAAATCTTACATTTTAAGGGAACTTTAGTAGTTGTTTGAAGCGCGGAGCAGTTTCTATGGTGCCTTCTAAAAGATAATATGTCTACACCTTTTCATTTTATGCTAATATGTTGTGCTAAATTATGTCTGTTCCTCTGAAAATCAGTAGGCTTGTCTGATTACATGTCAAATGTTAAGTAACCATTTGTTTTTTGGACCAGTTTATCTCGATTGGTTATAACATTGTGTGTATTTTCTGATAAGGGGCTCAGTTGTCTTGTACGGGAACATTAGAAGTGGCTACTTAAATGAGTTATAAGCTAATAACTTAGAAGGTTCTTAGGGGTGCCATAGGACATCTTGGGGTATGGATTGCTGAGCTGATCTACTTCCACTATTAGTATGCACACTGACTCTCTTAACAAATGAAAAACTATGTTTGATTTAATGATACATCAAGATTTAGATATACCTATATGATTACTGTGATCAATCTCCGCCCAGTGCTTAAATTATTTTACCTCTCCTGGTATCTAGTGCTAAAATAGATAGAAGACTGCATTATTTGTGTCCTCAGCTTTTTCGAGCTCCTGATCTTCTTCCTTCTGTTGGGGTACTTTGTGATTATTGTCATTTGAGGCTATGTTGCTTGGACTCCTCAAAAATTTCATTGGTGCATGCCGAATCCGTCAAAATTAGTGTATTTTGGGAGGATCTGACAGGGTGTGATCATTTATTCAATATTTCTTGCAAGAAATAAATATTTTAGTGGTTCCATCGTTACTTCTCTTCTACTATTTTGACAAGCTCTTTTTTCTTTTCAGACAAACCTTCTGCATTGATTCAATTTGTATGGAGTGTAATGAGAGTATCTCCAATAGGGGAAAAAGGCATTAAAGTTGATCTGAGATATTAATCATTCAAAACTGTGTACAGAGCATGTTTTCCTCCCAGATTACCTAATAGAGTACAAGAGCTTAACTCTCTATCTCTAGCCTTAGCTTCTTGATGTATGAGTAGTTTTTTTGTTTGATCACTAAACTTGGAATTATGTTTAGGTTTTAGTTTTAGTTTTAAGTCTTGTGTATGTAACCTATTGATAAACAATACATGTTTAGTTACAAAAAAAATCTATTACAAATCTACATGTTTGAATTTTTATTAAGTTCTTTATTAGATGGTTCAATGCTTTTTTGAATAAGATAATAATATACAAAATAAATGCAAAATAAAATTATAATTTTTTGTAATATATCTATGGCTACATTTATCAAATGTTATTTTAGAGGGAGTAACAACAGCCACACTTTTTAAGTGTTGTAGAAAAGGTATGAAAGGCTGCATTTTAAAAGTGTAGCCAAAAATAAATCTACAGTCACGCTTTATCAAATTAAAGTGTTGCCAATGACAAGCTACAAAGCGTGGCCTTTATACCTTTGGCCACGCTTTATAAATGTAGCCGATCTGGCAACACTTGAAAAGCATGCCCTTTGAGCAAAGGTTACGCCTCTTTTGTCCAGGCCCCCAAAAGTATTTCCTAAAGTCCAAAAGTGTAACCTTTGATCAAAGGCCACACTTTCTGCTATTTAGGCCACGCTTTAAAAGAGTGGCCTTAGGCCAAAAATGTTGTAGTGGAACTGAATAAATCTAAGGAAGACTATTACATCAAGCTGAGTTTGAGTTTGTGGAGAATAGGTGAGGATACTTGGTCTCCTATGCATTTATTTAGAAAGGAGACATGGAATACAGAGTGTACTGAAGCTAGGTCTGAAGGAAACTCAAGCTCGTAAGCTACCTATCCAAAATGGCCGAGAATTCTTTATGGACCGTCATATCAGGGACTGAGTTTTCCCTTCTTGCCATATCTCTTCACTCCTTTTTGAAGAGATTTTCAAGAACACAAAATTACCATCTCAAACTCGAGATCCTTTCTACTCACATCTGCATACGATTTTTATCGTTTCTCAAATTTTTGTAAGTCTCATTTGAGGACGAATGTTACCACGGGGGAAATATTGTAATATACTGTACTTCTACCTAGTTTAAAATCATCCTAAAAATGTTAAAGGTTTTCTTTATGAGATGAATCCACTTTTAAATAGGTGGAATTTTCAATATTTTCAGCACTGAGTGAACCCAGAGATGAGGACACACACTTTCATCTAGAAGAGGGTGTGATCCTTAGTAGAAATCCCTACGTTCAAGAACTACGTACCCAGTGTAGGTTGAGATGTACCCCTACGATTCTAGGGACTATACATCTCATTTGAGTTTTCCTTACAGGAGGGGTTGACGAAAGAGCTCCCTGTCAGAGAGGGATTACTCATAACTTATTTTTACCTATTGCACGATACTGACACCTTTCCAACTATGATTATAGGTTGGACCCCAGCATTTGAGATTTAGGGCATGTCGGTTAGATGAATTCTCCCATAGTTTCAGTTACAGAATTAGGACTGTCAGATACAGTTACTCATTCTCAGTAAGAGAACTCAGATAGTTCTTCAGATATTAGGACTGGAAGATACAGTCACTCAGTACAGTTCGAAACTCAACTAGTTCCATTAGATTTCAGGACTATCAGACACAATCACCTAGTTAATCGTATATTAATTATACGAAATTCATGTTACCAATATTCAAATTTCACTACTATCAGATACAGTCAATCAGACCAGTTCTTCATATTCAAAACTGTCAAAAACAATCAATCCTTTATAAGTAACACGACATAAGTTCCTCAGCACTCAATAGACGTAGTCATTTAGTATCCCAGTATTAGTACTCAGATATAAAAAAATCCACGTTATCATAATTCATAAATTAGTGTTATCACGATCTCAATTACAGTTGCGTATTCATGCATGTATTCTCACATTTTTGTTGTTCAGTCAGTTAGTATTATTCATGCATATGAACCATTGCATTCATCCACCTCACTTTCATACCAGTAAATTCAATGTACTGATGCATTTGTGCAATGTTGTTTTATACCATAGGTTTAGAAGCACGAGATTTTGAGCATCCTTAGTAGATAAGACGTTTAATAATTATTTTATTAATTTATTATTTTAGTAGTTCATAGTTACTTGGGGACATGTCCTATCAATTTTACAGATTTTAGTCAATTTAGAGGCTTTCAGACTACGACATTTTTCCGATAGTTTATTTCAGATTTGGGTATTGTTACACCCTATTACAGACATTGCTTTATATTCAGTGTTAGTTAAATTTTGAAGGTTATGGACTTAAAACTTATATTCCGCATAATTACACTATATTATTCAGTGCTCAGTTACAAAAATTAGGCATGGGTTAGCTTGCGGTCCTTCGGGGTCATAAGCACCGTGTAACATTCCAGGAACCAGATTTGGGGCGTTACAAACTTGGTATTAGAGCCAGGTTCAATAGTGTCCTTGGAAGTCTGAAAAGCCACATCTAGTAGAGTCTTGTGCATGGGTATATTGTGCACCACACTTATGTGCACGAGGCTATAAGATGTTTTAGGAACAGTTTCCCTTCTTTTAATATTCATGTGATTCCGGTGAGCATAAGCTCAAATTTTACTCTCAGTTTAATCCTTTCTCCCTTTAGTTTATAAAACATGCCTCCCAAAGGGACTAACAAAAGGAGAATGGGAAATCAATAAGCACCTCAGCCCATTAAGGCAGATCCTCTGGATGAGGAGATCTCTCTTGCAGAATTAAGGATTGCATTTACTACTCTAGCCAATTCAGTCAAAACTCTGAACGAATGAACAACTACTATTCCGGCAAACTTAGTGGTCAATTCTGCTGCTGCCAAACTTAGTGGTCAATTCTGTTGCCGCCAGGATTTGGGACTTCACCCGAATGAATCCTCCCCTATTCTTCGGTTCTAAGTCTAAAGAGGATCCACTGAAGTTCCTTGATCAAGTTTAAAAAGTCACAGATATCATGGGAGTGACTTCTAGTGAGAGTGCAGAGTTAGCTGCCTACTAGCTACAGGATGTATGATGTTGGGCGTATTTATACCCCTAAGAACCATAATTTACCCATATTTTAGCTAAGTTTGGAGGATAAAATATATAGTTCCTGCACTTTTAGTCCATTTTCCTTTAAGTGAGCTAACCTATGTGATTAGCATGTTTTTCAGGTATTAATGATGAAGATTTCAGAACTTTGTGGACCTTTGGGCAGCAAAGGGAAACTTCACATATGAGGGAAGGCAGCTTTTGGAAGCTTGTGGACTGAATGTGATGCATGGAGAACTTGTCCCGGGAAAAATTAGTATTTCTAAATACTTAGGGATGCAGCAGTAACTTAGTAGGACAAGGATGTTATAAAAACCCTATTTGCTGAATTTTTCAATATTCATTCGATAATATTCATTCGATCATATTCATTCAATCATTAGTCATTATTCAGTTTACAGATTCTGTAAGTTTAGACAGAGAAAAACGCTAAGGCTAGAGCATCGGATAGGAGAACGACGTTCTTCCCCTTTTGACGCCAAGAATCATTCCCATCGCTAAGATTATTCTACGTTGTGGTATGATGATTATGTCTATTTTGATTTTCGTCGTATCCATGAGTATCTAAACTTCTCTGTTAGGGTTATGGAAACCTTGTAAGATACTATTTGTTGCTATGAGTTTGTGAATTCTTGATGTGTATGCTACTTATATCATTACTCTCTTCGTTTTAATTAAATTCTCATGGTTGCAAACATAGAGAACATGCCATTATAGCATTAACTTGTTCGGGAGAAAAGTTACATGTTTGGAAAAGAGAGTGTGACAAGGAAATAGGGCTTCTAACCTCTATTTACACGTTAATGCCTTAACCGGATTAACTTCTTGGAGAATTTGTACCATTTGTTATACACTTTAGGCTCGGGAGAGCTAAAGTGAAATAAATCCTTGATGGTTGGGAAACACTTGGATTTAGAATTAGAATACGATTCTCTATAAGTGCATGCATGTCTAAATTCCGCGTTACTCATAGTTAATAGAGAAGTAGAAACTACAAGGTGGACATAACCCTAACTTATTATTCTCTGTGATTAACCTTCACTAAACAAATCATTCATTCATTACTTTGATATTATTAATTCACGCCTAAATCAAAACCCCCCTTTTCCGTGGAATTTTCGACCAACAGTCTACTAACAATTGCAACACTTAGTGACCAAGTATTCCCTGTGGGATTCGACACCCAACCCAGTTGGGTTCTATATTTGACAGCGACCGCTTACACTTTCTAACGAGAGTTGTAATTTGGCGTTATCAAATTTTGGCGCCGTTGCCGGGGAATACGGTTGTCAACAAAGTTTGTGATAGTTAATAGACCCTTTGGTCAAAGATTCTTGAATTTTACTTTTTGTTTGTTGTTTTTGTTTTGTTCAGGTTTGGTAGAGTGCATGAAAAATACACGAAGATCTGGTAAGCCATTATTGCCCATAAATCCTGAACCACAACTTATTGGCAAAATGGATGCACAACGTGACATTGAAAGAAGGGCTGCTCAACAGGAGCAGGCTAGGTTAGCTGCGTTGGCAGCTGTTCAAGTGAATCAACAGAATATTGATAACCCAGGTCGGGCAACAAATCTTGATGAAGAGGACCTGGGTGATGATGAGTTATTAAATCCAAGGCATGCAGATGATGTGGCTGCACCAGTGAACAGGAATGTCAACAGAGATCGTCAAGCGAGAATGAGACCTGAACTCCGAGCTGTGCAAATCACTTTTGATGATGATGATGACGACTTGGACGGGGCTGGTGCCACAGGGGCTATTATTCCTCCGCCCTTGGCAGCCGGAGCCAAGTTTAATATCACTAGCACCATGATCCAGATATTGCAACTCAAAGGGTTATTTGGTGGACTTGCAGGAGATGATCTGAATATGCATCTGATCAACTTTATCTCAACATGCAAGGCGTTTGACAATCCAGGGGTTGGACAGAATGCGATCCGGCTGCGCTTATTTCTATTGTCTCTATCTGAAGAGGCAACTCTATGGTTGAACGAGCTAACTCCTGACTCTATCACTAATTGGAGTCAACTGAAAGACGCTTTCCTAGAAATATTCTTTCCGCCATCCAAGAGAGCACAATTACGAGATGAGATTAGTAATTTTTGACAGCTTCCAACTAAAGCTCTCCACGAAATATGGGAGAGGTTCAAGAAGAAGCTTATGCGGTGCCCAAACCATCAGATGACCAATATCCACTTGATGGAAATATTATACAGGGCTTTGAACTCAGTGACTAAGCCAGTGGTTGATAATGCTGCGGGTGGGTCATTCATGGACCTTACTTTTATTGAGGCTGGTGATATGCTGGATCGTATGACAAAGCAAAGTAGAGCTTGGCATACCAGGGATTCTGAGGTAGCAAGCTCTACTGTATCTACTGGCATGACAACAGAACAGAGGCGAAGAGAAGAGGAACGTGACCAAGATATGGCTCACATGAAAACGCAGATGGACCTTCTTACCAAGTATTTATTATCAGGGAAGACAGAAAAGGTCAAGGCTGTTGTATCACAAGGTAGAGATGAATCCGATTCTGAGGAGGAAGCAAATTATTTGAATAATCAGGTGGGTTTTCGAGGCAATGCCCAAGGAAACCAAGGTCGGAACTATTATGAAAAATATGGATACAAGGACCGAGACCAATGGAATTGGAAGAATAAGAATGACAGGAGCGGTTTGTATGTCCCTCCTGGAAATCGTGAAGCTGTTGCAACTAGTTCTGGGAAGATGTCCATGGAGGACATGATGGCCAAGCTTTTTAAAGGAGCGGACGCAACCAACACAGGACTAGATGAGGTAAAAAATGATTTTTCCTCAATAAATCAATTGGTTGACTCGCATTCCACTGCAATAAAACAGCTGGAACAACAAATGAGTCAACTATCAGCGACATTCAATCAAAGAAACGATGGCACCCTACCTAGCGACACCATGTAAAATCCAAGAAATGATGGATCATGTATGGCTATTACTACCAGGAGAGGTAAGGTGTTGGAAAATCCATCCAAAGGCAAACAGGTGGTTGATAATACAGAAGAGAATGTGATTGAAGCAGATTGTGATGATTCTGTAGAAGCTGAAAGTCAGAACGTTCATGACACTACAATTAGACGTCACCATCCTGAAAAGATTGATAATCTAAAGCAAGATAAAAAGGAAGTGGTGGAGAAAACTATTCCCCTTCCACCACCACCTTTTCCTCAGAGACTGAAGAAGAAAGCTGATGACACCAGGTTCAGTAAATTCATGACTATGTTGAAGCAGCTGACTATTAATGTTCCTTTGGTGGAGGCGCTGGAACAGATGCCTGGGTACTTTAAATTCATGAAGGACCTTTTGACAAAGAAGCGGGCAGCAAGCTACAAGCTGGCAGATAATGTTCATCATTGCAGTGCAATTGCCACGAGGTCTTTAGTACAGAAGAAGGCAGATCCTGGTGCTTTTACTATTCCTTGCATAGTTGGATCGTTGGATTTTGCTAAGGCGTTGTGCGATTTGGGTGCTAGCATAAATTTGATGCAGCTATCTATTTACAGAAAGTTGGGGTTGGGCGATCCTTCACCAACCAATATGCGGCTCGTGATGGTTGATAGGTTGGTAAAATGACCTGTTGGTATCTTATATGATGTATTGGTGAAGGTTTCTACCTTCATTTTTCCTGCAGACTTTGTTATTTTGGATTACGAGGCGGATTCTGAAGTACCCATAATCTTGGGTTGTCCTTTCCTTGCAACAGGAAGTGTGCTTATTGATTTACGAGCCAATGAGCTTTTATTTCGGATAAATGACTAAGTGGTTCATTTTGATGAATGCAAATCAATGAAGCAGCCAAATGATATGAATGTGTTTTCTATAGCTGATGTTTATCATGAGGATGCGAAGGAACTATTGTTAGAAAAGCAGCCTACTGTTGAACCATTGTCTGCTGAGCGTTTGAATTTTGAGCGTGAGGATGTAGAAGATTATGAAGAAACTATTTGTGCTCTAACAGGAATAGGGTCCTATTCTCATGCTCCTAAGAAGCTGGACCTTGATCTTAAGAATCAATCCTCACCACCAACAAAACCATCCATTGAATAGCCACCAGTGCTAGAATTTGAAGATCTACCCAGTCACCTAAAGTATGCGTTTTTGGGAAGTGGTGATACACTTCCGGTTATTATTGCGGATGATTTAGGTGAACAACAACTAGAGGCTCTCATTTCTATTCTGAAGAGGTACAAGAGAGCTATTGATTGGACTATTGATGATATAATTGGTATCCCTCCTGGGATATGTATGCACAAGATTCATCTCGAAGAAAATTGCGTGCCCACAATTAAGCATCAGCATCGTTTGAATCCATTCAGAAAATGATGCACCATATATCTCGATGAAGTCTATGTAATCGAGATGACTATGTCGTGCCGCGATAATAAATCAAGCGCTACATAGGAGGCAACCCATCGTTTTAATCATTTTGTTTTACTAGGAGTTTGTTTTTGTTATATTAAAATCCAAAAAGAAGAGTCGAGCCATGACCAAAACTAAGGCGCTTGGTGGGAGTCAACCCATCCTTCTAATTGTGTTTGTTGTTTTTGATTAAGTGTAGGTGCAAGACGTACAAAGGAGGGGATTAGTCCTATAATTTTGATTTGAAAGTGAGCCATGCTAAGGGTGGTAAGCTAGGAATGATGGAGCAAATGCTATTGGTTAGGCATTGCTTATGCTAATCTAGGCAATGGACAAAGCAAAGCCTATGCTAATCTAGGCAATGGACAAGGCAAGGCATATGCTAATTTAGGCAATGGACAAGGCAAGGCCTATACTATTGCCTATGCTCACTGCCTCACATAGGCAACGGATAAGGCATTGCCTATGAAAATCTAGGCAATACCATAGGCGCCGCCTATGCAAATCTAGGCTATACCATAGGCGCCGCCTATGCCATTGCCTATGCTCACTGTTTCAACAAGGCATTGGCAAAGGCGCCGCCTATGCCCAACAAGGCATTGACAAAGGCGCCGCCTATGTCCAACTAGGCATTGACAAAGGAGCCGCCTATGCTAAGAATAGGCAAAGCATTAGGCGCCGCCTACTTATACCTTTTTGTCTCCTAACCCGATTTTACATGGATCAAACCCGACCCATGGCTTCGGCTATAAATAGATCTTCACCCTTAGAACAAAATGCAATTGTTTTCTCCATATAGGCGCTGCCCAAGCTTCCCCATTCTCTCAAAAATTTTCTTTTTGCTCATCTAATCACTCAAGCTCATCTTCCGAATACATCATCACGTAAGTTATTCTTTTATATTTCGTAGTTGTTGAAATGCTACGTTTATAATGATTTATTAGATTTTGAAGTGGTGTGGTGATTAGAATGTGGTTGGTTTGTTATGATACATCTAGTTTAGTGAAAGAATACGTGTGGGTGTTCTTGACTTTGTTCCAACTTGTATTTGATTGTTATACACTGTCATAGTTTTATGAAGTCAAAATTGTGAAGTTAATACATAATCTTGTAAGTTGAAAGCTTGAATGTTTGAATGACTCATTCGTCGAGCTAAAGATCATGATTGACCACAAGCATGAGACGTGGTGATTATTTCTATGCATTAACTTGATACAATCTCTATGTGGTAGTCTTGTTCAAAAAGTGCGTTAATCCAATGAAATAACGTTGGAAAGGAGAGTCAAGATTACATGAGAATATGACTGTGCTAAACATGTTGTTGGAACATATCTCCTAAATGTATGTCGATGAAGTCTGAGTAATCGATATCACTAACTTAATTAGTCTTGGCAAACAAATTAAGTGTGGGGTGGTGCCATTACTGTTTGTCTTTCGACTGAATCTTCTGAGATGAAGCTAACATGACTCTATTTTGATCTCAGGTAGAATGGCTCCAAAAGAACGACAAGGAAAAGAAAAAGTGTCCACCTCACAGAAAGGTCAGAAACAGTCAAGAAAAGAGCAAGCTGAGTCCTCCTCTTTGCAAGTGCCTCGACGCACTTTCAGGATAAAATGGGTCCTAGAGGAGGAAGGAAAGCAGTGGTACAAGAACAACAAAGTAAAAAAATATGTTCACGTTAATTTAATGCAGAAGGAGAGTCTAGCAAAGAGAGAGCCCCACATTTTGGCTAAAATCATGGCACTAAATCATGATTTCATTTTTCGAGATATGGGGGAATGCAATCTTGATCTAACGCAAGAGTTTTATGCCAATTGGTCCCCAAATACTACCGGAAGTGAAGTAAAGATTCGGGGCCAAGTCTTGCAACTGAATGCGGAGTTCTTCAACTCTTTTCTGGGCCTTTCATCTGTGGATCCATCACCATTCAAGGAGCTTTATCACATACCTCCCTACAGGACAATAAGACACACACTGTGCGGAACAAGGTCCATGGCCCGGTGGATTCGTCACAAGGATAATGGTCGGCACAATACCTTCCCGTATGCTTCCATGAACAGAGAATCTCGTATATGGTTGAGGATAGTCAACTCTTGCCTGATTCCTGGGACACAGTACACAAAGATCACACGTGATAGAGTATACTTGGTGTACGCTCTGATGACTAATATTCCCATCAACATTGGTGCGGTTATACGATCGTCAATGCGTAAGGCTAGGCTGCACAAAAGGTCCCATTTCAGCTTTGGCAATTTGTTGACTGCGATCTTAAGGAAGGAACACATTGAAAAGGAACCTTCAGATCATAAACTTCCACACAACCCGATGAAGGTTGATCTTACGAAAGTTAAAGAGACTGAAACTGGTCATGGCATCAACCTTACCACTGCAGAGCAGTATGCTCGAGATGAAAGCTTCTTTGGCTATCTATATGGCATGACGAGGTTTACCATGATGAGTGGGGGTAGGGTTCCGACTTATGCAGAGCTTCAACAGTTGGATTATGACTACCCAATGAATGAGCATGCGCGGGCTATGTGTGGAGTAGGGGTACATTTTGAGGAACCTCTTGATGATGACGTGCCGACTGACGATGATCGCCGACTGCCAGACTCAGACGTGGAGGACAACTCTGATGATGACGACTCGGATGATGATTCCGACGCAGGGGCTATGACCCCAGACATAGAGGAGGAGTCCGACTAATCAGGTTTTCCTTATTTATTTTCCACTGAGGGCAGTGTGTCCCGTCTAAGTGTGGGGTGCTGGTATTTGTATGCTGTATGGTACTTCTTTGCCTACATTTATTCTTGTTTTTGCTTAAATTTTCGAATTTTTTTTATATTTTGCATGAAATTGTTCTGATAGACGGCATGGTAGTATAACAAGAGTTTGTGCTAATTCATTACTATTGAGACATTTAGGCTCTAAGTGTGACTCAGTGTGTGATAATTGTGTGGTTTAATTCATTCATCTGTTGGGTCAAGAGTCTATACTGCTCCCAATAAAGTTGACCATGTGCCTTGTGTATGTGAGGTTATAGTATATTCTGTGTTGTGACTGATGCTAGAACTTGCCTGGAGTGTGTGTAAAGCGAAATAAAGAGTGTGAGTTTAGGAGATGATTTAGGCATTTCTTTGGCAGGCTGTAATTGTTTACCTTCTTTTTACCTACCTTTGTACATTATCCTAGTTAACCCCCTTTGAGCCTTTAGCTATTTTCTTTGACAGCCTCATATGTAGCCTAATCCATTTTTTTTCAAGACCATAATTTGATCCAAATTCCTAAGAGCTTTAAATTGTAGAGTCATGTGACAAAATAAGAGGAAATTGGGTGAGACTGATGCCTCAGAGTGTATTGGTACTTGAAATTGTTGTGAAAAAGAGTTACTATCATAGAGGTGTTTTATAAAAAAAAAAAAGAGAAAAGAAAAAAAAAAGAAAAAAAAAGAAAAAGAAAAAGAAATAGAAATATAAAAAGATAGTTGTGTTTATAATTGAATAACAAAATAGGTGAGAAGGGGTGGTAGATGAAAGGAAAGTAGAGGGGTTGTTTAAAAGAGAGTGTTAATGACATAACGTAGTGTATTAAAGCGCTTAGGGAACATAGTCACTATTTCTGGCCAAAATAGTCCTACCTGTCCCTTAGCCTACATTACAACCTGTAAAGACCTATTTGATCCTAAGCTTAGCATTCCGATATTAGTAGAGCATTACACTAAGGGCAAGCCTATGGTCATCAGTTGCAACATAAGAATTCTTTGTGAGAAGTGAGAGCAAGGAGAGTCTTATACCCATGTTTCAAAAATTGTAAAACTGTGAGTGATCATGGGTAATATCTTGTGTGAGACACACATGGTTGATGATTTTTGTGTAGTGTTATATGATTCTTTGTGGATTAACTTGTGGATACGAATTAACCATCCTCACGAGTCTATGTTGGAGGTTGAATTGTTTCTAGTAGTGATCAAGAAACCTACTCTCTGTTAATAATTGCCGTGCATGTCTTGTTGAACATTTTGTGCTGCTATTGTGAAATTCCAGTTAGGTGTTTGCATGGACGTAATATTTTTTTCGAGGACGAACAAAGCTTTAAGTGTGGGGTGGTGATGTTGGGCGTATTTATACCCCTAAGAACCATAATTTCCCATATTTTAGCTAAGTTTGGAGGATAAAATATATAGTTCCTGCACTTTTAGTCCATTTTCCTTTAAGTGAGCTAACCTATGTGATTAGCATGTTTTTTAGGTATTAATGATGAAGATTTCAGCACTTTGTGGACCTTTGGGCAACAAAAGGAAACTTCACATAAGAGGGAAGGCAGTTTTTGGAAGCTTGTGGACTGAATGTGATGCATGGAGAACTTGTCCCGGGTAAAATCAGTATTTCTAAATACTTAGGGATGTAGCAATAACTTAGTAGGACAAGGATGTTATAAAAACCCTATTTGCTGAATTTTTCAATATTCATTCGATAATATTCATTTGATCATATTCATTCAATCATTAGTCATTATTCAGTTTACAGATTCTGTAAGTTTAGACAGAGA
This sequence comes from Capsicum pubescens, assembly GCA_030864215.1. Classification (NCBI taxonomy): domain Eukaryota; kingdom Viridiplantae; phylum Streptophyta; class Magnoliopsida; order Solanales; family Solanaceae; genus Capsicum; species Capsicum pubescens. Next base: position 66,106,652 of record CM061540.1, on the reverse strand, counting down.
AAAACGCTAAGGCTAGAGCATCGGATAGGAGAACGGCGTTCTTCCCCTTTTGACGCCAAGAATCATTCCCATCGCTAAGATTATTCTAAGTTGTGGTATGATGATTATGTCTATTTTGATTTATGTCGTATCCATGAGTAGCTAAACTTCTCTGTTAGGGTTATGGAAACCTTGTAAGATACTATTTGTTGCTATGAGTTTGTGAATTCTTGATGTGTATGCTACTTATATCATTACTCTCTTCGTTTTAATTAAATTCTCATGGTTGCAAACATAGAGAACATGCCATTATAGCATTAACTTGTTCGGGAGAAAAGTTTCATGTTTGGAAAAGAGAGTGTGACAAGGAAATAGGGCTTCTAACCTCTATTTACACGTTAATGCCTTAACCGGATTAACTTCTTGGAGAATTTGTACCATTTGTTATACACTTTAGGCTCGGGAGAGCTAAAGTGAAATAAATCCTTGATGGTTGGGAAACACTTGGATTTAGAATTAGAATACGATTCTTTATAAGTGCATGCATGTCTAAATTCCACGTTACTCATAGTTAATAGAGAAGTAGAAACTACAAGGTGGACATAACGCTAACTTATTATTCTCTGTGATTAACCTTTACTAAACAAATCATTCATTCATTACTTTGATATTATTAATTCACGCCTAAATCAAAACCCCCCTTTTCCGTGGAATTTTCGACCAACAGTCTACTAACAATTGCAATACTTAGTGACTAAGTATTCCCTGTTGGATTCGACACCCAACCCAGTTGGGTTCTATATTTGACAGTGACCGCTTACACTTTCTAACGAGAGTTGTAATTTGGGCGTTATCAATGTAGCCCATACGTAGTTTAAGCAGTGGAAGGTAGATAGGGGTGCAGATGCAGGGACCATAGAATGGTAAGAGTTTGCTACGACTTTCTTAGATAGATTCTTTCCCCTAGAGAAGAAAGAAGCAAAAGTGTTTGAGTTTATCACCCTCAGATAGGGTGGTATGAGGGAAAAAGAATAATCCCATAAGTTTACTCAGTTAGCCAGGTATGCTCCCCACATAGTAGCAGACAGTAGATCCAGAATGAGTAATTTTGTGTCTTGGATATTAGGTAGAGTGGTTAAGGAGTGAAGGACTGCGATGTTGATTAAAGATATGGACATATCTAGGCTTATGGTACATGCTCAACAGATTGAGAAACAAAAACTTAAGAAGAAGGAGAGGGAAAATAAGAGGGACAAAACTGGTAGTTATAGTTTTTCTCAACTAGGATCGCACGGTGGTAAATGTTCTCAGCACAGACAAAAGTTTCCACCCCCAGTTCCATCTTCAGTTTGTGCACCAGTACCAAAGTTTAGAAATGACTGTAGATATGGGGCATCAACTTCCAAGGCCCAGGGTTGGGAGAGCAGGGTTTTTACAAATCCGCTTTGCAAGAGAGTATGGTAAGCATCATAAGGATATATGTAGAGATGACAGTGATGTGTGTTTCGAATGTGGAGAGACAGGTCACAAAGTTTGAGATTGTCCTAGGCCTGGTCCTCGAAGTCAGTACGGTCGTCCTTTAGCTCATTCTGGTCACCCAAATCAGCCCGGTGCCAATTCCAGCGCTATCAGTGGGAAGCACACAAAAAAACTCTATGCACTTCAGTCCCGACAGGATCATGAAAGTCCTCCTAATGCAACCACTGGTATGTTATAGATCCTCAATTACATGTTCTCATTTCTTCAGATTCAGGAGCTTTTTTTTGTAACTCTTTGCATAGGTGTCAACCTTAAGGTCATACCAAATGTTAATAGTACCTTTTTCCACTCTCCACCTCAAAAAGTTAGTCTAACACAGCCTGAAAGGTATATAGGAATTTTCCGGTTATGAAATCTTAGAAAGACAAGCCTTCAGGTTCTAGTAGTAATATCAGTATGTGTAGGAAATCAGTAAAAGAAGATTATTCCCAGCCCATTCCTATCTCAATGCAAAGTTTTGTACTTCAACTATCACGATACTTACACATGCTTTATGTCATAATTCCATACACCCAGCTTATATTCATGTGCTTTCCATAAAATAATGTGCGTTTTGAGTTCCTAGTATGAGGAGTTTCAGCTTACTCAGTGTTACGAATCATATTCCATGAGTACAAAAACATCAGACTCAGGTCATGCAGCTGACTTATGCACTCATGTCCTGTCTTAAAGTATGTTCAGCCCACATGACTCATTCTTCACTCCTAGTGATCAGCCAAACTCAGATTAAGTCACGTATACTCACAGTTTAGATACCTCGGTGAATCCTTGATGTTTATGTTCTGTCCCTAAGTCCATAATTACAATATCATTTAGTATCCAGTATCCAGTAAAGAACTCAAATAGTCCTAAAGAACCATGGCTTTCAGCTATTAGTTACTTAACCATGAGAATTTCATACTTCAGTACCAGTCTAAACCTCAGTTATCAGAAACCAGTATTCAGTCCCAGCTACTGTCTTAGTTACAGTTACAGTCTTAATTACCATTTTAGCTGAAATCTCAGTCCCAGTCCTAGCTAAGTAATTAGGTCGGCAACTTAATTCAGATTCGGGTTTACTAAACCATAAAGTACAATTGTCAGCTACTTAGTTGGCAGCCTTCCAGTACCTCTGTTTACAAGACTATTCCAGAATCGTGTTGTACTATTGTTGTTGCATTCTCAAATAATATAGTTACTCTTAATTCATACTCAGTTATCTCATATCTCTCGGTCAGTCGTTATCTCCTATACATAATGCTTTGAAATTTCAGCCTATTTATTCAAGACTAAGTACAGTTCCTTCTTGCAGACCCAATATTCAGCTATCAGTCATTAAATTAATCAGATAAGTTAGTATGTTTAGGCATTTTTTCTCAGTACTCATACAAATATTTTTAGTAGTCTCAGGTAAAGAAGAAGTACTTCAGCTAAGCATAAGTTTTCAGTATGAGTTAGATGGATCAGCCAGTAATTCAGTTTAGCAATCAAGTAACAATTTTGTGTGGTGTGGTTTCCCATCTTTCCACATAGTCCTACTATCAGAAATCTTAGGAATGTAACTATTCCATGATAGAAAGTCCCAGTATTTTCAAGATTATCGAATATTCAGTCAAGATTCAGTTTGTAGGCGCCCTATACATCGTCACAGTTTTCCTCAATATCTCATTCAGTATTCTTCTAGGGACATAATATCCCAAGGGGGTTATGCTCTATAACCCCCGAGCTATCATGCCCTGAACCCTCTAATTTATCTTTGTCTAACGAATCTAGTTTGGTGTTGTGGATACCCATAGGTCGACCCTCTATCTCCAATATTAGCTTTAAACCATGTGCTGAATGGCTCAGTTTAGTTCATGATACCTATTCCACGTTATATGTTACAGACTCACCAGTATTGTCATGTTCCCGTTCAGGCGTGTTTAGAAAGGATCTCGAGTTGAGGTCAGAAAATTTTATGTGTTTGAAAATCTCTCCCATATAGGGAGTGAAGAGGTTCAGCAAGAAGGGAAAGCTCAGTCCCCGCTATGTCGTTCCCTTCAAAATTCTCAGTCGCTTTGGCAAAGTAGATTATGATATACAGTCGCCTTCAGATCTAGCTTCAGTGCATCCGGTCTTTCATGTCTCCTTGCTTAAGAAATGCATAGGTGAACCTGCAGTCGTAGTCCTATTGAGGGCATAGACATTCAGAATAACCTTTTTTTTGAAGAGATTCCAGTCTAAATTCTTGACTATCAGATTCGGAAACTGAGGAACAAAGAGGTCCCTCTAGTCAAAGTTCTTTGGCAAAATCAGTCCGTTGAGGGAGCTACTTGGGAAGCTAAAGTAGATATGCAAACCAAGTATCCTCACCTCTTTTTCACTAATTTAGACTTAACCTCTAAGATCTTAGCTTTCCTTAAGCTTATTCAATATCATGTTCAAATTTCAGTTACAAACCAATTTTATGCTCAGATTCCCATCATAAACTTGGTATCAAATACCATTGCATATTCAGTCACGTGTTCATGCATCAGATCAATCATGTGTTCATGTATGAGACATGCATTCTTCTTGTAAGAAACTCTGTTATCATAAATCTCAATCATGTATTTATGAGTTAGTTCAGTCATGAAAGCATGCATAAGATATGCATTCTCAGTATGAATCTCAGCAATGTCAGTTATGTAGTCATGTTCCAGTTGTTCATGTTCAGTTATGTACTTCATCTTATCATTTCTCCCATTTCAGTAAGTCTCATTTGAGGATGAATATTCCCAAGGGGGAAATATTGTAATACCCTGTACTTCTACCTAGCTTAAAATCATACTAAAAATGTTAAAGGCTTGCTTTAAGAGATGAATCCACTTTTATATATATGGAATTTTCAAGATTCTTAACACCGAGTGAACCCAGAGATGAGGACACACACTTTTAGCCAGTAGAGAGTGTGATCCTTAGTAGCAATCCCTGCATTCTAGAACTACGTATCTAGAGTAGGTTGAGATGTACCCCTACGAGTCTAGGGACTATAAATCTCTTTTGAGTTTTCCTTACAAGAGGGGTTGACGGAAGAGCTCCTTGTCAGAGAGGGTTTACTCACAGCTTATCTTTACCCGTGGAACAGTACTGACACCCTTCCAGGTGGGGTTACAAGTGGGACCTCACCAGTTCATATTGGGGGCATGCCGGTTAGATGAATTCTCCTAAAGTTTTAGTTACATAATCAGGACTGTTAGATACATTCACTCAGTCTCAGTAATAGAAATCAGATAGTTCTTCAAATAGTAGGACTATAAAATACAGTCACTCAGTACAGTACGAAACTCATCTAGTTCCATCAGATTTCAGGACTGTCAGACAAAGTCACCCAGTTAATAGCATATTAATTATATGAAATTAATATTACCAATATTAAGATTTCAGGACTGTCAGATACAGTCAATCAGACTAGTTCTTCATAATCAGAACTTTCAGAAATAGTCATTCTTTTATAAGTAATATGACATTAGTTCGTCAACACTCATTAGACATAGTCATTTAGTATTCCAGTATTAGTAGTCAGATATCAGAAAATCTATGTTATCAGAATTCATGAGTCAGTGTTATCATGATCTTAATTACAGTTACGTATTCATACATGTATTCTCACATTTATGTTATTTAGTCAGTTATTATTGTTCATGCATATGAACCATTGTATTCGGCCATTTAACTTGCATACCAGTACATTCAATGTACTGATACATTTGCGCTATGGTATTTTATACCATAGGTTTAGAAGCCCGTGCTACTGAGCATCCTTAGTAGATCAGAGATTCAGCAACCAGACTAGCAGTGAGTCCTCATCACTCAAGGATAGCATGATTATTTATTACATTATTATTTCGGTCATTCGGAGTTAGTTGGGGACATGTCCCATGAACTTCACACATTTCAGCCAGTTTAGAGGTTTTCAGACTACAATATGTTTCAGACAGTTTATTTCAGTTTTGGGTATTAGTATACCCTATTACAAACATTGTTTTATATTTAGTATTAGTTCAGTTTTGAACCTTATGGCCTTACAACTTATATTCTGCATAATTATAGTATATTATTCAGTTCTCAGTTATAGATATCAATCATAGGTTAGCTTGTGGTTCTTCGGGGTCATGAGCACTATGTAGAATTTTGGGTACTAGATTTGGGGCGTTACATTTGTAATGACCTGAGTCTACCCCCCGAATTCTACACGGTGCTTACAACTTTGAAGGACCACAAGCTAACCCATGACTGGTTCCTGTTGTGAGCACTGAATAATAATACTAAAATAATGCAGAAGTTTGGCTGAAATGCCATAAGTTTCTAAACTGAATACTAATAAATATAGAAACTGACCATAACATCTAAAAATTGAATACTATATGAACTAGTCTATTCTGAAAAACATCTAACAGTACTGTCTAAATGTAGAGTTGATGGGACTATCCCCCAGCTAAATTTGACTAATAAAATACTGAATCCGCTGTGATACTGAAATAAAAGAATATCCTAGATAGATGAGGACTCAATACTACATCTTCTGCTGTTTACTGAATCTAGCTATACGCGGCCGGGAACCTGAGCATTTGAACCTATGATATGATACATCATAGTGTATGAAAAGAGCATACGACTAGTACATGGAATGTTCTAATATTCTAGATAAGGTAAGGTTGAATGCATGGGTTCATATGCATGAACAGTAATTAAATGAATGATATAAATAAAACTGAATGAGAGTACAAGGATAACTTAAGCTGCTATAAACACTGAGTATGCAATCTGTGCATATACATATACATATATTGTATCTGAGATTTATACTGAAAAATAAAAACTGCGTTCTGATAACTAAGAAACTGGTATCGGAGATTACTGATAACTGATCGACTGTTACTGATAGTCCTAAGTTTTTAGATCTGAACTGAGTTCTATACCAAAGACTAAAACCTAAAATATAAGAGATAATTATCTAAACGGCATGCCCCTCTCAGAATTGATTGGGGTCCAACCCATAACCCCAGTTAGAAAGGTGTAAGTACCGTACTACAGGTACAGACACTGGTTGTATGGTTCCACTGAAAAGTGGTCCCTAAGGACTAAGGGTCACCCTCTACTGGCAGGTTCCCTGATGAGATTGGCATTATACTCGACTGGTAGGTAAACACCTTATCAACCCTTAACTAGTAGGTTGATATCTCAACCTATGTAGGCTACATAGTTCTGGAAAACAAGGACTACTACTAAGGATCACACCCTCTAGTGACAAGTGATCCCCCATCCTTGGGTTAGCTCGAAGATGAATCTTACTCCCAACAATATGACACTAATTATTAAACGGAACTGAACTGGGCTGATTTTCACTGAGTTCTATAACTCACTAAGTAATACTGTTCGTGACATTGTGAAGACTATTCTGTAGCTACTGTGATCTAGGTAACCAACTAGATTTCTCGGGTATTAAATACCCCTGGACTCAATAGCATCTATAGTAAGACATGGTACAATCTTGAAAGCATACTAGCTAGTCACTTAGTCCTTATTCATTCATTGAGACATTTTGTCAGACACTTTTAAGGCATGAAATTGTACATGAATGGGAACACATGCTAACATTTCATGATTGCACTATTAAATTCATATATGCATTTTAATAAACACTTGGGGAGTATAATTATTTCATATTATAATAATAAGTATATAAAAGTATCAAGGCTACTACATTCAACATGTAAATGCATGGATTAAACATGAAAATAACCTAATACCTCACACATGCTATCTTAATTTCATGAAAACTTGTAATTAATCATGGATTGAAGACCATATAACAATACTCACATGAACACAATTCAACACAAACATGTAATTCATGGAATCTCAATCTTTTATTTTGATAAAAAGGATTCTTAGGCTCCATAGGTGGTAAGGACCCATGATTAAACATCTAACATACTTGGGAGGATGAGTTTCTTGAAGTTTATTGGTGAAGTTCTTGAGGATTGGGTTTTGTTAATTGAGAGAATCCTCTTGATTTTAGGGGAAATTGAGTGAAATATTGACTAATTAGGTTATTAGGGATTAAATTTCGTGTTTGGGGCTGATTAGGGTCATGGAAAAAAACCTAAATGCCCCTGGAAAGAATTAAATTTTTTTCAATGAAAATTCTAATTTTGGCAATCACCGCGATGCAGTGGCATCTCGGTGAGCCATTGGATTTTGTCGGCTAGTGCCATCAAAGGACGAGTCTGAAATTGCATATTGGCTCGATGCGGAGGTATCGTGGAGTTTCACTGGAAAGTGACAATCGGAAAATAACTCTCTGGCGCGACGTGCCATTATCGCATTGGCACACTAGAAAAATCCAATTGGGAATTGGGATTTCTACGCGACGTGCTGGAATCGCGGAGTTTTACTGGAAACTGACAATTTCCATTCTGCATGTCACCGCGATTCGGTTCTACTTAGTTTTACAAAACTCAACCGGATATCGGATTTGGGCAAATTTTATATTGTTGGAAAGACGACTGAATTTCCCACACAATAGTGGGTCTTAAGATGGAAAATTCTATGTTTATTGGAAATTTTATCTAGAATTTCCCATGTATTTAGAGCTAAACTAATAAAGGGAAATATAGGGTATTACAATATATCCCCCTTGGGAACATTAGTCCTCAAATGTGACTGATTAAGATGACAAACACTGATAGACATGAGTTTACATGCTGAATATGCTTAACTGAAGCATGAAATATGTGACTGAATCTAATTCATAAATGCATGACTGTCATGAGGATTATACGCAATGGTAGCTGATACCAAGTTTGTAATTGTAATTAAATATAGAACTGAGTAAATCTAAGAAAGACTGTTACATTAAGCTGAGTTTGAGTTTGCGGAGAATAGGTGAGGATACTTGGTCACCTATGCACTTCTTTAGCAAGGAGGCATAGAATATTGGGTGTACTGGATCAAGGTCTGAAGGCAACTCAATCTCGTAAGCTACCTTTCCAAAACGGCTGAGAATACATTAAGGAACGACATATCAGGGATATAGTTTCCCCTTCTTTCCATATGTCTTAACTCTCTTTATGGAAGAGATAATCAAGTATACAAAATAACCAATCTTAAAGTCGAGATCCTTTCTCCTCACATCTACATACGATTTGTATCGGCTCTGGGCTTCCCTAAGCCATTCTCTGATCAACTAAACTTTCTCTAAGGCATTAAACACCTAGTCAGGCCCTACTACTGCGGCCTCACCTATCTCAAACCAACAAATTGGAGATCTACATTTCCTACCATAAAGAGCTTCAAACGGAGCCATCTGAATACTAGAATGACAACTATTATTATATTCAAATCTGACAACGGCAAGTGATCATCCCAACTACCTATAAAATCCACAAATCTAACCCTTAACATATCTTCTAGAGTCTAAATGGTCCTTTCTACATGACCATCTGTGTGAGGGTGAAAAGTTATACTAAGGTGAACTTGGGTACCAAGACCCTTTTTGAAGGTTTTCCAAAAATGAGAGCTAAACTGGGTACCTCAATCTGAAATAATAGATAATGGAACACCGTACAACCTAAACAACTCTCTAAGATAGAGCTTGGCATAGTCCTCCGCTGAATAAGAAGTATGGACTGGCAAGAAATGTGTTGATTTGGTCATCCTTTCTACAATGACCCAAATAGAATCATACTGACGATGAGGATGAGGTAAACCAGTCACGACGTCCTTGTTCACTTTCTCCCACTTCCAAGTGGGAATACTAAACTCCTGCATTGACCCACTAGGCTTCTGGTTCTCAATCTTAACCTGCTGATATGTAGAGCAATTAGATACAAACTCTGCAATATCTCTCTACATCCCACTCCACCTATAGATCTCCCACAAATCGTGGTACATCTTAGTGACCCCTGGATGAATAGAGTATTGCACACTGTGCGCTTCTGCAAGAATTTCTTTTGTCAAGTCATCTACACCTGGAACACATAGCTAACCCTGGCAACGCATTACACCATCTCCCTCTTAGGATAAAACCTCTACCTTCTGATCTCTGATTGACTCTTTTAGCTTAACTAAACTGGGATTCCTGCCCTAATTTTCTTTCATCTCAGAAACCAAAGAAGATTTCAAACTCTTCTTTACCCATACACTACCCTCAGCTGAATCAACCCAACGAACACTAAACCAGGAAAATTGATGAACTTCCTGAACTAACTTCTTCTTACCATCCTCAACTTGAGTAACACTACCCATGGACAACCTGTTGAGAGCATCAACTACTACATTGGCCTTGCCCAAATGGTACAAATACTCATATCATAATCTTTCAACAGCTCTAACCACCTTCTCTGATGTAAATTTAAATCTTTCTAAGAGAACACATACTTTAAACTTTTGTGATCTGTGAACATGTCTACATGCACCCCATATATATAGTACCTCCAAATCTTTATGGAAAATACTACTGCCACTAACTCAAGGTCATATGAAGGGTAATTCTTCTCATGTGGCTTAAGCTATCTGGAGGCATAGGCTATGACCTTACCTCTTTGCATTAGGACACAACCCAAACCTACTATAGATACATCAAAGTACACAACGAACCCATCTAAACCATCTTGAAAGGTCAAAACTGCAGCTATAGTGATTCGAGTCTTCAACTTCTAAAAACTTTTGTCATAAGAATCTGACCACTGAAACTTAACTTTTTTCTGAGTCAATCTGGACATGGGGGATGCAATAGATGAAAACCCTTCAACAAACCGACGATAATAGCCATCGAAATCCAAGACACTCTTTATATCTGATGGGGAAATAGGTCCAGGCCAGTTTATCACTACTTCAGTCTTTTAAGAATCAACTCTATTTCCATCACTAGAAATAATAGGACCAAGGAATGCTACTAACCTTAGCAAAAATTCATACTTACTGATCTGCCAAACAACTGATGGTCTCTGAGAGTCTGAAGTATGATTCTTAGGTGATATGTGTGATCATTCTCTCTACGGGAACAGACAAGAATGTAATCGATGAAGATTATATCAAACATGTCTAAGTACTTCGTGAATACACGATTCATTAAGTCTATGATGGTTGTTGGGGAATTTGTGAGACCAAAGGGCATGACTAGAAACTCGAAGTGACCATATCGAGTTTGGAAAGCTATTTTTAGAATGTCACATTCTCTGAATCTGAGCGGATGATAGCCTGATCTGAGGTCTATCTTAGAAAAGTAACTGGCTCCCTGAAGTTTTTCGAACAAGTCATCGATTCTGGGAAGTGGGTACTTATTATTGACTATGGATTTGTTCAACTGACGGTAGTCTATACACATCCTGAGTAAACCATCTTTCTTACGCACGAATAAGACAAGTTCACACTACAAGGAAATACTGGGTCTGATGAACCCCTTGTATAAAAGTTCCTTTAACTATTCTTTTAACTCCCTTAGTTCGGTTGGAGCCATTCTATATGGAGGAATTGAAATAGGCTTGGTATCTGGAAGAAGGTCTATTCTGAAGTCGATTTCCCTTTAGGGAGGAATTTTAGGAAGATCTTCGGGAAACACATTTGAGAATTCATTTACTGCTAGGAATAACTCAAGGCTAAGAGTCTCTAAACTAGAGCCTTTGACTCATACAAGATGATAGACACATCACTCGAATATCATTTCTCTCCCTCTAAGGTATGAAATTTTTTGACCCTTTGGCGCTGTAGTACTACCCCTCCATTCCAGGACTGGTTCATTTAGAAACTGAAAATGAACAACTCTGTTTATATAGTCAACATAGGCATAGAATGAATGGAGCCAATCAATGTCGGGAATGGGATCGAAATATGTCATATCTAACTCTAATAAGTCTGTTGAGGTGACTTTCTGAGATATCACAATCAGATAGTTCATGTATACCACCGGGCTATGATAGACTGATCCACTGAGGTAGAGACTGAGAAAGGTTTTGTTAATATTTCTAGTTTACCTTGAAGTTTACTGCTATGTAGGGAGTTAAAAAGGAAAAAGAATCTCCTAGATCTAATAATGCATAAACATGTAAAGAAAAGATATGTAATGTAACAGTGACAACATTAAGAGAACTTTCCTAATCTTGTCTTGACTGAAGTGCATAGAACCTATTTGGGCATTTCCCTCTGGTGCCACTGGAAGTGGCACCCTATTGATTCGGGAAAATGGACTATTCTAGGGAACGATTATAATGACCCTACAGATCTGAAAGAGGACAATCTCTAATTTTGTGGCCTGACTTGCCACACCTGAAACATACATCACTGCCAGCTCTGCAGGTACCCTTATGGTTTCTACCATATTTCTGGCAAAGAGGATTTGTTCGAGCACTGCTGACACTACTTTGTGACTTAGAGCCTGGCACCGTATCTTTGTTATCATTTCTGAACTTAGGTGCTGGAGCACTGGCTGAGGATGGAGCTAGAACTGAAGATTTTGGGAAAAATTTAGAATGGTTACAACTCTCTGACTTAGGCAGAGGGAAATTGAACCTACCCATTTGGGATATCTTGTTTTCCCTCTCTCTCTCCTTATTCTTAGCCTCTTCTATCTACAGAGCATGCACTATGAGCCTAGATATGTCTATATCATTAATTAATATCATTGTTCTGCGTTTCTTCACCACACTCTCTAAAACCCCAGACACAAACTTTCTTATCCTTCACTTATTGTACGCCACTACATGGGGAGCATACCTAGCTAATTGAGTAAACTTGAGGGAATACTATTTCACACTCATGTTGCCTTGCCTGAGATTGATGAACTCTAACACCTTAGCTTTCTTCAACTCTAAGGGAAATAATCTATCTAGAAAAGAAGTAGCAAACTCTTCCCATTCTATGGGCTCTATATTTATGCCCCTATCTACCTTTCACTGCTTAAACAATGTATAAGCTACATCTTGTAGCTTATAGGTAGCTAAATTATTACTCTCAATAGATGTTACTCCCATAATATTTATGACTTTCTTAACCTTATCTAGGAACTCCTGTGGATCCTCTTCAGACTTAGATCTCGAAAACAACGGAGGGTTCATTTGGGTGAAGTCCCAAATCCTAGTTGCAGTAGTATTGGCCAATGGGTTGGCCTAAACAACAACTAGCTATTTATTCTGATCTTCAACAAAATAGGCTAGAGTGGTGAACGCAGCTCTGAATTTTGCATAAGAGACATGCTCATCCAGGGGATTTGCCAAAACGGGCTGAGGTGCTGGCTGAATTTCATTCCTTCTTCCGTTATGTTTTTAGGGTGGTATGTTTCGTAAACGAAAGGATGAAATGAATTAGACTGAGAGTTTTACTATAGCTCATGCTCACTTGCATGGCAATAATATTGAAAGAACAAAAACTTTCCTAAAAATATCTCATAGCCTCTTGTCCATAATTGTGGCGCACTTCACACCCATAGACAAGAATCTACTTGATACGGGTTTTAAATCCCTAGGAATCTGTGAAACCTTTAGCTCTGATACCAAGTTTGTAACGCCCGGAGTTTGCACCCCGGATGCTATATGGTGCAAACGACCCCGAAGGACTACAAACTGACCCATGACAGTTACCTGCTATGAGCACTAAATAATAATATGGAAATAAAGTGAAAGTTAGGTTAAATGTCATAAGGTTCATAAAGTGAATACTGATAAATATAGCAACAGACCATAATATCTAAAAATTGAATACTTTCTGAACTAGTCTAGTCTGAAAAGCCTCTAACAGAACTATCTAAATATGGAGTTAATAGGACAATCCCCCAACTAAATCCGACTAATAAAATAATGAATCCACTTTGATACTGAAATAAAAGAACATCCTAGATAGATGAGGACTCACTAATGAATCTGCTGCTACTGACTAAATCTGGCTATGCGCAGTCAGGAAGCTGAGCATCTGAACCTATGATATGAAACATCATAGCGCAAGAAAAGAGTATGTGATTAGTACGTGGAATGTATAGGTATGCTATATAAGGTAAAGCTGAATGCATGGGTTCATATGCATAAATAGTAACTGATTGAATGATATGAATATAATTGAATAAGAGTACATGAATAACTAAATCTGTTGTAAACACTGAGTATGCAATACTGTGCATATACATATATATATATTGTATCTGAGATTTATACGGAAAATGAACACTGAGTTTTGATAACTGAGTAACTGGCATCTGAGATTAATGATAACGGATTGACTGTTACTGACAGTCTTGATTCTGTTTAACTGAACTGAGTTCTATACTAAAGACTAAAACTAAAAATGTAAAAGGTAATTATGTAACCGATATGCCCCTCTCTGAACTAATTGGGGTCCAACATATAACCCTAGTTGGAAAGGTATCCATATCATGCCACGGGTATAGTTACTGGCTGTGTGGATCCACTAAAAAGTCGTCCTGAAGGACTAAGGGTTACCCACTACTGGAAGGTTCCCTAATGAGATCGGTATTATCCTTGATTGGTAGGTAAACACCTTATCAACCATCAACTGAAAGGTTTATATCTCTACCTATGCTAGCTACAAAGTTCTAGAACGCAAGGACTGCTACTAAGGATCACACCCTCTACTGATAGGTGATCCCCTATACTTGGGTTCGCTCAGTGATGAATCCTACTCCCAATTGAATGAAAATGATTATTAAACTGAACTAAACTGTACTAAGTTTCACGGAGTTCTATAACTGACTGAGTACTACTTTTCATGACATTACTGAGACTATTCTGTAGCAACTGTTATCTAGGTAAACAGCTAGATGTTTTGGGTATTAAATACTCCCAGGACTCTATAGCATCAATAGTAAGACATGGAACAATCTTGAAAGCATACTAGCTAGTCGCTTAGTGCTGATTTATTCATTGAGACATTTTGTAAGAAACTTTCAAGACATCAACTTGTACATGAATGGGAAGACATGCTAACATGTCATTATTGTACTATTCAATTCATAGATGCATTTTAACAAACACTTGGGTTGTATGATTATTTCATATAATAATAATAAATATATATAAGTATAAAGGCTACTACATTCAGCTTGTAAATGCAAGGATTGAACATTAAAATCACATAATACATCACACATGCTATCTTAATTTCATGTAAACTTGTAATTAATCATTGATTGGAGACTATATAATATTACACACATGAACACGATGCAACTAAAATACGTAATTCATGGAATCTTAATCTTGTATTTTGAAAAAAAGGGATTCTTTCGCTCCATGGGTGGTAAGGACCCATGAATAAATACCTAACATACCTGGTAGGATGAGTTTCTTGAAGTTTCTTGGTGAAATTCTTGAGCATTGCTCTTGGTTCTTGAAGACTAGAGTCTTGTTAATCGAGAGAATGCTCTTAATTTTTGGGAAAATTTAGTTAAATAGTGTCTAATTAGGCTGTTAGGAATTAAATAACGTGTTCGGGGCTGATTAGGTTCATGGAAAAAGACCCAAATGCCCCTAAAAAGAATTTATTTTTTTTCACTGGAAATATCAATTTTGGCCATCACCGCGACGCGGTGGCATCGCGATTAGCCGCTGGATTTTGTCGGCTAGTGCATTCAAAGGATGAGTGAAAAATTGCCCATTAGCGTGACGCAAAGGTATCACAGAGTCTAACTATAAAGTGACAATTGCAAAATGGCACTCCAGCGTGATGCGCCATTATCGCGTTGGCATACAGGAAAAAGCAAATTGGGAATTGGGACTTCTCTGTGATGCGATGGAATCACGAAGTTTTACTGAAAACTGACAATTGCCATTTGGCCTGTCACCACGATGCGGTGCTGCTTAGTTTGGCACACTATTTTACATAAAGGGCCATAACTTCTCACCAGGATATTAGATTTGGGCGAATTTTATATCGTTGAAAAAATGACTGAATTTCCTACCTCATGGTGGGTCTTAAACTGGAAAGTTCTAAGTGTATTGTAAATTTTATATAGAATTTCCCATGTACTGAAAGCTAAACTGAGTTAGGGAAATACGGGGTATTGTAGGATCTGAGAGCACTTATGACTTTGGCTTAATGCATGATTTTCAGGAACATGAAGGAAATCTTTCAATCTTGAGAGCATAAAAGCACTGATGGGATCCTAGTTAGCCCATATGCAATCCCATAACTGTCTGTAGGGATTGTCAGAGAAAACTCTATAAGTAGGAATTTAAGATTGACTATTTTTGTTACCTTAAAATAAGGTAAAGCTGGAATGAATGGAGGAAGATGAAAATCTATATTTGTTTCTTAGAGAACATCTCTACAGTAGGACATGATATATGAAAGAAGGAAAATATTTCTTAAATTCCCTGTCGACACTCAAAGAAAAGTACAGACGTCTTCAAACCATTCTATAAGACTACACTAGAAACGTCTTCATATACACCCTAGGACACTTCACTCTGTGCACTTATACCAAGTTTGTCAAGTCTCAAGACTACCCCCTAATCATAACACGGTGCTTAGCACCAGGGGTGATTCTAGTATAACTTATGTGTTGGTACACTATTCAACAATTGATTGAATATGTATATAACAAAACTTAATTTACTAAGCAGAAGCATAATCATGAGAAAAAATTGAATACGTATAATAATAATAAAGTCTACAACATGATAAAACTGAAGAAAGAATATGTAGCCTCTACTTCACTAACTATAGATAGCTGGGACATCCCACCAACTACCACTAATCAATACATATGAATAATAAAAATACAACACATGAAATGCAATGGACTGGAGTCCCCTAAATAAGGTAACTCATCACCTGCTGACTGAATGCTGAGAACTATCTAATCCTGATTTGTGGACTACATCTGGTACCTACATTATGAAATAATGTAGCCACACAAATGTATATAAAGTCATTACTTTTGTAATGTACTGAGTAAGTGGGGTGAATGCAATAAGTAAAATTGAATAGACACATAATCATAAAACATGCATTCTAAGTAGAAGTAGACTCACCAAGATACTGAAATCAACAGAAAGCTGAAGTATCTTAAAACATGAGTAACAAAGATAATCTAATTAGTTGGTGAATCACTATACTTAGTTTCTTAAATATTTACTTTTTTATAACAAGTAGAACTGAAGCTAGCAAATAATAAAGCATGAATACTGAATGTAAATCTCATGTGATGCTTAATATGATACAAAATTGATCTAAGGATCATGCATGGATTCTAAGCATGAAAATGTAAACATGTAAAACTGAGAATGCATTACTAAGTATAGCATGTACTGACATGATTTGAATAAAATGAATGATATGTACAACTTATTGAATAATTACTGAAATATGATTACTTGGTAAAAACAAACCTAAACTTAAATAAACTAAATATTGACTGAAATAGTGGGAGTTATCATGTAACCGACATAAACCATGTGAGCTATCATGGAAACCAGCGTCTCACCTATATTGAGAAGGGTTGTTTTATCCATTCACCAGAGTAGAAATTGAACTGGAGTGATCAATACACTGAGCCCATATTGGGCAAGGGGAAACACTCGCTAGCAAGGCCAGTAAACCTATGGTGGTATGTAGTTTCTGGGGAAGTAGGATGCACTGAACCCATACTTCCCACTTGGTGCTAAATCTACTTCCAACTGAAAGACAGTGAAATACTAACTAGTGTATGCACTGATAATTGATAAGCTCATGTCATGGTATTTTGAAAACAACAGTACATACAGATTCTGAAGTAATCATAAAAATGTAAATTGATAGTTCTTGGCATGAGCATAACAAACTGAGTTTAACTATATAATCATGGTTTAACTGACTTGTAATTTGAAAAGTCTGAAATAACAAGCAAACACCTAGGTATTGGGTGTTCATAACCCTGCAATGCTGAATGATTTCTTAAATACATTAAAAACTCTTAATATAGTAATATGAAGTCATAATTTAGAGACCTAAAACATTGGACAGGTCAATACATGAATATAATACTTAAATTTAGGCATGGGAACATATTAAACTTAGGATAATAACAATTTCTCATAAAAAATAACAAAATTTATGACAATGTATCAAACTTGTTGTTTAAAACATGAATATGTACAACTCCTATGCTTTTTAGACCTTTAAATCACAGAGTAATGATATGTTTTGATACATGAGAATTTGGGGATGAACCGTAATTTAAAACATGTAAATACAACTTGTAAATCAGACTTTAGGGCACAGGGATAAAAGAGTAACCTTGTTCAAGATCCCACATACCTTAAATTCCTGATTTTCTTGATTTTTTGAAGAAAGCTTGAAATTGGAAATTGAATTCTTGAGTTCTTGGGGAAGAAAGCTTGAATTTTGTATCCTTCAGAAGAAACCCTAATTTCCTTTCTCTTGAGAGTGGAGACGATTAATGGCATTTAAAATTGATTAGTAATGGATAATAACGTTTATTTGATGATTTTAATTCATGGGGAGTAGGATTTGAGGTGAGGAAAACAAAAAAATACTCCTAAAGAAACCAACAAAATGCAGGTATTTTTTTAACTGATGACTAGGTTGAAAATTCATCAATAGGTGATGTCCCATCTCCCTATTCATCAAATATAGATGAATTTGGGTCTTTTATGGTTAAGTTTGACGACTAAGGTTGATGGCTATTCACCTAGTTGATGGCTTGTAAACATAGTCATCAACTAGTTGACAACTCGTCAACTTAGTCATCTCTTTCTGGCAGTCAAATACTCTGAAGCATAATGCGCATAACTTCTTACTATGATATTAGATTGAGGTTAAATCGAATGAGTTGGAAAGAAGCCCAGTGAGTATACAACGGTTGTGATATTTTAGAAAGTCACTTCAACAGACTTAGTCAAATTAGAGATGACTGATTTTGATGTCATTTTAGGCATGGATTGGCTTCATTAATGCTATGCCACAATAAACTACAGAAACAAAATAGTCCAGTTCTAGTTTCCGAATAAACCGGTCCTAGATTGGAGGGGTAGTACTTCAGTTCTTAGAGGTCATCTTGTTTCCTACCTCAGGCAAGGAAAATGATATCTAAAGGATGTGTCTATCATATTATTAGAGTTATGGACACTAGTTCTGAAACTCCAAGTGTTGAATCAGTCCCATTCATGAATGAATATTCAGATGTCTTTCTCAAAGATCTTCCAGGAATTTCTCCCGAAAGGGAAATAGACTTCGACATTGATGTTCCTTTAGATACTCAGCCTATATCTATTCCTCCATATAGAATGGCACCAGAAGAACTCAGAGAATTGAAATATTAGTTGAAGGATCTCTTAGATAAGGGATTCATCATACCTAGTATATCCCCGTGGGGCGTACCAGCATTATTCGTGCGCAGGAAAGACGATTCTCTCAGAATGTGTATAGACTATCGTCAGCTCAACAAAGTCATGGTCAAGAATAAGTACCCACTTCCCAAAATTGATGTCTTGTTTGACCAAATTCAGGGTGCCAGTTATTTCTCTAAGATTCACCTCAGATACGGCTATCATTAGCTCAAAGTCAAAGAATGTGACATTCCAAAAATAGCCTTCTGTACTCGGTATGGTCACTTAAAAGTCTTGGTAATGTCTTTTGGTCTTACCAATTCCCCAACAACTTTCATGGACTTGATGAACCGCGTGTTCAAGAAGTACTTGGACATGTTCATCATAGTCTTCATAGATGATATCCTTATTTATTCCTGGAGTGAGCGTGATCATGCAGACCATCTCAGAATAGTATTGCAGACTCTAAGAAATCATCATCTATTTTCCAAATTTAGTATGTGCGAATTTTGGGTAAGGTCAGTAACATTCTTGGTCATATCATTTTTGGTGTTGGCATTAGGGTTGATCCTCAAAAGAACGAAGCAGTAAGAAACTGGCCCAGACCTATCTCTCCGTTAGATATCAGAAGTTTCTTAGGTTTGGATGGCTATTATAGATGATTTTTTAAGTATTTTCTTCTATTGCATCCCCTATGTCCAGATTGACTCAGAAGAAAGTCAAGTTTCAGTGGTCAGATCCTTGCGAGAAGAGTTTTTAGGATTTGAAGACTCGAATCACCTCAGTTCCATTCTTAGCTATTCCAGATAGTCCAGATGGGTTCGTAGTGTATTGTGATGAATCTAGAGTAGTTTTGGGTTGTGTCCTCAAGTAGTATGGTAAGGTCATAGCCAATTCCTCCAGACAAATTAAACCCATTGAGAAGAATTATCCGACTCATGATCTTGAGTTAGAAGCCGTAGTTTTTGCCTTGAAAACTTGTTGGCATTATCTATACAGGGTTCATGTAGATGTGTTCACAGATCATAAGAGCCTTCAGTATGTCTTTTCTCATAAAGATCACAATCTTCATTAGAGTAGGTGGCTAGAGCTCTTGAAAGATTATGACATAAGTGTCCCTTATTACCCGGGCAAGGCCAACGTTTTTTTCGACACTCTCAGTAGACTATCTATAGGTAGTATTGCTCATGTTAAGGATAGTAAGAAGAAGTTAGCTTAGGAAATCAATTATCTTTCCAGACTAGGCATTCGCTTAGTCAACTCAGAAGAGGGTGACATATGGGTTCAGAGTAGTTTAGAATTATCTCTAGTTTTCGAGGTGAAATAAAAGCAAGATAGAGACCCCAGCTTTTTCAAGTTAAAAGAGTCTGTCAAGGATCATAAAGTAGAGGTTTTCTCCCAAGAGGGATATGGTGTAATGCATTGTCAGGGTTATTTGTGTATTCCAGGGGTAGACGACTTAAGGCAGTGAATTCTTACTGAAGCACATAATGTGCGCTACTTTATTTATCGGGGGGACACAAAGATGTACAACGAATTGTGGGAAATCTATTGGTGGAGTGAGATGAAGAGAGATATTGCATATTTTATATCTAAGTCCTCTACATGTTAGCAGGTTAAGATAGAGCATCATAAGCCTAGTAGGTCTATGCAGGAGTTCAGTATTCCACTTGGAAATGGGAAGAAGTGAACATGGACTTTGTGATGGGTTTGCTTCGTACTCTTCACCAGCATGATTCAGTTTGGGACATTATAGATATGATGAACAAATCAGCTCATTTTCTTCCAGTCCATATCACTTATTCAGCCAAGGATTATGCTAAACTCTACATTAGAGAGTTGGTCATATTGCACAGACTTCCATTATTTATTATCTCAGACAGAGTTACCCAGTTCTCCTCTGATTTCTTCAAAGCGTTCCAAAAGGGTCTTGGTACCCAAGTTCATCTCAGTACATCCTTTTATCCTCAGAAAGATGGTCAAGTAGAATGTACAATTCAAATTTTAGAAGATATTCTAAAGACGTGTGCAATTGGTTTCAAGGGTAGTTGGGATGACCACTTTCCTTTGATTGAGTTTGCATACAACAACAACTATCATTGTAGTATTCAGATGGCTTCATTCGACGCTCTTTATGGTAGGAGATGAAGATCTCCAATCAGTTGGTTTGAAGTTAGTGAGGCCTCAGTCATAGGTCCTGATTTAGTATTCAACGCCTTAGATAAAGTCTAGTTGATCAGAGAAAGGCTCTGGGCTACTCAGTGCCGCAAGAAGTCTTATGTAGACATGTGCAAAAAAGGATCTCAAGTTCGAGAATGGTTATTATATATATCTAAAGATCTATCCCATGAAGGGAGTGAAGAGATTCAGCAAGAAGGGAAAGCTCAGTTCCCGATGTGTTGGTCCCTTAAAATTTTTAAGTTGTTTTAGAAATGTAGCCTATGAGCTCGAATTGCCTTCAGATATAGCCTCAATTCATCCAGTCTTCCATGTCTCTTTGATCAAGAAGTGCAAAGGTGACCCAACAGTCGTAGTCCCTATTCAGAGTATATATGTTCAAAACGGCCTCTCTTATGAGGAGATTCCAGTCAAAATTCTAAACTACCAAACGTGTAGACTGAAGAACAAAGAAGTCCCTTTAGTCAAAGTTCTTTGGTGGAATCAGTCCGTTGATGGAGCTACTTGGGAAGCAGAAGCAGACATCAGTACTAAGTATCCTCACCTCTTCACCGCTAATTTCGATCTAGCTCAAGCTAATAGTTCTCCTTAAGATTTTTAGTTTCATGTTCAGATTTCAGTTACAAGCTTGGTATCCATATCATGTTAAAAATTCCACTATAAACTTGGTATTAAATACCATTGTATATTCATTTATGTATTCATACACCAGTTTAGTCTTATAATCATACATCAGATATGCATTCTCATTGTGAGAAACTTAGTTCCTCAGAACACTCAGTCATGCATTCATGAATCAGTTACACATGCACCAGATATGCATGTTCAGTATGATATATTCAGTTATCATTCATGTCAATCATTAGGTCATGTTCTAGTTATTCATGTTTAGTATGTACTTTAGTTTATCTTCTCCCGTCTCACTCAGTCTTATTCGAGGATGAATGTTCTCAAGGGGGAGATATTGTAATACCCCATACTTTTACCTAGCTTGAAATCGTCCCAAGTATGTTTAAAACTTACTTTGAAAGATGAATTAAATTTTATATAAATGGAATTTTTGAGATTTTAACTTTTTGTCATGTGGGAAATTGAATTAGATTTCCAATGATACCAATTTCATCAAAATTCGGTATTGGGGGTAGAAAGTTATGGCCGTTTTACAGAAACAGTCAAAACTGCCGAGGTGCGACGATGAAGTCCGATGGACCGTCTCCTAAACCATCACAGCAGAGGTAGTGAGACCACATTCTGCCTAAGGATGATGGCTCAGTCCGGAGAACCATCGAGCTAGCAATGGACCGTCGCCCAAGCCATCGTGGCAAAGGCAGTGAACCCCTATTCTACCCAGGTGATATGGTCAGGACCGTCGACCCAGTGACGAAAAGTCGCACCCACCATCGCATAGTTCATTTAGTTATTTTAAAGTCATTTTAAAAGAGTATTTAGGTATTTTCCCACCCGTTTTAACCCCTAATTATATTAGACCATGGATTATAAGTTCATTATCCATCTATAACATCAAATTAGGGTTTTCTCTCAAAGATAATACCCAAGAACAAGATCCAAATCATTCTTCAAGAAACTAAGAGATTCCAAGTTCTTCAAGTCTAGGAACTTCAAGAAACTCACAACCCAGGTATGTCATGTATTGATTCATGGGTCCCTTTCACCCATGAAGCTGAAGAATCTATTTTCAAAATCCAAGATTGGTGTATTTATGAATGTTCATGATTTTAATTGAATTAAAATTCATGTTCATGATGTTGTGGGGTTTTGATTCATGTTTGAAATTACATATTCCAATGATTGATCCTAGGATGTGGTGATTTGCATAATAATCATGATAAACCTTTAAATTTATATGCTTATCGATGTATCCATGATTATTAGATGTGTTGATGATTGTATAACCAAAGCATGCTCCCCATGTGTTCGATTAAATTCCTCTGTGAAAGAAAAGTTCCTTACTAGTATGATAATATGAAATCCCCAATCATGTACAAGTTTTATGCATGTTAAATGTTTGATGAAATGTCTTAGTCATTGAATTATGGATACATGTATAACCTTTGCGGTGCTTTAGAACTTCTACTTCATGAAATCTCAGACTTATTGTATTATGGATTGTGATGTTGGTCATGTATTCAAAAAAGTCATGTTTTGTCAGTTTCATGCTATCGAGTCCTTGGGGTACTTTTACTCGATAATTTAGTTTTTTACCTAGAGTCAGTGTCATGTTTTCAAGATACTCTCAGTCAAGCCATGATCCACAGAATTCAGTTAGTCTCATGACTCAGGAAAACTTAGTAATTTTAGTAGTATTCTGTTAGCCAATGGAACTTAGTTAATTCAGTCCAGTTCAGTTTAGTAATCCATGTTCAGTGTCTATTCAGATGGGAGTAGGAATTAGCACCGAGTGAACCCAAGGATGGTAACATACACTGTCAGATGAGGGTGTGATTCTTAAAAGTCATCCTTGCATTCCAGAACTATGTAGCCAGCATAGATTGAGACATCAACACTGTCAGATGATGATTGATGAGGTGGATAAGCACTGTTAGATAAGGGCCCTACCATTCTCTTTTGAGGACACTGTTATATGAGGGTTTCCCACAGCTTTTTCTTACCAGTGGCGAGGTATTGACACCCTTCCAATTGGAGTTACAGATTGGACCCTACCTCAGCTATATTGCTTTATTTGGGGTATGTTGGTTAGATAACTACTTCCCACAGTTTTAGTACAGAATCAAGACTGTCAAATACAGTCATTCAGTCTCAGTAATAGAAATCAGATAGTTCAATAGGATTCAGGACTGTCAGATACAGTCAACTCAGAACAATACGAAACTCAGCTAGTTTCATAAAAAACTAGACTGCCAGATACAGTTGCTCAGTATTAGTTATTTCAGTTACACAGTTATTGTTATCTCATGTTATCAGTACTCAAATTCAGTAATCATGTTATCACGAACTCAGTTATAGTTATTATGTATTCATACATGTATTCTCACGCTCATGTTATCCAATTAGTTAGTATAGTTCATGCATGTGAACCCTTTGCATTCATCCTACCTCACATGCATATCAGTACATTCAAACGTACTGACGCATTTGCACTATGGTTTTTATACCATAGGTTTATAAGAATGAGCTCCAGATCATCAGTAGCATTCCAGTCTCTACAGTCAGAGTTAGCAGTGAGTCCTCATCCTTTGAGGACATGACCATTACTTTTTTATCTGATTAATTAATTTATTTCAGTAGTTGGAGTTAGTTGGGGACATATCCCATCAACTCCTTATTCAGACAGAACAGTCAGTTAGAGGCTTTTCAGACTACAGTATGTTCAGATAGTTTATTTCATTTGTTTTGGGTATTTCAAACCCCATCCATATGTTATGTTTTATCAGTTATGTTATAGTTTTGAACCTTATGGCCTTACAACCTTTATTTCCACATTTATACAATATATTATGTAGTTTTCAAGTACAGATATCAGTCATGGGTTAGCTTGTGGTTCTTTGGGGTCATGAGCACCGTGTAACATTCTGGTACAATATTCGGGGAGTTACAAGGAGGCTTGATACATACAGAGAAAGGCTTGAGACAGGAGTAGACGTGAAATCCTAATTCCAGTGAGGGCAGACGATAAGCCTGTGGTGACCCTTCTATCCCAGCGTTCCAAACCAGGAGGATCCTCTTCTAGAGTTCAGAAGTAGAGCCTGCGGTGCCCCAAACAGTCTTGGGGTACAAGGGAGCCAATTTCCCCTCTATTCCTTCATGGACAATTTTCCTCATACTATAAATACATAACCTTAAACACATTGCATTCATTTTGTGACATATATGGGAGCTTGTGCATGCTGATTAACACAAAAACTAGGTTTTATTATTCTTTACTTTAGCTTTATTGGAGATTTAATCATGTATTCAACTTTTTTGATTATGGTTATGTCGATTAGTGGTTGAACGCCCCCTTTCCAGGGTTAAAGCCAAGATTACATTTGTTTTGAATTAAGTTTATTTGAATTGCCTATCATATTTGGTAGTTTGTTTATCCTTATTTCAACTATTTTAAGGAATATCTAACCTTAGAATACATATATTGTCAACCTTGTGATCTCGTGAGGGGGAATAGGAAGATAAAACATGGGGATAGAAAAATTAAGGTTCTTATTATCTTATCAAATAAGGGATTTGAATTAGCATCTAGGATAGGGATATAGCTAGAAGTCTTGCTTGGTTCACATTAAGGATGATATCTTAATGCATCTAATTGAATTATTACATTCTTTCTCAATGATGTAGTTGTAATGTCCAAGTAGGTAGAAGATTAGAGGTCGGGAGACCATGATCATATGATAGACCCTAAGAATAAAAAATTAAGATAAGATATTAAATGAATGAAGCTCAATAGTATAGTATGATTGTTCGTTGTGCTTTAACCGTGGGTTTTTATCCATTGATTGTCTAAAGTCTTTATTTTATGCTCTTTTTACTTAACTTTAGTTAACAAATTATCAAAACTCTTTTGTTTACATTGAATCAGTATAATATTAATAGTTGATCTGGAATTGAATAGTTGTTAAAACCAGTCTCTGTGGGATTGATATTTGGCTTTATGCTAGGGTACCATATTACTTTGAAGGCCATATATACTTACATGTGAGCTTGGGCGCTGTCATGTTTTTAGTGTCATTACAGGGGACTTGTAATTTGGAAACTTTTTTATTTTTTTATTTTTACTTTTTATATTTCTTTGGTGGTTTACTCTTGGTCTTGGCATTGAATTCTCATGACATAGGTTTACAAACTAGTAAGATGGAAAGGGATAGGGAATTAGTTGAACCAACCCCCAAACCTGAGCAATGCTTCAATCAATGAAGGAGAGAAGCAATCCTTCTCCCCCGTATTCTGAAGTTTCAAGAAGTCCAAGACAATAATGCAATCATGGGTGAAGAACAACAAGCCTTTAGGATAGTTAGAGAACTGTCAATTGCACATTAGAGAAATTTGACCTCACCTTTGCATAAACTGACAGCTGGAGGTAATTTTGAGCTGAAATAAAACATGGTATAATTTTTGATCAGTAGTGGATAGTTTATGGGAATTTCACATGAAGATACACAAGTCCATCTGCGAATTTTTTTGGAGATCAGTGACATATTTATCTCCACAGGCATGTTAATTAATTATATAAGGCTGAAATTATTCCCCTTTTCACTATTGGAGGAAGGGAAAAAGTGGTTGAACGTTAAGCTAGCAAATTCAATCACAACCTGGGATGAATTAGCCTATAAGGAACCTTATTCAATATGAATATAAAGGATATTAAACAAAGATCAAAGTGGGAAAGCCTAGTCTTAGCTCGAGATTCTAGTTCATCGGTATGAATATTGTGTTATTTTGAGCTCTAATCCATGGTGTTTAATGTTATAGGATTCTGGGTGAGCTGATTTTGTGGATATTTGGAAGATACACTAGTGGAAAACCAAGTTAAAACAACACCATAAGGCTTAATACGAAAGGAAAAAGTCTTGAGATAAGAGTAGACGGGAAATGCCAATTCCACTGATGGTAGGCGATTAACCCGCGACACCCTCTCCATACCAACAATATAAAGAAGGAGTACACACCTACGTAGTGGTGGACTATAGCTTGTGGTTCCCCAAGTAGTCTGGGGGTCCAAGGAAGTTGACGCCCCCTCTATTCCTTGACGGCCAATTTCCCTCCTACTATAAATACATGACCTTAAACACATTGTATTCATTTGGTAACATCTTTGATATATTTTTGAGGATTCTTAACACAAAAATTAGCTTTTATTATTCCTCACTTTATATTTTTAATAGATTTAATCATGTATTTAAATTTGTTGACTATGTTTATGTCGATTAGTTGCTAAATGCCCCCTTTCCGGGGTTAAAGCCAAGAACATGATTACATTCATTTTGAATTAAGTTTGTTTGAATTGCATATCATCTTTGGTAGTTTGTTTATTCTTGTTTCAAGTATTTTAAGGAGTATCTAATCTTAGAATACATATATTGTCAACCCTGTTATCTCGGGAGGGGGAATAGGAAGATAGAACATGGGGATAAGAAAAGTAAGGTTCTTATTATTTTATTAAATAAAGATTTTGAATTAGCATCTAGGATAGGGATATATCTAAAAGCCTTGCTTGGTTCACATGAAGGATAATATCTTAATGCATCTAGTTGGATTATTACATCCCCTCTCATTGATCTAGTTTTAATGTCCAAGTAGGTAGAAGATTAGAGGTTGGAAGACCATGATCATATGATAAATCCTACTAATCAACAACTAAGATAATAGATTTAACGAATGAAGTTCAATAGTGTAGTATGATTGTTCTTAGTTCTTTAATTGTGGCTTTTTATCCATTGAACGTATTTCAAGTCTTTATTTCACGCGTTGTTTACTTAACTTTAGTTTACAAATTTTCAAAACTCTTTTGGTTAAATTGAATCAATATAATCTTAATAGTTAAACTGGGAATTGAATAGTTGTTAAAACCAGTCTCTGTGGGATTGATATTTGGTTTTTTTTCTAGGCCACTATATTACTTGGAAAACCACGTACACTTACATTTGCGCTTGGGCGCTGTCATGTTTTTGGCTCCGTTGCCGGGGATTTGTAATTTGGAAACTCTTTTATTTATTTAGTTTTACTTTTTATATTTCTTTAGTGCTTTACTCTTGGTCTTGACATTGAATTTGCAGGAAATAGGTTTACAAACTAGTAAGCTGGCAAGGGATAGGGAATTGATTAAACCAAGCCCCGAACTTGAGCAATGATTCCATCAATGGAGGAGAGTAGCAATCCTTATCCCTCATATTCCAAAGTTTCAAGAAGACAAAGATAATACTGATATCATGGCTGAAGAACAACAAGCTCGTAGGACAGTTAGAGAACAAGCAATTCCACTTTAGACAAATTTGACCTCCTCTTTGCAGAAACTGACTGCTGGAGGTAATTTTGAGCTGAAAAAAAACATGGTGTAGCTTTTAATCAGCAATGGACAGTTTATGGTGCTTTCACAGGTAGATCCACAAGTCCATATGCAAATATTTTTAGAGATAAATGATACATTTATCCCCACAGGCGTGTCAATTGATTATATAAGGCTAACACTGTTCCCCTTTTCACTATTGTGTGAAG
Source organism: Capsicum pubescens (assembly GCA_030864215.1). Lineage (NCBI taxonomy): Eukaryota > Viridiplantae > Streptophyta > Magnoliopsida > Solanales > Solanaceae > Capsicum > Capsicum pubescens. Next base: position 66,078,492 of record CM061540.1, on the reverse strand, counting down.
CAAAAAACTGGTTGAACGTTGAGCCAGCAAATTTAATCAAAACCTAGGATGACTTAGCCCAGATGGAACCTTATTCGATATGAATATTTAGTATATTAATCAAAGATCAAAGCGGACAAGCCTAGTGTTTGCTCGAGTTTCTAGTTCATCATTATGAATATTGTGTTGTTTTGAGCTCTAATCCATGGTATTTAATGTAATAGGATGCTTGGTGAGCTGATTTTGAGGATATTTTGAAGATACACAAGTGAAAAATCAAGTTGAAACAATTAACCTGTGACACCCCCTCCATCCCGGCGGTCTAAAGTAGGAGTAGTATAACGCACTGAATCTTGTACCCGTAATGCTACATGGTGATCATGACCACAAATAACCACAAGCTAATACATGACTGATATCTGCAACTGGGCACTGCATAATATACTGTATAAATATGGAGAAAGGCTGAAATTCCATAAGGTTCAAATATCTGGACTGAACTACGGCTAACTTAACAAACAACAAATCATAATAACTGACTAAATGATAATGCTCATGGTTTATCTAAAATAGTTCTGAAGATGTTGAAATTATGTAAACAACTAAGTATTGTGTTTTCATAGCCCTCCAACACTGAATAAAAATAACAATAAGGAGATATGAAGCTATAAAAACCATAATAAATGATCATTGTTCAAAACCCTAGATTTAGATATTTCGTTAAACACATGGGAGTCAAGAATTTAAGCATGGGAATGGGTAAAGAATGCGAGTGAAAACATAGTTACAATACTAAAACCATGAATTAGGTATTGAACATGTAAATTTCATCATTTAAACATGTAAAGGTCTCATCCCATCGAAAACACTTGTAAACATTATTTATAATAGAAATTCGTAAGATCTTCATGGAGATAATTCATCATAAACATGTATAATTCCTAATTTAAAACATAAAAATGGATTCTTGGACTCATGGATGAACAACACACATACCTTAAACCTTAAATCTTTAAAGAGAAACACAAATCCTTAAGCTTACTTGAAGGTTCTTGTATTTGGGAACTTGATTTCTTGGTTTCCTTGGAGAGAAATGAATGAAATATGGCATTCTTGTGGAAAGGGTAGGGATTTCTTTGAGAGGAAATTGGAGAACATGGTCAAATAATTCCCTAACTAAAGCTTTAAATCATGGATTTTTGAATTGATTCAAAGTGAAAAGACATTACCGCCCCTCAGGAGATTAAATTCGTAACTTTATCAAAGTTTGGAAGACAATCACAGTGCGGTATGGGATTCATCGCCATAATCACTGCGACACAGCACTATCGCGGTGACTTACTATTTTTGAAATCCAAACACGACCTAAGCCTCGTCCGAAAAATCAAAAACTTCCCCAAGACATGTTCCTCACATGATGATAGGCGTATTTACACGTCTAAAGCACCATAATTTACCCATATTTTATCTAAGTTTTAAGGACAAAATATATAATTCCTGCATTTTTAGTTCATTTTCCTGTAAGTGAGCTAACCAACGTGATTAGCATGTTTTCAGGTATTAATGATGAAGATTTCAGCACTTTGTGGACCTTATGGTAGCAAGGGAAACTTCACATAAGAGGGAAGGCAGCTTTTGGAAGCTTATGGACTGAAAGTGATGCATAGAGAACTTGTCCCGGGCAAAAATAGTATTTCTAAAGACTTGGGGATCAGCAGTTACTTAGTAGGAATAGGACAAGGATGTTATAAAAACCCTATTTTGCTGAATTTTTCAGCATGCATTGATTCATGCTTTTCATTATTCATGCATTGACGATTGCTTTCAGAATTCATTCGACTTTCTAGTATTATTCAGTTTACAGATTCTGTAAGTTTTAACAGAGAAAAAAAATGCTAACTTGGGGGAAACGTCTAGAGGACAAAAACGTCAACCTAGTTTGACGCCACACCCATCTTCAACAGGAGATTCTTTGAGCTTTGGTACGATGATGATGTTTATTGTGATCTTCGTTGTAATCATGAGTAGCTAAACTTCTCTGTTAGGGTTATAGAAGACTTATGATATACTATCTATTGCTATGAGTTTGTGAATTCTTGATACTTATGCTACTTATATCATTACTCTCTTCATCTTAATTACATTCTTGTGGTTGCAAACATATAGAATACGCCATTATAGCATTAACTTGTTTGAGAGAAAAGTTACATGTTTGGAAAAGAGAGTGTGACAAGGAAATAGGGCTACCAACCCCTATTTACACGTTAGTGCCGTAACTGGATTAACTCTTGGAGAGTTCGTACCATTAGTTATACGCTTTAAGCTCGAGAGAGTTAAAGTGAGATAATCCTTGATGGTCGAGAGACACTAGGATTTACCAGTAGAATACGAATCTCTATAAGTGCATGCATGTCTGAATTCCACATTACTCATAGTTAATAGATACGTAGAACTCATAAGGTGGACATAACCCTAACTTATTTTTCTCTGTGATTAAATCTTACTAAATCAAGCATTCTGTTGTTACTTCCATAGTATTAATTCACGCCAAACCCAATCCCCCCTTTTCCGTGGAATTTTCGATCAACAGTCTATTAATAATTGCAACACTTAGTGACCAAGTATTCCCTGTGGGATTCGACACCCAACCCAGTTGGGTTCTATATTTGACAGCGACCGTTTACACTCTTACGAGAGCTGTAGTTTGGGCGTTATCAAATTTTGGCGCCGTTGCCGGGTAATATGGTTGTCAACTAAGTTTTTGATAGTTACTAGACCCTTTGGTCAAAAATTCGCAGATTTTACTTTTTGTTTGTTATTTTTGTTTTATTCAGGTTTGTTTGAGTGCATGCCAAACACTCGAAGTTCAGGTCAACCGTTATTACCTATCAATCCTGAACCACAACTTATTGGCAGAATGGATGAACAACCTGACATTGAAAGAAGGGTTGCTCAACAGGAGCAGGCTAGATTAGCTGCGTTGGCAGCTGCTCAAGTGCATCAACAGAATATTGATAACACAGGTCGAGCAATAAATCCCGATGATGAGGACCTGGGTGATGATGAGTTACTGAATCCTAGACGTACTGATGAGGTGGCGGCACCTATGCACAGGAGAGATCGTCAAGCTAGAATGAGCCGTGACCTCCGAGTTGTGCAGGCTCCTTTTGATGATGATGATGATGATCTTGATAGATCTGGTGTCACAGGGGCTATTATTCCTCCGCCCTTGGAACCTGAAGCCAAGTTCAATATCACTAGCACCATGATTCAGCTATTGCAGCTCAAAGGTTTATTTGGTGGACTTGCAGGCGATGACCCGAATATGCATCTGGTCAATTTTATTTCAACATGCAAGTCGTTTGACAATACAGGAGTTGGGAAGAATGCAATTCCGCTACGCTTATTTCCATTGTCTCTGTCTGGGGAGGCAACTCTATGGCTGAACGGGCTAACTCCTGATTCTATTACTAATTGGAGGCAACTGAAAGACGCTTTCCTAGAAAGATTCTTTCTGTCATCCAAGAGAGCACAGTTGAGAGATGAGATCAGCAATTTTCGACAACTTCCAACTGAAGCTTTCCACGAAACATGGGAGAGGTTCAAGAAGAAGCTTATGCGGTGCCCAAATCATCAGATGACCAACATCCACTTGATGGAGATATTATACAGGGCTTTGGACTCAGTGACTAAGCCAGTGTTTGATAATGTTGTAGGTGGGTCATTCATGGACCTTACTTTTCTTGAGGCAAGTGATATACTAGATCGTATGACAAAGCAGAGTAGAGCTTGGCATACCAGGGATTCTGAGGTAGCAAGCTCTATAGTATCTATTGGCTTGACTGCAGAGCATAGGCGTAGACAAGAGGAACATGACCAAGATATGGCTCACATGAAAACGCGGATGGATCTTCTTACCAAGCATTTATTATCAGGGATGACCAAAAAGGTTAAAGCCATTGTATCACAAGGAAGATATGATTCCGATTCTGAGGGGGAAGCAAATTACTTGAATAATCAGGGGGGTTTCCGAGGAAATGCCCAAGGAAACCAAGGTCGGAACTATTATGATAAATATGGATACAAGGACCGCGATCAAGGTGGTTGGAAGAATAAGACCGACAAGAGTGGTTTGTACATTCCTCCTGGAAATCGTAAGGCTGTGGCGTCTGGCTCTGGGAAGATGTCCATGGAAGATATAATGGCTAAGCTGTTGAAAAGAGTGGAGGCAACCAATATGGGCGTTACTGAGGTAAAGAATGATTTGTCATCAATAAATCAATTGGTTGACTCGTATTCTACTGCAATAAAACAGCTAGAGCAATAATTGAGTCAATTATCAGCGATATTCAACCAAAGAAAGGCTGGCACGCTACCCAGTGACACTATGTAAAACCCAAGAAATGACGGATTGTGTATGGCTATTACTACCCGGAGTGGTAAAGTATTGGAAAATCCATCCAAAGACAAGCAGGTGGTTGATGATATAGCAGAGAATGTTGATGAAACAGAGTTTAAAGATGCCGTAGAAGCTGAAGTGAGTGCTCATGATGTTACACCTAGACGTCACTAGCCTGAAAAGAGTGATAATCGGAAGCAAGATAAAAACAAAGTGGTGGAGAAAATGATTCCTCTTCCACCACCACCTTTTCCTCAGAGACTGAAGAAGAAGGCTGATGACACTCCTAAAAAGGTTGATAATCGGAAGCAAGATAACGAGGAAGTGGTGGAGAAAATGATTCCCCTTCCACCACCACCTTTTCTGCAGAGACTGAAGAAGAATGCTGATGACACCAGGTTCAGTAAATTCATGACCATGTTGAAGTAGCTGACTATTAATGTCCTGTTGGTGAAGGCGCTGGAACAGATGCCTGGGTATGCTAAATTCATGAAGGACCTGTTGACAAAGAAGCGGGCAGCAAGTTATGAGCTGGCAGATAATGTTCATCATTGCAGTGCAATCGCTACAAGATCGCTAGTACAGAAGAAGGCAGATCCTGGTGCTTTCACTATTCCTTGCACGATTGGATCGTTGGATTTTGCTAAGGCGTTGTGCGATTTGGTGGATAGCATCAATTTGATGCCGTTATCCGTTTACAGAAAGTTGGGGTTGGGCGATCCTACACCAACCAATATGCGACTTGTGATGGAAGATAGGTCGGTAAAACGACCTGTTGGTATCTTATATGATGTATTGGTGAAGGTTTCCACCTTCATCTTTCCTGCAGACTTTGTTATTTTGGATTGCGAGGTGGATTTTGAAGTTCCCATAATCTTGGGGCATCCTTTCCTCACAACTGGAAGTGTGCTGATTGATTTAAGAGCTAATGAGCTTTTATTTCGGCTAAATGACGAAGTGGTCCGTTTTGATGTATGCAAATCGATGAAACAGCCTAGAGATATGGATGTGTTCTCTGTAGCTGATGTTTATTATGAGGATGGGAAAGGATTATCTGTAGAGAAGTAGCTTACTGTTGAGCCATTGTCTGGTGTGCTGTTGAATTTTGAGCATGAGGATGTTGAAGAATATGAAGAAACTGTTTGTGCTCTAACAGGAATAAAGTCCTATTCTCATGCTACTAAGAGGCTGGACCTTGATCTTAGGAATCGACCTTCACCAACAGCGAAGACTTCCATTGAAGTTCCACCAGTGCTAGAATTGAAAGATCTCCCCCGTCACCTAAGGTATGCGTTCTTGGGAAGTGGAAATACACTTTCGGTGAGTGTTGTGGCTGATTTAGGTGAACAACACGTAGAGGCTCTCATCTCTTCTCTGAAGAGGTACAAGAGAGCTATGGGTTGGACTATTGATGATATAATTGGTATCCCTCCTGGGATATGTATGCACAAGAGTCATCTTGAAATAGATTGTGTACCTACAACTAAGCATCAATATCGTCTGAATCCATTCAGAAAAAGAGCCACCATCTATCTCGACGAAGTCTAAGTAATCGAGGTAACTATGTCGTGCCGCGATGATAAATCATGCGCTACATGGGAGGCAACCCATCATTTTTAATCGTTTTGTTTTACTAAGAGTTTGTTTTTGTTAAATAAAAATCCAAAAAGAAGAGTCGAGCCACGACCAAAACTAAGGCGCTTGGTGGGAGGCAACCCATCGTTCTAATTGTTTTTGTTGTTTTTGAGTAAATGTAGGTTTAAGACGTATAAAGGAGGAGATCTAGCCCAAATTTTAATTTGGAATCGTGTCATGTTGAAGATGGTAAGTTTGGAATGAAGAAACAAAGGCTATTGGTTAGGCATTGCCTATGCAAATCTAGGAAACGAACAAGGCAAGGCCTATGTAAATCTAGGCAATGAACAAGGCAAGGCCTATGCTATGGCCTAAGCTCTATGAATCTACAATGCCATAGCATAGGCGCCGCCTATGCCCAACAATGCCATAGCATAGGCGCCGCCTATGCCATTGCCTTTTCTCTCTGAATCTACAATGCCATAGCATAGGCGCCGCCTATGCCTAACAATGCCATAGCATAGGCGCCGCCTATGCTCAACTAGGCTTTGCAAAAGGCGCCGCCTATGCTAAGCATCGGCAAAGCATTAGGCGCCGCCTATGCTTACTTTTTGGTCTCCTAATCCAATTTTAAATGGGTCAAACCCGACCCAAGCCTTGTCCTCTAAATAAAACTTCAACATTAGAACAAAACACACTTATTTGCTCAACCTAGGCGCCGCCTTTACTCTCCAAATCTCTCAAAAATTTTCTTTTTGCTCTTCTAACCTTGCAAGATCATCTTCCGAGGCCATCACCAAGTAAGTACTTCTTTTATATTCCGTAGTTATTAAAATACTACGCCTATAATGATTTGTTAAATCTTGAAGTAGTTTTGGCGATTTGAATGTAGTTGGTTTGTATTGATACATCTAGTTGAGTGAAAGAATACGTTTGGGTGTTCTAAACTTTGTTCCGACTTGTATTTGATTGTTATACACTGTCATAGTTTTATGACGTCGAAATTGTAAAGTTAATACATAATCTTGTAAGTTGAAAGCTTGAATGCTCGAATGACTCGTTCATCGAAATACCGATTATGATTGACCATAAGCATAAGATGGTGTGGTTATGCCTATGCAATAACTTGTTTCTATTTGTGGTACGATCCTTATGTGGTAGTTTTGTTCAAAAAGTGCATTCATCGAAACATGAAAGTATAGACAAGATTACATGAAATAGAATTGGAAAGGATAGTTAAGATGACATGAACGTATGACTGTGCTGAACATGTTGTTGGAACATATCGCCTAAATGTATGTCGATAAAGTCTGAGTAATCGACTCACTTAATTAGTCTGTGCCAACATATAAAGTGTGGGGTGGCGCCACTACTGTTTGTTTTTCGATTGAATCTTCCGAGATGAAGCTAACATGACTCTATTTTAATCTCAGATAGAATGGCCCCAAAAGGACGACAAGGAAAAGAAAAAGCGTCCACCTCACAGAAAGGATAGAAAAGGTCAAGAAAGGAGCAAGCTGAGTCCTCCTCTCTACAAATACCTCGACGCACTTTTGGGATCAAGTGGGGTACATTTTGAGGAAACTCTGAGGATGACGACTCTGATGATGATTCCGACGCTGGGGGTATGATCCCAAACATAGAAGAAGAGTCCGACTAATCAGGTTTTCCTTATTTATTTTCCACTGACGGCAGTGTGTCCCATCTAAGTGTGGTGTGCTGGTATTTGTATACTTCTTGTACTTCTTTGCCTACATTTATTCTAGTTCTTGTTTGTTTTAATTAGTCGTAATTAGTTAGTTTAATTTTAGATTTTTTTTAGATTTTGCATGAAATATTTCTGATAGGCGGCATGGTATTATGACAAGAGTTTGTGCCAAAATCATCATTACTATTGAGATGTTTAGGCTCTAAGTGTGACTCACTGTGTGATAATTGTGTGATTTAATTCATTCATCTGTTGGGTCAAGAGTCTATACTGCTCCCAATAAAGTTGACCATGTGCCTTGTGTGTGTGAGGTTATAGTATATTCTGTGTTGTGACTGATACTAAAACTTGCCTGGTGTGTGTGTAAAGCGAAATAAAGAGTGTGAGTTTAGGAGATGATTTAGGCATTTCTTTGGCAGCTTGTGATTGTTTACCTTCTTTTTACCTACCCGTGAACATTATCCTAGTTAATCCCCTTTGAGCCTTTAGCTATTTTCTTTGACAGCCTCATATGTAGCCTAATCCATTTTTTTTCAAGACCATAATTTGATCCAAATTCCTAAGCGCTTTAAATTGTAGAGTCATGTGACAAAATAAGAGGAAATTGGGTGAGAGTGATGCCTCAGAGTGTATTGGTACTTGAAATTGTTGTGAAAAGGAGTGGCTATCATAGAGGTGTTTTATAAATAAAAAAAAAAGAAAAAAAAATAGAAATAGAAAAATAAAAAAAAAATAAGTTGTATATTCTCATCTTTGTGTTTATAATTGAATAACAAAATAGGTGAAAAAGGGTGTTAGATGAAAAGAAAGGTAGAAGGGTTGTTTAAAAGAGAGTGTTAATGACATAACGTAGTGTATTAAAGCCCTTAGGGAACATAGCCACTATTTCTGGCCAAAATAGTCCTACCTGTCCCTTAGCCTACATTACAACCTGTAAAGACCTACTTGATCCTAAGCTTAGCATTCTAATATTAGTGGAGCATTACACTAAGGGCAAGCCTATGGTCATCAGTTGGAACATATGAATTCTTTGTGAGAGTGAGAGCAAGGAGAATCTTGTACCCATGTTTCGGAAAATGCAAAACTTATGAGTGATTATGGGTGATATCTTGTGTGAGACACACATGGTTGATGATTGTTGGGTAGTGTTAAATGATTCTTTGTGACTTAACTTGTGGATACGAATTAACCATCATCACAAGTCTATGTTGGAGGTTGAATTGTTTATTGTAGTGAACAAGAAAACTACTCTTTGTTAATAATTGTCGTGCCTGTCTTGTTGAACATTTTATGTTGTTGCTGTGATATTCTAAGTAGATGATTGCATGGACGTAATATTTTGTTCGAGGACGAACAAAGCTTTAAGTGTGGGGTGTTGATGATAGGCGTATTTACACGCCTAAAGCACCATAATTTACCCATATTTTAGCTAAGTTTTAAGGACAAAATATATAATTGCTGCATTTTTAGTCCATTTTCCTGTAAGTGAGCTAACCAACGTGATTAGCATGTTTTCAAGTATTAATGATGAAGATTTCAGCACTTTGTGGACGTTTTGGTAACAAAGGAAACTTCACATAAGAGGGAAGGCAGCTTTTGGAAGCTTATGGACTGAAAGTGATGCATGGAGAACTTGTCCCGGGCAAAAATAGTATTTCTAAAGACTTGGGGATCAGCAGTAACTTAGTAGGAATAGGACAAGGATGTTATAAAAACCCTATTTTGCTGAATTTTCCAGCATGCATTGATTCATGCTTTTCATTATTCACGAATTGACGATTGATTTCAGAATTCATTCGACTTTCTAGTATTATTCAGTTTACAGATTCTGTAAGTTTTAACAGAGAAAAAAAACGCTAACTTGGGGGAAACGTCTAGAGGGCAAAAACGTCAACCTAGTTTGACGCCACACCCATCTTCAACGAGAGATTCTTTGAGCTTTGGTACGATGATGATGTTTATTGTGATCTCCATTGTAATCATGAGTAGCTAAACTTCTCTGTTAGGGTTATGGAAGCCTTATGATATACTATCTATTGCTATGAGTTTGTGAATTCTTGATACTTATGCTACTTATATCATTACTCTCTTCATCTTAATTACATTCTTGTGGTTGAAAACATATAGAATACGCCATTATAGCATTAACTTGTTCGAGAGAAAAGTTACATGTTTGGAAAAGAGAGTGTGACAAGGAAATAGGTCTACCAACCCCTATTTACACATTAGTGCCGTAACTGGATTAACTCTTGGAGAGTTCGTACCATTAGTTATACGCTTTAAGCTCGAGAGAGTTAAAGTGATATAATCCTTGATGGTCGAGAGACACTAGAATTTACCAGTAGAATACGAATCTCTATAAGTGCATGCATGTCTGAATTCCGCATTACTCATAGTTAATAGACACATAGAACTCATAAGGTGGACATAACCCTAACTTATTTTTCTCTGTGATTAAATCTTACTAAATCAAGCATTCTGTTGTTACTTCCATAGTATTAATTCACGCCAAACCCAATCCCCCCTTTTCCGTGGAATTTTTGATCAACAGTCTATTAATAATTGCAACACTTAGTGACCAAGTATTCCCTGTGGGATTCGACACCCAACCCAGTTGGGTTCTATATTTGACAGCGAACGCTTACACTCTTACGAGAGCTGTAGTTTGGACGTTATCATCACACCCCTGAACATGAATTAACTCAAAAACCAACATCTTGGGGTCCAGAAGACCAATTTAAAAATCCTCGAATTTAAGAGGCCAAAAATAAGACTAATTCCCCAACAATTAGTGAAATTTTTAGGCTTTAAGCCTCTTATGAATTCACCTAGGAGTTGTACTAAGCTAAGTACAATACGGGGTATTATAATATCTACCCCTTGGGAACATTTGTCCTTAAATAAGACTGATTAAGCTGAGAGTACTGGGGAAACTAAAATCACATGTGGAACGTGCATAACTTAAAACATGATTACATTACTGATCCTAAAACATTATACATGACTAAACTGAATTTCATAAATTGAACTAATTCCTTGAATATATGCAATGAGATGAGAAGTTTAAAGTTTTGGGATAGAAATGAGAGAGTCATCGTATGAGTAACCATTGCCTCAAGATGGATCTAGTTTCGTGAAGAAAAGTTAGGAGGTTTAAGACCCCCGAATGATACAGACTAGGATGAAATACAAAGGAAAGACTGAGATAATGCATGAGGCACTTATGAACTGAATCATGACTGGATATCTAAATCTGAAACATGATGCACGAACTGAACTGAATTTAAAATTTACGTTGGTGTGAACAAACTATTTCTTAGAATGACAATATTCATAAACTTCTAATAGTAAGACTAGATCAAAAGATGGAAAAATCATAAGAACTTGTCTGTCTGACGGCTAAACTGAATTGTTGGCTATATGGACCAAATTATTCTAAAAGATTATACTCAACTGGAGTATTTCTTTAATACTTTTTCTATAAAGTTATAATAACAGTAGGAATCAAGGAACTTGGGTATGATTTGAATAAGATATTTGAGTAAGGACTTATAATATGGCTATAAATCTGTAACATGGGACATAGGCCTATGAAACATAAACTTGAAATGCCATTACTTAGACAATGCAACGCCTACTCTCAAGCTTATGCATTCTCCTCAAATACTCTCTCAATAAAACATTCTTCTTCAATATCGCACTTTACTTGAGGCTACTGAAAATTTTCAAATGGGCACTGATAATTCTATCTGCTGAAGTCTGAGCTAAACTAAATTCTCTTAATATGTTCAATCTTACTCGAATCTAAAAAGTGCACCCATAACACTATAGTACTATTCGGAATCATGAATTCAATACACCCTGCGTTTTCACAATTTTCATGTCAAGAATAATTCTTCTTAACACTTCAACAACAAAATTCAACATCTTACTAGGAATACACTAACAAACAATGCACCCATCCACTTATATATACCAACGTGACATTCAAGCATATAATTATAACCATATACAAACTTCAAGGAAAACATCCTTCAAGGCATCTTTTCAGTACTCTCTAATACTTCTATCATTAGCAAATTTTATGCAATATTCTTAACAAATCGCACAAAGTTTCAACTAACGATGACATATATAAAAAATAATTAGCCTCAATCTTACTCAACACTTATAACGTTAGAAAAAACAAGAATACAACAATCTTTCCCCAACATGAAACATTCACTCCCTCACATCTAAACAATTGTTCATCACCACTACCATTTAATAAAGAGAATTCACTGGAAGGTTAGAGGATTAGGATCTGATGCATGAATGAATACTTTGCATAATCTTTGACGCTTAACTAAGGCCTAAGAAGTAGAGTATCCATGACATGGATTCATTATAGAGATAGAACTGATGATTAACATGACATAATATGAATTTTGTTGATCATTAAGAGTGTAGCATGTGTACTGCAACTGAAATACTTTAAAGAAGGAGTACATTAGTCATGAGTTGTATGACCTGAGTTTAGAGTTTAATAATTTCATGGCATATGATTTGTACAACTGAGCAAACTGGAACTCCTTATACTAAGAACTGGCAGTGTACATGATTCTATCTAAAGTGCGTGAATTTGATCTACGATTAGAGAACTTAAATGTAAGGCATGAGTATATATTGTGATAACTAAAGTACAACTACTGAAATAAGAATGGGTTAGGCTTCATCCTCCCTGGCTACTATTCTAGAATGTATTGGCATTACTACTGGAAATTGAGGTCCTGACTTAGTTACTTATTCTATCATCTTGTTTGTGGAACCCTTTTGATGACTTCTAAACTGGCCTACAACTACTTTACCCTAAAGTTTGGAATATGACAATACTCATTAGTAATAAATTCACCCTAAAAGACTACAATTGAAAGTGCAAAACCCATTGCTATTACACCCTTCTAAGATATAACTCTTAACTTTTTACAGCTCCAATAGTGATTATATAATAACTAAAACACTGACTAACTTAGAATCTTCATGATTGTCACCTTACACAGAGTTCACACTATTAAGAATTTCAACACTACATTCTATTAGCAAAATCTTCAAAGATTCAAACTTAGATTCTTTCACTTAATATGGATATCCCCAAGCCTTTAATGAATCACACTAACTTTCTTTATATCCTAATAATATCACATTTCTAAATCACACCTACATCATCATACTTAATTTTGTACAAAAAAACATAAATTCTTGCATACACTATTTTAAGCCTTTTAGATCACCTATCACACAACTAACCCCATGTATACAAAATCTACTAAATTCAGATAACATTATCCCCAATTTTCTACCTCTAATATTTAGGTTTCATGTTTCTAACTCTTATTGTATGGTATCATATGATTCTGATAAGGGATATGAAAAAACATTTGACCCCTAGCACTGAGGTACTCCCCCTCAATTCAATGACTGGTTTATTGGGTAACAAAAATTAAATGACTCTATTTTTACTATCAACTGAGGCATAACATGAATAAAGCTAATCCATAAAAAGGCATCGAAATTAGCCATCTCTAGTGCTACAAAATCTACTAAAGTAATATTTTGAGATACTATAACCGGGCAGTTTCTGTAAACTATTATGGCTATAATAGACTTACCCTGCCCGATTTCTGTAAACCATTATGGCTATAATAGACTTACCCACTAGGGTAGAAACTGAGAAAGACCCTACTAGTATTTCTAGGTTGGCACCAAAATCAATAGCTATATATGAGGTTACAAAAGAAAGTGAAGATCCAGGATCTAACAAAGCATAAATATAAAGATGAAAGACCTGTAATGCACCCGTAATCACATTAGGAGAACTTTCTTTATCATGAAGGGACTAGCATGCATACAATATATTCTAGCGATGTTCACTGGTTACACTTGAAGATGTACCCTGTTGAGTCGGGCGATCGACTGGATCTTAGGAATGTCTGTGTTATTTATGATGACCAATATGTGGGCATTCTCTGATTTTGTGGCCTTACTTGCTATACCCAAAACAAACATTACTACCATTCCTACACACACCCTGATGATTCCTACCATACCTCCCACAAAGTTGATTTGTACAACTACTATTCATGCTACCCTAGGGACTAGAGCCTAGCGCTCTATCCTGATTGTCTTTCTTGATTTTTGGAATTGGTGCACTAACTAAAGAAGGAGTTGGGGATAAGAATTTTTGATGGAACTGGGAACGGTTACCACTCTCTGATCTTGACTTAAAACTACATGTCATAGCCCTCTTATTCTCTACCTCCTTCTCTCTATGCTTGTCCTTCTCACTCTGAAGAGCATGAATCATAAGCCTAGATAGGAAAACAACTTGTTGTTCATTCTGAAAAATAATTGAATTATCTACGGTAGTGAAAGTAGCTCTAAAATCTACATGATATACATGCTCATTCAGGGTATCTTCCTGAATAGGAGAATGTGTGGGTTACTTCAAGTTCCTTCTTTAGTTGTTTCTTTTGGGAGGCATTGTCTATAAATGTAAGGAAAAATAAGTCAGAAGATATTTTAAATAGATTTCATTCTCATTTTCATTACATGAACAATGAAAGAATGGAAACTTTTCAAAAAAAGTCTTTAGCCTCTTGACCATAAGTGTGGCGACCTTCACACTCATGCACAGGACTCTATTAAACGCAACTTGCAGAATCCCTAGGACACTGTAAAACTTTAGGGTCTGATACTAAGTTTTTTCATGATCCAAAGCTACCCTTAGTCCAAACAACAGTGATTATGGTTCACAAGTGACCACAAGTAAACCCATGATCTGGTACTTGCTGTGAGCACTATGTAAACTGATAATAAACAACATATGTGAAAAAACATCGAATAATGCCATAAGGTTTTAAATATTGAGACACAATTTAAATCACAAGTCTGAACGTCTGATGACATACAAAAGAGAATGATCAGACAACTAAATTGACAAATCGACTAACTGTCTGAATGACGGAAAACTTCTGAAAGCCTCTAAACTCACTGAAGAGTTGATGGAATAGGACCAACTAACTCCAAATTGAATAAATTGAAATGAAATGTGTAAATTCTTAAATAACATAAAAGGTCCTCGATATATAAGGACTCACCACAACTGTTGCTGCTAATAAGTTGTACTATCTTAGCATGGTCAAGAAACTAAGCATCCAAACCTATGATATAAGACAACATAGAGCGAAGAAAAGTATGCGATCAATACTTTTAATGTACCGGTATATGAGATGTGTTTAGGTTGAAAGGCATAGGTCCTTATGCCTTAAATAATTAATGGCTTAATAACATAACATAATTGATGCTTCAATGCATTAAAACTGCTAAAATCTAAGAATGCATGACCATGCATATACAATGATACTGAAATAGTCTATAAATTAAAATACTGAAATTTGGTCATTGAATAATTGATTAACTATATGGTATGGTCAAGCAACTCTAAATTGAATTCTGTACTGAATACTGAATTGAGAATATGAGAGGTATCATCTAACCGACATGACCTAATATGAGCTAATCGAGGTCCAACTTGTAACTCCACTTGGAAGGGTGTCAGTATAATGCCATGAGTACAAACAATGGTTGTGTGGAAACACTAAACTATTATCACAAGGGACTAATGAGTCACTCTCATCTGGTAGGTGCTCTAATGAGATGTGTTACCCTCAACAAACTAGTAAACACTTTGTCAACCTTTACTATCAGGTTGATATCGCTAACCTACACTGACTATGTAGTTCTGGAAGTAAGTGACTATTACTAAAGGTCACACACTCTACTGGCATGTGAGCCCCATCCCTAGATCTGCTCGGTGCTAAATCCTACCCCCAACTGAATGACACTAATTATTGCACTGAACTGCATTTAACTTAACACACAACTTATCAAAATAACAAACGAAATAATAATTCTCATGGATTATCTAAAATAGTTTTGAAGACACTGAAATTATGTAAGCAACTAAGTATTGGGTTTTCATAACCCTCCAACACTGAATGAAAATAACCATAAGGAAATATGAAGCTTTAAAAATAATAATAAAAGATCATTGTTCAAAACTAAACATTTATACATTTCGTCAAACACATGTGAGTCATGAATTTAAGTATAGTAATGGGTAAAACATGTGAGTGAAAGCATAGTTACAATACTAAATCCATGAATTAGGGATTTAACATGGAAATTTCATCATTCAAACGTGTAAAGGGCTCATACCATCTAAAAAACTTGTAAACAATCTTTATAATAAAAATTCATAAGACCTTTATGGAGATAACTAATCATAAACATGAATAATTCATAATTTAAAACATAAAAATGTTTCATGGTTGCATGGACGAATATCACACATACTTGAAACCTTAAATCTTTAAAGAGAAACACAAGTCCTTAAACTTTCTTGAAAGTTCTTTGATTTGGGAACTTGATTTCTTGGTTTCCTTGGAGAGAAAGGAATGAAATTTGATGATCTTGGAGAAAAGTAAGGTTTTCTTTGAGAATATGGGAAAATAATGCCATAATTGAAGCTTTAAGTCATGATGTAATACCCCCAAACTTTTCCTTAAGCTTAAATTCTCCTCTAGAAGGCTAAGGAATGAATTCCTAAGTGTGGAACAATTAAACCATGAAGAATTTACCTAATTTCAACTTTTCATCATGTAGGAAATTTAATTATCTTTCCAACTATATAAGATCCGTCCAAATCTGATAACCAGGCAAGAAATTATGGTAAATTTAAGTCCTAGTAGTAAAACAACATCATTTTTGTGCTTGGCTCGTCATGAAGAGGGTCTATTTGACAATTGTCAAGTTTCAGTGTACCTCCGCGACAGCGGCGCATCGCACTGAAGTTCGAGGTCCTAACCAGTGGGATAACATGATAGCACCATATCGCGGTGACCCCCAGAATCCCGTTTGTCAAATTCCAGTGAGCCACAGTGATAGTGGCACATCGCGATGGCCCATAAAATTAGGTTTTCCAGTTCAATTTTTCCATCTTTGTACAGAAGTTAAAAATGGAACTTTGGACATTTAGCATGCTCTTAAATCGTCCAAACACCTGATCTAAGTTCATTATAAGCACCTTATACAACTTTTCTCAAGATTTCTCTCAACAAAAATCCTAAGTACCCAAAACCTCTTCTAAGGATCTCAAGAATTTACCATAGTTTTTCCAAATTGAGTCGAGATTCAAGGTTCCCAAGTCAAGGGATTCAAGAACCATCATCCAAAAGTATGAGATAGAGTCTCAAGCAAGTTTATACCCGAAAGTTCAAAACCTGAGGTATGTGGGGTTTGAACAAGAACATTTCTTTCATTCTTGTGCCCAAAGATTTGATTTTTATAAATGAATATCATGTTTTTACAAGTGGGTCTATACCCAAATTATATTATTTTGAAAATATGAATTGATAAGTTGTTCAAGTTTTGAATTGCATAATTATTTCACTTATTTATGATTTGAATTGATAATTCATGCTATAAATTGCACATTCCTATATTAATGTGATATCTTTAAGTGTTTCCGAGATTTGTGTCATAAATTAAGCTTTATTGTGAAATTGTGATCCTTTAAGAATATACATGCCTTAAGTACAAGGATTAATTGTTGATAGTTTCTAAAAGTGTTTCAAAAAGTGTATTGATATTTCCATGCTATTAAAGTTTTAAAGCTTATTTGTGATAGTGTACCAAAGTTTCAAGAAAACAATTGATTTTAATCCTAAGATATGAAAGAAAATCCACACCATTTGATTTAAGCTAGAGGGAAGCATAGTTGGCTTCCATTGCATATTTCTGACTTGTTTATGGTGGATTTTTCTTAAAAGATCTAAGCTTAATTAAGGGAGTAGTATTTAGCATAGAGTTGGGCTTGATTCCAAGGTCTCATGCCCAATAACTATGAGCCAGCATAGGATTTAATTTACCCCAAGTGGGTTAAGATAGTGATCACTAAAAAGTAAAAGGTTCTACTCCGATGGAAAGGATAGAATAGCTCTTCCCAACATGGGCAAGACGTTGGACTCCATGTAGCTTACATGGTTTATGTCATTTAGAAGAAACTCCCAAGTTTCCTAGAGTCTCAAGTCTTAAAGTTCTTAAGGTTTGAAGAACTTGTGTTTCATAAAAGTTCTTTATTTTCAAAAGACTAAAGTGTATGTTCTAAGAGTTGTTTTTTTAAGAGTTCAACTGGTTTACAAGCTTGACATCAAAGAAAGAATACAGATTTAGAACAAAGTGTAATGGCTCACGTGATTTATACTACATGTTTCATCTTTCATGATTTATGAGAGTTTTATTCAAACTATGTGAGTCATCTATAATTACATGTATGTTTTCTAGAAAGATTTATTGTATTGATATTTAGCTTCATACACCCCCATATACTGAGTACATTCCCAAGTGCTAATCCACATATCCGTTTGTATGCTACATTGTCTCATAATGTAGATTCAGGTGCTTAGTCCCAGCAGCGTCAGTGATCTCGAGTACCATTATCTACATTTCCACTTTGGTGAGTCCTCATGGTTTGAGGACTTATCTCCAGACACTTCAGTATTTTTAGTAGTTGTTTTACTGCTTTTAATTCAATTCGAGTCAGTTGGGGATCTGTCCCAATGGCTCTCAAGTCTATTTAGTAGTAGAGGCTTTGTTAGACTAGATGGTCAGTATGTTTAGATAGTACTCATTAGGATTTCAGTTGGACATGATATGACTTGACTCTTTATTTTTATCTCATTATCTCTAAGTAAGTTTTATAATAAATAGCAGGCTCAAAGGGTTAGCTTGCGGATACTTGTAGCCTTAAGCACCGTGTGACACTCGGGGATAGGATTTTGGGGCGTTACAAACTTGGAATCAGAGTATAAGGATTAAGGATTCCTAGGGAGTCTGACAAGCTGCGTTAAGTAGAGTCTTGATCATCTGTGTGTAGCACGCCATATCTGTAAGCAAGAGGCTATAAGACGTTTTAGGAAAAAGTTGTTTCTTTCTTTTAGATTCTAATGTGGCTACAGGTGTCTCTCCCAACTATTGATTCATGCTCTGTTATTTTAGAAAATGCCTCCCTGATGAGCGAATGCTCGAAGAATCAATAACGAGTAACCCCAGACTGTTGATTCGTTGAATGAGACTGTCTCATATTGAGTTTCGGGTGGCCTTTCAGACATTAGCCAAAGCATCTACCATGAACATTCAGGTCAATAACCAGGCCACAGTTCTACCTTAACACGGAGGTTATTTAGCCAATACTAGGATCCATGATTTCATGAGGATGAACCGGCCAGAGTTCTATGGGTCAAAGGCAGGTGAGGAACTATAATTGCATCTCGAGTTGGTATGGAAGATCACCCAAGATATGCATATCTCAAAGGAAGAAAGTGTTGAGATTGAATATTACAGGTTGAAGGACATTTCTTATGAATGGTTTGTTGCATGGAAGAAGAATAGAGGGGAAAATGCAGCCCCTACAACTTGGTAGGTGTTCCAAAATGTATTCTTGGACAAGTTCTTCCCACTTGATATGAGGGAATCAAAGATAGAGGAATTCATAAACCTAAGGCAAAGCTCCATGTCTGTTAAGGAGTATTCCCTTAAGTTCAACCAGTTAGCCAAATATGCTCCTGATTTTATTTTTGAAACTCGAGCTAGTATGAGTAAGTTTGTGACTGGAGTATCTAGACTGGTGTTGAAAGAGTGCAGGACTACTATGCTAAATAGGGACATGGATCTTTCTAGGCTGATAATTAATGCCTAACAAATAGAAGTAGACAAGATAAGGGAACGAGATAGGGTGAGGGGAACAAGAGGTCTAGATCTGAGCAGCACGAGTATGGTCAGGTTAGGTCCTATGGAGTGAACCATCTATAGTTTAAGAGCTGTTCTTCTATGCCAGCACCTTCGTCAGCTAGTACTCCCACACCCAGAAACAGGAAGGAGCAAGGGAACAATCCTTCTATGACCAAGTCCTAGAATAGTGTAAGTAACGGGCCTAATTATCCTCCCCGTGTTTAGTGGGGTAGAACCCATCCCGGTGAGTGTTTGGCCAAACAGAGAGGTTGTTTTGGTTGTGGTAAGTTGGGCCACATACTTAGAGAGTATCTGCATACCAGGAAGGGGAACAAAGATGTGCGACCTCAGACTCAGGCTAATAGCGCCCTAGTTCATTTAGCCCGTCCAACTCCTCCTCAGGACGCTTCTTCCAGTACTGTTAGTGGTCAGTGCCAGAACAGGTTCTATGCCTTACCATCCCATCAGGAGTAGGAGGATTCTCCTGATGTTGTTACTGGTATGCTCTATGTCTTTCACTTTGGTATTTATGTGTTATTGGACCCAGGTCAAGTTTCTCTTATGTGACCCCACTTCTAGCTGTGAGTTTTGAAGTGAATCCTGAAAATATTCCTGAGCCTTTCCTAGTTTCTACTAAAGTAAGGGAGTCACTTATTGCTAAACAAGTGTATAAAATGTGTCCTATTACTGTTCTTCATAAAGTCATACTTTTTGATTTGATAGAGTTGGACATGGTGAATTTTGACATTATTCTGGGTATGGATTGGCTTCATTCCTATTATGCATCTATAGACTGTCGTACCCGTGTGGTTAAGTTTTAGTTTCCGGATTATCCAGTCTTTGATTGGTCCAGGAGTTCAGTATCTCCCAAGAGTCATTTTATATCCTATCTCAAAGCCAGAAAGCTAATATCCAAAGGCTGCATTTATCATCTAGTTCGAGTTAAGGACACTAGGTTTGAGGCTCTAACTATTTAGTCGGCCAGTATTTTTAATGTGTTTCCTGATGTTTTTACGGAAGGTCTCGCATGGTTACCTCCCAATTCGGAGATAGAATTCGAGATTAACCTTTTTCTCGACACTCAGCCTATTTCTATTCCTCCCTACCATATGGCACCAACTGAGCTTAAGGATTTGAAAGAGGAACTCAAAGTTTTTTTAGACAAAGGTATTTTAAGGCACAATATGTCACATTGGGGCACACATGTTCGATTTGTGCGAAGGAAAGATGGTTCTTTATGTATGGGCATTGACTATCGTCAATTTAATAAGGTCACAGTTAAGAATAAACATCCTCTTATGAGAATTGACGTCCTATTTGATCAGTTGCAAGGTGAGATTTATTTCTCAAAGATAGACCTTAGATCCGGCTATCATCAACTAAAAGTAAGGGAGTGTGATATCTCAAAGACAGCCTTCCGAAATCGTTATGGTCACTTTGAGTTTCAAGTCATGTATTTTGGCCTAAACAATGCTCCACTGGCTTTCATGGACCTCATGAATTTAGTGTTCAAGCAGTATCTTGATATGTTTGTCATAGTGTTCATAGATGATATCCTTGTTTACTCCCGTACAGAGAATGACCATGCGGATCATCTTAGGATTGTTTTGCAAACTCTTGGAGATCATTAGTTGTTCGTCAAATTTAGCAAGTGTGAATTTTGGCTAAGGTTAGTAGCTTTTCTGGGTCATATTTTTTCAGACGAAGGCATTAGAGTTGATCCCTAAAAGACAGAAGCTGTAAGAAATTAGCCCAGACCTATCTCTCTGTTAGACATTAGGAGTTTCTTGGGTCTAGCTGGCTACTACCACCATTTTTTGAAGGTTTCTCTTCTATTGCATCCCCTATGACCCGTTTGCCCTAAAATAAAGTTATGTTTCTTTGGTCAGATTCCAGTGAGAAGAGTTTTCAGGAGTTGAGGACTCAACACACCTCGGCCCCTGTATTAATTTTGCCTGATGTTACAGATGGTTTTTTGGTGTATTATGATGCCTCTAGTGTTGGTTTGGGTTGTGTGTTGATGTAGAGAGGTAACGTTGTAGCCTATGCCTCAAGACACTTGAATCCACATAAAAAGAACAACCTAACCCATGATCTTGAATTAGCTGCTGTAGTTTTTGCTTTGAAAATCTTGAGGCACTATCTTTATGGTGTTCATGTTGATGTGTTTACTAAACACAAAAGCCTGCGGTATGTATTTTCTCTAAGGGAGTTGAACCTTAGACAGAGGAGGTGGTTAGAATTGCTAAAGGTTTATGAAATAAGTGGGTTTTATCACCTGGTCAAGGACAATATAGTGGCGGATGCCCTTAGCAGGTTGTGTATGGCAGTGTTGCCTATGTAGAGAAGGGTAAGAAAAAGTTAGCTCATGATGTACTTTGTCTGGATAGATTTGGTGTTAGGTTGCTTGATTCTGCTGAGGGGAGTATTTTGGTGTAGAGTTGTTCCGAATCCTCTTTAGTTTTAGAAGTGAAGGAGAAGAAAAACTTAGATGCTAGTTTGGTCAGACTACATGAGTCAGTGAAGGAACAAAAGGTAGAGGTTTTCTCCCAAGGGAAAGATAGTGTGTTGAGGTTGCAGGGTAGATTATGTGCTCTTTGAGTTGATGTTCTGAGGTAGAGAATTATGACTGATGCGCATGGCGCGCGATATTCTATTCATCCTGGCGCTACTAAGATGTATCGTAATTTGTGGGAAATCTATTGGAGTGGCATGAAGAAGGATATAGCAGAGTTTGTGGCGAAGTGTACGACGTGCCAATAAGTTAAGGTAGAGCACCAGAGACCTGTTGGTGTTATACAAGAATTTGGTATACCCACTTGGAAGTGGGAAGAGGTGAATATGGATTTCGTGAATGGTTTACCTTTTTCGCGTCAACACCATGGTTCTATTTAGGTTGTTCTAGATAGGCTGACTAAGTCAGCACATTTCTTGCCCGTGCATACATATTATACTACTGAGGAATATGCTAGATTGTATATTTGGGTGTTTCTTAGGTTGAATAGAGTTACCTTATCTATCATCTCAGATAATGGTACTCAGTTTACTTCTCAATTTTTGAGGTAGTTCTAGAAGGTTCTTGGTACCCAAGTTCATTTGAGTTCCGCTATTCATCCGCAGATAGATGGTCAAGCTGAGAGGACCATTCAAACATTGTAGGATATGTTGAGAGCATGTTCTCTTAAATTCAAAGGTTGTTGGGATAAGCATTTACCATTGATTGAGTTTGCGTATAACAATAGTTACCATGCAAGCATCAAGATGGAACCATTTGAGGCTTTATATAGTAGAAGATATAGATAACCCATAGGTTCGTTTGAAGTTGATGAGGTTACTTTGATTGGACCTGATGTAGTGTTTGAGGCTATGGAGAAGTTAAACTTGATTAAAGAAAGGTTGAAGACAGCCTAGAGTCGTCATAAGTCATATGGAGATGTAAGAAGAAGAGACCTTAAGATTGAAGTTAATAACTTGGTGTATCTAAAAATCTTGCCCATGAAAGGGGTAAATAGGTTTGGCAAGAAAGGGAAACTTAGTCCTTGGTATGTTGGCCCCAATAAAATCCTAAGTCGTGTGGGGAGAGTAGCATATGAAGTTGAGTTGCCCGTAGAGTTATCAGTTGTGCATCCTATCTTTCATGTCGCCATGATTAAGAAACATATTTGTGATTTTGTTTTTGCGGATCCTTCAGAGAGCCCATATATCCC
The DNA here is from genome assembly GCA_030864215.1 of Capsicum pubescens. Taxonomy (NCBI): domain Eukaryota; kingdom Viridiplantae; phylum Streptophyta; class Magnoliopsida; order Solanales; family Solanaceae; genus Capsicum; species Capsicum pubescens. The sequence continues at coordinate 66,055,295 of CM061540.1, read as the reverse complement.
GACTAGCCTTTCATTTTAAGAGATTCCAGTTGAGATTCTAGACCACCAGATCCATAGACTGAGAAACAAAGAGGTTCCCTTGGTCAAAGTGTTTTGGCCAAACCAATTAGTTGAGGGTGCTACTTGGGAAGCAGAGTTAGATATGAGATCCAAGTACCCATACCTATTCTCCGCAAGTTCAGATCAAGCCAAAGGTATTATTCTTCCTTAATTCATCCCCTTTGTAATTAAAGTTGCAGTTATATAGCTATTCTTAATATAAGTTCATGCATTCTCCGAAGTATTCAAGAGTTTAGAATAATAGAGAGTCCATTTAGCAAGTTGCTTCAGCTCTGCAGACTTAGTTTTCTCCGTACTCTTAGCCTGACGAGCGTCATTCGAGGAGAATGTTCCCAAGAGGGAGATATTGTAATACACCTAAACTTTTCCTTAAGTTAATTTCGTCTCTAGAAGGCTAAGAAATGACATCCTAAGTGTGTAAAATTTAAACCATATATAATTTTCCTAATTTTGACTTTTTATCATGTGGTAAATTTAATAATCTTTCCAACGATATAAGATCCACCCAAATCTGATAAACGGGCAAGAAGTTATGGCAAATTTAAGTCCTAGTAGTAAAACAACATCATTTTTGTGCTTCGCGCATTGTGGAGAAAGTTTATTTTACAATTATCAGTTTCCAGTGGAACTCCGCGATAGCGGCGCACTGCACTAAAGTTCTAGGTCCCAAATAGTGGGACAATGCGATAGCACCGCATCGCGGTGAGACCCAGAATCCCGTTTGTCAAATTCCAATGAGCCACATCGATAGTGTCGTTTCGCGGTGGCCTATAAAATTGGGTTTTCCAGTTTAATTTTTCCAGATCTGTACAAAAGTTAAAAAGGGCACTTTGGACATTTTCAACGCCTCTTAAATAATCCAAACGCCTGATCTAAGGTCCTTACAAGCACCTTATGCGAATTTTCTCAAGATTATTCTCAACTAAAAACCCTAAGTACCGAAAACCTCTTCCAAGGATCTCAAGAATTCACCATAGTTATTCAAAATTGACTCAAGATTCAAGGTTCCCAAGTCACGGGCTTCAAGAACCCTTATCCAAAAGTACAATAAAGATTCTCAAGCAAGTTTATCCACCCAAGTTCATAATCTGAGGTATGTGGGGTTTGAACAAGAACACTTTTTTTGTTCTTGTGACCGAAGATTTGTTTTTTATAAATGAATTTCATGTTTTTACAAGTGGGTCTATACCTAAATTATTTTATTTTGAGAATATGAATTGATAAGTTATTCAAGTTTTGAATTGCATGATTGTTTCGCTTATTTATGATTTTAATTGTTAATTCATGCTATAAATTGTACATTCCTATATTGATGTGATATCTTTAAGTGTTTCCGAGATTGGTGTCATGAATTAAGATTTATTGAGAAATTGTGATCCTTTAAGAATATACATGCCCTAAGTCCAAGGATGAATTGTTGATAGTTTCTAAAAGTATTTCAAGAAGTGTATTGATATTTCCATGCTATTAAAGTTTTAAATCTTATTGGTGATAGTCTACAAAAGTTTCAAGAAAAGACTTGATTTTAATCCTAAGCTAAGAAAGAAAATCCGCACCATTTGATTCAAGCTAAAGGGAAGCATAATTGGCCTCCATTGCATATTTCTGAGTTGTTTAAGGTGGATTTTTCTTAAAAGATCTGAGATTAAGTATGGGAGTAGTATTTATCACTGAGTAAGGCTTGATTCCAAGGTCTCATTCCCCAGAACTACGATCCACCGTAGGATTTGATTTACCCCAAGTTGGTTAAGCTAGAGATCACTAAAAAGTAAAAGGTTCTACTCTGATGGCAAGGATAGAACAACTCTCCTCAATTTGGGTAAGATGTTGGACTCCATGTAACTAACTTGGTTTATGTCAGTTAAAAGAAACCCCCAAGTTTCATAGATTCTTAAGTCTTAAAGTTCTTAAGGTTTTAAGAACTTGAGTTTCATAGACGTTCCTTGTTTTCAAAAGACTAAAGTGTATGTTATAAAAGTTGGTGTTTTAAGAGTCCAACTAGTTTACAAGCTTGATATCAAAGAAATAATACATATTTAGAACAAAGTGTAATGGCTCACGTTATTTATACTACATGTTTCATCTTTCATGATTTATGAGAGTTTTATTTAAACTATGTGTGTCATCTACAATACCATGTATGTTTTCTATAAAGATTTATTGTATTGATATTTAGCTGCATACACCCCCATATACTCAGTACATTCACAAGTGCTGATCCACATTTACATCTGTGTGCTACATTGTCTCATAATGTTGGTTTAGGTGCTCAGTCCCAGCAGCTTCAGTGATTTCGAGTACCTTTATCTACATCTCCACTGTGGTGAGTCCTCATGGTTCGAGGATCTATCTCCAGGTACTTTGGTGTTTTTGGTAGTTGTTCTGCTGCTTTCAATTTAGTTTGAGTCTGTTAGGGATCTATACTAATGGCTCTCTAGTTTGTTGAGTAGCAGAGGTTTTGTTAGACTAGATGGCCAGTATGTTTATATTTGTAGTATAATTTTACCATTACAATACTAATTCATACTATAGTTAGACATGATATGACTTGACTCCTTATTTTTCTCTCATTATCTCTAAGTAAGATTTATACGAAATAGAAGACTCAAAGGGTTAGATTTGGGCTACTTGTAGCCTTAAGCATCGTGTGATGCTCCAGGACAGGATTTCGGGGTATTACACACCTTGTAATTGAGCCTAAGGTTTAAGGAGTCCTAAGGAGTCTGACAAGCCGCGTTAAGTAGAGTCTTGATCATCAGTGTGTAGCGCGCCATATCTATGAGCAAGAGGCTATAAGACATTTTAGGATAAAGTTGTTTCTTTCTTTCAGATTCTATCGTTCCTATAGTTGTGTCTCCCAACTATTGATTCGTGCTCTGTTATTTATGAAAATGCCTCCCCGAAGAGCGAATGCCCGCAGAATCAATAACCAGCAAACTCAACCTATTGATCCCTTGAATGAGACTATGTTTCATGGTGAGTTTCAAGAGGCCTTTCAGGCATTAGCCCAAGCATTTACCACGAATGTTCAGGTCAATAACTAGGCCAAAGTTCTGCCTCAACAAGGAGATGATTTAGCCGCTCTAAGGATCCATGATTTTATGAGGATGAACCCACCAGAGTTTTATTGGTCGAAGGCAGGTAAGGACCTACAGTTGTATCTCAAGAAGGTAAGGAAGATCACCTAAGTGGTGCATGTCTCAGAGGAAGAAAGTGTTGAGATGCCATCTAACAGGTTGAAAGACATTGCTTATGACTGGGTTGTTGCATGGAATAAGAATAGAGGGGAAAATGCAGCCTGTACTACTTGGAAGGTGTTCCAAGATGCATTCTTGGAAAAGTTCTTCCCGCATGAGATGAGAGAATCAAATATAGAGGAATTCATAAACCTGAGGCAAGGCTCTATGAATGTTAAGGAGTATTTCCTTAAGTTCAACCAGTTATCCAAATATGCTCTTGATTTGATTTCTTAAACTCGAGCTAGTATGAGTAAGTCATGACTGGTGTTGAAAGAGTATAGGATTGGTAGGCTCAATAGGGACATGGATCTTGCTAGGCTGATGTTTCATGCCCAGCAAATAGAAGCAGACAAGATAAGGGTAAGAGATAGGGTGAGGGGGAATAAAAGGGCTAGATCAGAGAAGTATAAGTATTGTAAACTTAGGTCCCATAAAGGGAATTATCCACAGTTTTAAAGTCGTTCATCTGTGCCAGAAGCTTCATCAGCTAGTGCTCCCGCACCCAGAAATAGGCAGGAGCAAGGGAACAAGCCTTCTATGTCTAAGTTCCAGAACAGTGGAAGTAATAGGCCTAATTATCCACCCAGTGCTAAGTGTGGTAGGACCTATCCCGATGAGTGTTTAGCCTAACAGAGGGGTTGTTTTGGTTGTGGCAAGTTGGGCCACAGACTTAGAGAGTGTCTACATGCCAGGCAGGGGAACAAAGATGTGCGACCTCAGACTCAGGCTAATAGTGCCCCATCTTCTTTAGCCCATCCAACTCCTCTTCGGGGCGCTTCTTTCAGTACTATTGGTGGTCAGCGCCAGAACAGGTTCTATCCCATACCATCCCGTTAGGAGCAGGAGGATTCTCTCGATGTTTTTACTGGTATGCTCCATGTCTTTCACTTTGATGTTTATGTGTTGTTGGACCCCAGGTCATGTTTCTCTTATGTGACCCCACTCGTAGCTGTTAGTTTTGAAATAAGTCCCGAAAAGATTCCTGAGCCTTTCGTAGTTTCTACTCCAATAAGGGAGTCAGTTATTGCTAAACAGGAGTATAAAAAGTTTTCTATTACTGTTCTTCATAGATTCATACTTGCTTATTTGATAGTGGACAAGTTGGATTTTGACCTTATTTCGGATATGGATTGGCTTCATTCTTGCTACGCATCTATAGACTATCGTACCCATGTGGTTAAGTTACAGTTTTTGGATGAGCCAATCTTCGAGTGGTCCGGGAGTTCAGTATCTCCCAAGAGTCATTTATATCCTATCTCAAAACTAGAAAGCTAATATACAAAGGCTGAATTTATCATCTAGTTTGAGTTAAGGACACTACATCCGAGGCTCCAACCATTCAGTCAGCCAACATTGTTAATGAGTTTCATGATATTTTTATGGAAGATCTCCCAAGGGTACCTCCCGAGAGGGAGAAAGAATTTGAAATTGACCTTTTTCCCGACACTCATCAAGTGTGAATTTTGGCTAAGGTCAGTAGCTTTTCTGGGTCATATTATTTCAGACGAAGGCATTAGAGTTGATCCCCAAAAGACAGAAGCTGTAAAAAAATTGGCACAGACCTATCTCTCCATTATACATTAGGAGTTTCTTGGGTCTAGCTGTCTACTACAACCATTTTGTTGAAGGTTTCTCTTCTAATATATCCCCCATGGCCCATTTGACCCAAAAAAGGTTAATTTCCTTTGGTCAGATTCCTGTGAGAAGAGTTTTCAGGAGTTGAAGGCTCGACTCACCTCAACCCCTATATGGACTTTTCCTGATGGTACAAATGGTTTTGTGGTGTATTGGGATGCCTCTAGAGTTGGTTTAGGTTGTGTGTTGATGCAGAGAGGTAAGGTTATAGCCTATTGCTCTAGAAGTTGAAGCCACATAAAAAAACTACCCAATCCATGATCTTGAGTTAGCTACTTTGGTTTTTGCTTTGAAAATCTGGAGGCACTATTTTTATGATGTTTATGTTGATGTGTTTACTTATCACAAAAGCCTATAGAGTGTGTTTTCTCGGAGGATGTTGAACCTTAGACATATGAGGTGGTTAGAATTGCTAAAGGATTATGATATGGGTGTGTTATATCACCCTGCAAAGGCCAATGTAGTGGCGGATGCCCTTAGCAGGTTGTCTATGGGTAGTGTTTCATATGTAGAGAAGGTTAAGAAAGAGTTAGCACGTGATGTTCTTTGTCTGGAAAGATTGGGTGTTAGGTTGCTTGATTTTGCTGAGGGGAGTAATTTGGTGCAAAGTAGTTCCAAATCCTCTTTAGTTTCGGAAGTGAAGGAGAATCAAGACTTAGATCCTAGGTTGGTAAGACTGTAGGAGTCTGTTAAGGAACAAAAGGTAGAGGTTTTCTCTCAAGGGGGAGATGAGGTGTTGAGATTGCGGGGTAGATTGTGTGCTCCTTGGGTTGATGATCTGAGTCAAATAATTATTACTTAAGTGCATAGCGCGCAATATTTTATTCATCCCAATGATACTAAGATGTATCACTATTTATGGGAAATCTATTGGTGGAGTGGCATAAAGAAAGATATAGTAGAGTTTGTGGTGAAGTGTACGACGTGCCAACAAGTTAAGGTAGATCACCAGAGACCTGGTGGTGTAATATAAGAATTTGGTATACCTACTTGTAAGTGGGAAGATGTGAATAAGGATTTCGTGATTGGTTTACCTCTTCCGCGTCGTCACCATCTTTCTTTTTAGGTTGTTGTGGACAGGCTGACTAAGTCAGCGCATTTCTTTCCCATGCATACATACTATACAACTGAAGATTATGCTAGATTGTTTATTGGAAAGTTGGTTAGGTTGCATGGAGTTCCCTTATCTATCATCTCAGATAGGGGTACTCAGTTTACTTCTCAGTTTTTGAGGGAGTTCCAGAATAGTTTTGGTAACCAAGTTCATTTGAGTTCCTCTTTTCATCTGCAGAAAGATGGTCAGGCTGAAAGGATCATTCAAACATTGTAGGATATGTTGAGAGCATATGCTCTTGACTTCAAAGGTAGTTGGGATGAGCATTTACCATTGATTTAGTTTGCGTATAACAATAGTTACCATGATAGCATCAAGATGGCATCATTTGAGGCTTCGTATGGTAGAAGATGTAGATCACCTATAGGTTGGTTTGAATTGGGTGAGGCTACTTTGATTGGACCTGATGTAGTATTTGAGGCTACGGAGAAAGTGAAGTTCATTAGAGAAAGGTTGAAGACAGCCCAGAGTCTTCAGAAGTCATATGCAGATGTAAGAATAAGACACCTTGTGTTTGAAGATAATGACTTGGTATATCTGAAAATCTCTCCCATGAAAGGGGTGAAAAGGTTTGGCAAGAAAGGGAAGCTTAGTCCCCGGTATGTTGGCCCCAATAAAATCCTAAGTCATGTGGGGAGATAGCCTATGAACTTAAGTTTCCCATAGAGTTGTAAGTTGTGCATCCTATCTTTCATGTCTCCATGATTAAGAAGCACATTGGTGATTCTATTGTTGTGGATCCTTCAGAGGGCCTAGATATCCTGACTAGCCTTTCGTATGAAGAGATTCCAGTTGAGATTCTAGACTACCAGATCCGTAGATTGAGGAACAAAGAGGTTCCCTTGGTCAAAGTATTGTGGTGAAACCAGTTAGTTGAGGGTGCTACATGGGATACAGTTCAGATATGAGATCCAAGTACCCGCACCTATTCTCCACAAGTTTAGATCAAGTCAAAAGTATCATTCTTCCTTAATTCAGCCCCTTTCTAATCAAAGTTGCAGTTATATAGATATTCTTAAAATAAGTACATATATTCTCCGAAGTATTCAAGAGTTTAGAACGATAGAGAGTCCATTTAGAAAGATGCTTCATCTATTCATACGCAGTTTCCTCCGTAATCTTAGTTTGATGAGCGTCATTCGAGTACAAATGTTCCCAAGGGGGAGATATTGTAATACCCCCAAACTTTTCCTTAAGTTTAATTTTGTCTCTTGAAGGATAAGGAATGACTTCCTGAGTGTGTAACATTTAAACCATATAGAATTTCCCTAATTTTGACTTTTTATCACTTGGGAAATTTAATTAGCTTTCCAACGATATAAGATCCGCCCAAATTCAATAACCGGGCAAGAAGTTATGGAAATTTTTTGTGCTAGTAGTAAAACAACATCATTTTTGTGCTTGGCGCATCACAGAGAGGGTCTATTTGACAATTGTTAATTTCTAGTGGAACTCTGCGATAGCGGTGTATTAAGGTGAAGTTCTAGGTCCAAACCAGTGGGACAACACGATAGCACCGCGTTGTGGTGACCCCCAGAATCCCTTTTGTCAAATTCCAGTGAGCCCCCACGATAGTGGTGCGTCGTGTGGGCCCATAAAATTAGGTTTTCCAGTTCAATTTTTCCATCTTTGTACTGAAGTTAAAAAGGGCACTTTGGACTTTTTCCACGCCTCTTAAATTGTCTAAACACCTGATCTAAGCTCATTACAATTACCATATGTGACTTTTCTCAAAATTTCTCTCAACAGAAAACCCTAAGTACCCAAAACCTCTTCCAAGGATCTCAACAATTCACCATAGTTTTTGCAAATTGAGTCAAGATTCAAGGTTCCCAAGTCAAGGGATTCAAGAACCCTTATCCAAAAGTACAATAAAGAGTCTCAAGCAAGTTTATCCACCCAAGTTCATAACCTGAGGTATGTGGGGTTTGAACAAGAACACTTCTTTTGTTCTTGTGCCCTAAGATTTGATTTTTATAAATGAATTTCAAGTTTTTACAAGTGGGTCTATACCCAAATTATATTATTTTGAGAATATGAATTGATAATTTGTTCAAGTTTTGAATTTCATGATTATTTCGCTTATTTTTTATTTGAATTGATATTTCATGCTATAAATTATTCATTCCTATATTGATGTGATATCTTCAAGTGTTTCCGAGATTGGTGTCATGAATTAAGCTTTATTGTGAAATTGTAATCCTTTAAGAATATACATGCCTTAAGTCCAAGGATGAATTGTTGATAGTTGCTAAAAGTGTTTCAAAAAGTTTATTGATATTTCTATGCTATTAAAGTTTTAAAGCTTATTGGTGATAGTCTACCAAAGTTTCAAGAAAAGAGTTGATTTTAATCCTAAGCTAAGAAAGAAAATCCACACCATTTGATTTAAGCTAAAGGGAAGCATAGTTGGCTTCCATTGCATATTTGTGACTTGTTTAAGGTGGATTTTTCTTAAAATATCTAATCTTAAGTAAGGTAGCTGTATTTATCACCGAGTTGGACTTGATTCCAAGGTCGGATACCCCAGAACTATGAGCCACCGTAGGATTTGATTTACCCCAAGTGGATAAAACTAGTGATCACTAAAAATTAAAAGGTTCTACTCCAATGGCAAGTATAGAACAGCTCCCCCCAATGTGGGCAAGGCATTGGCCTCCATATAGCTCACATGGTTTATGTCGGTTAGAAGAAACTCCCAAGTTTCCTAGAGTCTCAAGTCTTAAAGTTCTTAAGGTTTTAAGAACTTGTGTTTCATAGAAGTTCCATATTTTCAAAAGACTAAAGTGTATGTTCTAAAAGTTGTTGTTTTCATAGTTCAACTAGTTTACAAGATTGATATAAAAGAAAGAATATAGATTTAGAACAAAGTGTAATGGATCACGTGATTTCTACTACATGTTTTATCTTTCATGATTTATGTGAGTTTTATTCAAACTATGTGAGTTATCTACAATACCATGAATTTTTTCTACAAAGATTTATTGTATTGATATTTAGCTGCATACACTCCCATATACTCAGTACATTCGCAAGTGCTGATCCACATATATGTCTGTGTGCTACATTGTATCATAATATAGTTTCAGGTGATCAGTCCTAGCAGCGTCAATGCTCTCGAGTACCTTTATCTACATCTCCACTGTGGTGAGCCTCATAGTTCGAGGACCTATCTCTAGACACTTCAGTATTTTTAGTAGTTGTTCTGCTGCTTTCAATTCAGTTCGAGTAAGTTGGGGATCAGTCCCAATGGCTCTCTAATTTGTTGAGTAGTAGAGGCTTTGTCAGACTAGATGGTCAGTATGTTAAGATTTGCAGTATTTTGTTACCTTTACAGTACTCATTCGGATTTCAGTTAGACATGATATAACATGAGTCCTTATTTTTCTCTCATTATCTCTAAGAATGCTTTATACTAAATAGCAGGCTCAAATTGTTATCTTGGGGATACTTGTAGCCTTAAGGACCGTGTGACACTCCGGGGAATGATTTTTGGGCGTTTCACATGGATTTACAAATTTATTCGATGGGAAAAGACATAACTGCCCCTCAGGAGATTAAATTCGTAACTGAATCACAGTTTGGAGGAGCATCGCAGTTTGGTAGGGGATCATCTCCATAATCACCGTGATGCAGAACTATAGCGGTAACTTACTATTTTCGAAATCCAAACACAACCCAATCCTTATTTGAAAAATCCAAAATTTTCCCGAGACTTGCTCCTTACACCCCTAAACATGAATTAACTCAAAAACCAACATTTTGGGTATGGAATACCAATTTAAAAATCTTCAAACTTTATAGGCCAAAAATAATACTAAGTACCCAATAATTAGTCAAATTTTTAGGTTTTAAGTCTTTAATGCATACAACTAGGAGCTGAACTATGTTAAGTACAATGCGGTGTATTACAATGTCTCGCCCTTGGGAATATTCGTCGTTGAATGAGACTGATAAAAGTGAGAGTACTGGGGAAACTGAAATTGTATGCTGATCATGCATAAATGAAAACATGATTACATGACTAAGCTGGAAACAAGTTATGTTAATGAATTGAATAGCATAAACTGAACTAATTCCTTGAATACATGCATTGACAAGTGAATGGTTACAAGGATGAGATATAAATGAGAGAGTTATCTTATGAATATCCATTTCCTCGGGTTGGATCTGATTTCGTGAACAAAAGTTGGGTGGTTTAAGAACCCCAAATAATTCTGACTTGGCTGAAATACAAAGGAAACACAAAGATAATGCACGAGGCACTTATGAACTGAATCATGACTTAATATTAGAATATGAAGCATGATGCATGAACTGACCTAAATTCACAATTTACATAGGCGCAAACAAACTATCTCTTGGAATGACAATATTCATAAACTTTTAATAGTAAGACTAGATTGGAAGATGGAAAAAACATAGGAAATTCTATGTCTTACTACTAAAGTAAATTGCTGACTATACAGACAAAATTATACTAAAATCTTATACTCAACTAAAGTATTTCTTCAACACTCATTCTAAGAAGTTATAATAACAGTAGGAAGCAAAGAACTTTGGCATGATCTGAATAAGGTATACGATTAGGGACTCTTAATATGGCTATAACTCTATAACTTGGGACATAGGCCTATGAAGCAAAAACTGGAACTTCCATGCCTTAGGCAATGTAACTGCTACTCTAAATCTTATGTATACTCCTTAAATACTCCCTGAACTATACATTTCACTTCAATACCGCACTTAATTGGAGGCTACTAAAAATGTTCACATGGGCACTGATAACACTATCTACTAAAGTCTGAGCTAAATTGAATTCTCTCACTATCTTCAAACCTACTCAAATCTACAAAGTCCACCTATAACACTATAGTACTAGTCGGAATCATGAATTCAATAAACCTTGTGTAATACCCCATACTTTTCCTAGCTTTAAAAGTTTCCCCAAGAATGTTAGAGGTTTTCTTTGATAGATGAATATACTTTTGTACACGTGTTATATTAAATATTTTCACTTTTTATCATGTGGAGAATCTAATAAGCTTTCCATCGATACCAAATTCACCCAAATCCGATACCCGGGTGAAGAGTTAGAACTTTTTAGTGAGACAATGTATCACTTGAGCCTTCAGCGCATCGCAGAGATAGCTCAAATGGAAATTGACAATTTCCAGTGTTGCTCCATGATAGTGGCGCATCGCGCCAAACTTCCAAGTCATAGAAAAGGTGGCAACGAGATACCTCCACATCACGCTTCAGAGCAATTTCCCATTTGTCACTTTCCAGTGACTTGGCGTGATAGTGGCGCATCGCGCCAAGGATGAAAATCAAGAAAATTGTTTAGAAATTAAATACCTATCCTAAGGTTAAAAGGGTCAATTTACCACCCTATATAAGCCTTATAACACGAGATTTAGCCATAATTCAGTAGCTTATACTCAATTACTCTCAAAAACTCTCAGAAAAAAGCCCTAGGGTTTTCATAGAAGGTTCAATTCCAAGGGAATTCACTATTAAATTTCAAGAATCTCTCCATCAATCTTCATAGAATCACAAGATAAGGCTTGCGTAGTGTTCACTCATGGACTCCTTAAGTCCATGAAGCCCAAGAATCTCTTTTCCAACTTCAACTTTATGAATTTATTTATGAGTTTCATGTTGGGTTTGTTTTGTTTTTGCTGAAAATGATCAATTGAATTCAAATCCATATTGGGTGATCAATTTTATATGCAATTGATTTGTATAGATGTATATTCATGTGAACCTATAAATAAACCCTAGGATGATGAAATTAGATATGAATCATGATGTTTGATTGTTGTATAATATTGTCTACATGTGCTATGCCTATCATGTGTATGATTAAATGCCTATATGAAGGAAATGTGACCAAATAGCATGATATTATGAAATCCCCATGAATATACAAGTTTATGCATATCACATGTTTGATGAAGTTCTTCAATATATGAATTATGAATTGTGTTGTTGGTCAGGTGTTCGAGTAAGTCATGTTACGTCTATTTCTTTCCATCGAGTCCTAGGGGTACTTGTACCCTACAACATAGCTTTATGCCTAGATCCGTGTCATTTTTTCACGATACTCTCAGACAAGTCACGATCCATAGAGCTCAGTCAGTCATGTGACTCAGGAAATCTCAGAAATCTTAGAAATCTCAGTAATCTCAGTAGTTCGGTAACCTCTGTTATCTTAGTATTCCCAGTAAGTCTCAATAACTTCAGTACTCTCACTCAGTCCTCAGATCTCAATAGTATTCCATCGGTTAACGAAACTCAATAAATTCAGTTTAGCTCCGCTAAACAATACCACTAGTATTAGTTTAGTTCAGTTAATTAGTTCAACTCAGTTAATTAGTTCAGTGTCTTTCAGATGGGAGTAGGATTCAGCACCAAGCGAGCCTAGGGATGGGGACTCACCCACTAGATAGGAATCAGATCCCTAGAAGTATTACCTAAGTTCTTGAACTACGTAGCCAGTTTATGTACGAGATGTCATTCATTACATAGGACTGACTTACTCAGGGATCACCCGTTAGTGCATTTAAATGTATAGGATTGATCCCAGGGGTCACCCGCTAGATTAGGTATGAATCCACAACAGTTTTATTTACTAGTGGCGTGGTACTGACACCCTTATAGAGGGGGTTATAGCGTGGACCCCAGTTAGCTTAGTATGGGGCTTGTCGGTTAGATTAATACATCCCAAAGTTTCAGTTACAGAATAAGAACTTTCAAATACAGTCAATTCAACTCAGTAGTATAGATTTAGGACAGTCAGATACATTCAATCCTTATTATTATAAATAGACTTCGGGATCACCAATTAGACAGGACAGATCTCAACTATGGTCAATCAGTAACGGTATCATTAGATTTAGAGATCACCCACCAGATAGGACTGATCTTAGGTTCAGTTACTTACATACAGTGAGGAACTCATCTAGTTCCCTCAGCTTTAGGACTGTCAGATACAATCACTCATGTTATTAGTTATATCAGTTATCAGAACTCATGTTATTAGTAATCAATTTCAGGACTGTTAGACACAGTCAACCAGACCAGTTCTTTATTATCAAAACTATCAGAAATAGTTATTCATGTATCAGTAAAATAGTATCAGTCCCTCAGATATCAGTAATTCCATTTTAATACTAACCTCAATAGTCAGAACTTAGTATTTAGTCCTATCACGATTTTAGTTACAGTTATGTATGCATGCATGTATTCTCACGTTCATGTTAGTTAGTCAGTTAGTATTGTTCATTCATATGAACCTATTGCATTCAGCCTACCTAACTTGAAAACTAGTATATTCAAAGTTTTGACGCATTTGTGCTATGCTGTCTTATACCATAGGTTTAGAAGCACGAGCTCAAGAGAACCAGTAGCATCCCAGTTCAGCGATTAAAGTTTGCAGTGAGTCCTCATCCTTCGAGGACATGATGATCACATTACTATTTCAGTTTTTAATTTTTTCCAGTAGTTGGAGTTAGTTGGGGACATGTCCCATCAACTCCTTATTCAGACAATTTAAAGGCTTTTAGACTACAGTATGTTCAGATAATCATCTCAGTTTTTTTGGTACTGTTATACCATATTTTTCAGATATTTACTAGTATTGAACCTTATGGCCTTTCAGTTCATGTTTCTACATTTATGATATTATTACTATTATTCACTTCTCAGTTTATAGATATCAGTCATGGGTTGGTTTGTGGTCCATCGGAGTCATTGGCACCGTGTAGCATTTCGGGTACTAGATTCGGGGTGTTACAAAGTTGGTATTAGAGCCTAAGGTTCAACAGTATCTTAGGAAGTCTGAAAAGTCGCATCTAGTAGAGTCTTGTACATGCATGTGTTGTGCACCACACTTATGTGCAGAAGGCTATGAGATATTTTTGGAACAGTTTCCCTTCTTTCAGTATTCATGTTGTTCGTGTGAGAATAGGCTCAAAGTTAATCTCTTAGTCATGAATCAGTCTGTGGATGCCTAGTGTATCACCCAGTATCTCAGTAAGGTGAGCGTTCTTAGAGGGACGTAGTGTCCCAAGGGGGAGATACCCCATTATTCCTCAACACTCTAATGTATTAAATTAAGTTTCTATTTGCATAAGGAATCCAGTTTAGAATAGAGGGTAATCAAAAGTTGACCCTCAAAGTCCTAACCTCAGCGATGGGCCAAGTATTTAGAGGCTTAGTTCTGTTCATGAAATTCAGTTTATATATCTTGTTTCAGCCTCAGTCATGTTCTCAAGTTCCAGTTCATGCATACTTCTAGAATAATCATGGTGTCATTAGTATTTATCAGTCCCTTAATAGTTTTCTCAAACTTACTCATTTAGGTTATCATATTTCCGCCCATGCATGTTTAGTAAGATGATCTTGGATTCATTAGCATTTTCGGTTAACATAAAAGTTCTCCTTAATATTACTCAATTTCATGTTCAGTGGTCATTACAAACTTGGTATTCAGTTCATGCTCAGATCCCCATTATAAACTTGGTACTAAGTACCCATCCATATTCAGTCATACATTCATATATCAATTCAGTCATGTAATTATGCATTAGATATGCATTATCACTACGGAAAATTAAGTTCATCAGCATATTCAATCATGTATTTATTATTCAATTATCAGTCATGCATCAGGTATGAATGAATTCAGCTTATTAGTCATGCATCAGATATGCATGTTCAGTATGTTATATTTAGATATTCAGTCATGTCAGTCATGAGATCATGCTTAAGTTATTCATATTCATTATGTACATTAGTTTATGTTATTCCCCTCACTCTCAGTCTCATTGAAGGACTAATGTTCTCAAGGGGGAGATATATTAATACCTCATACTTTTCCTAGCTTGAAAAGTTTCCCCAAGAATGTTAGAATATTTCTTTGACAGATTAATCTACTTTTGTATACGTGTTATTTCAATATTTTTAGTTTTTATCATGTGGGGAATCTAATAAGCTTTCCATCGATACGAAATTCGCCCAAATCCGACACCCGAGTGAAGAGTTAGAGCCTTTTTAGTGAGACAGTGTATCACATGAGCCTTCAGTGCGTCGCGGAGATAGCTCAAATGGAAATTGTAAATTTCCAGTTTTTCACCGCGATACTGGCGCGTTGCACAAAAATTCCAGGTCATAGACATGGTGTCAACTCAATAGCTCTGCGTCACGCCACCGTGCAATTTTCTATTATTCACTTTCCAGTGACTTGGCAGGATAGTGGCACGTCGCGCCAAGGTTTAAAATCGAGAAATTTTCTTAGAAATTAAATACGTGTCCTAGGGTGAAAAGGGTCAATTTACCACCCTATATAAGCCTTATAACACAAGATTTGGCCATAATTCAGCAGCTTATACTCAATTACTCTCAAAAACTCTGAAGAACAAGCCCTAGGGTTTTCATAGAAGGCTCAATTCCAAGGGAATTCACCGTCAAGTTTCAAGAATCTCTCCGTCAATTTTCGTAGAATCAAAAGTTAAGGTATGCGTAGAGTTTATTCATGGACTCTTTACGTCCATGAAGCCCACAAATCTCTTTTCCAACTTCAACTTTATGGATTTCTTAATGAGTTTCATGTTGGGCTTGTTTTGTTTTTGTTGAGAATGATCAATTGAATTCAAATCCATGTTGGGTGATCAATTTTATATGGAATTGATTTGTATAGATGTATATTCATGTGGACCTATAAATAAACCCTAGTATGATGAAATTAGATATGAATCATGATGTTTGATTGTTGTATAATGTTGTCTACATGTGCTATGCCTATCATGTATATGATTAAATGCCTATATGAAAGAAAAGTGACCAACTAGCATGATATTATGAAATCCCCATTTATTTACAAGTTTATGCATATCACATGTTTGATGAAGTTCTTCAATATTTGAATTATGAATTGTGTTGTTTGTGATGTGTTCGAGTAAGTTATGTTACGTCAGTTTCTTTCCATCGAGTCCTGGGCGTACTTGTAACCGATAACTTAGCTGTGTTCCTAGAGTCATGTCATGTTTTCACGATACTCTCAGACAAGTCACGATCCATAGAACTCAGTCAGTCATGTGACTCAGTAAATATCAGAAATCTCAGTAATCTCAGTAGTTCAGTAACCTCCGTGATTTCAGTATTCCCAGTAAGTCTCAGTAACTTCAGGACTCTCAGTCAGTCCTAAAATCTAAGTAGCATTCCGTCGGTCAACGAAACTCAGTAAATTTAGTTTAGCTCTACTAAACAATACCACTAGTATCAGTTCAGTTCAGTTAACCAGTTCAGCTAAGTTAATTAGTTCAGTGTTTTTCAGATGGGAGTAGGATTCAGCACCGAGCGAGCCTAGGGATGGGGACTCACCCACTAGATGGTACTGAGATTCCTTGAAGCAATCCCTAAGTTACAAAATTATGTAGTCAGCGAGGGTACGAGATGTCACCCATTAGATAGGACTGACATACTCAGGGATCACCCGTTAGCACATTTAAATGTATAGGACTGATCCCAGGGTTCACCCGCTAGATTAGGACTGACTCCACAACAGTTGTATTTACCAGTAGCGTGGTACTGACACCCTTCCAGATGTGGTTACAAGTTGGACCCCAGTTAGCTAAGTATGAGGCATGAGGACTCACTGCTAAGTCAGATCAGACTTAGCAGTGAGTCCTCATCCTTTGAGGACATGATGATTATATTACTATTTCAGTTTTCAGTTTATTTTAGTAGTTGGAGTTAGTTGGGGACATGTCCCATCAACTTTTTATACAAACAATTTAGAGGATTTCAGACTACAGTATGTTCAGATAATTATCTCAGTTGTTTTGGTATTGTTATACCATATTTTTCAGTTATGTACTAGTATTGAACCTTATGGACTTTCAGTTCATGTTTCCGCATTTATGATATTATTACTATTATTCACTGCTAGTTTACAAATATCAGTCATGGGTTAGCTTATTGTCCTTCGGGGTCATGGGCACCGTGTAGCATTCTGGGTACCAGATTCGGGGCATTACACCCTGTGTTTTAACAACTTCTCATCTCAAGAATAATTCTTCTTACAACTTCAACAACTAAATTCAATCTCTTACTAGGAATGCACTAATACACATGCACCCATCCACTTATATATTCCAACATGATGTTCAAGCTTATTATTATAACCATATACAAACTTCCAGGCAAACACCCATCAAGGTATCTTTTCTAGTTAGGTAATACTTCAATCATTAAAAACTTCGAAGCACTATTCATAAAAAATTCACACATAAAATTTCAACTAAACATGACATAACTATAAATAAGTTGGACTAAATCTTACCCACACTTATAAACTTTTATAAAACAAGCATAAAACAATTTTTCCCCAACATGAAATATTTACTCTCTCCCATCTAATCGACTGTTCATCACCACTATTATTTCATAAGGAGAGGTCACTAAAAGGTTAGATCATGAGGACCTGAAGCATGAAAGAATACTATGCATAATCTTGGATGCTTAACTGAGGCCTGAGAAATAAAGTATCCATGACATGGATTCATTATAGAGATAGAAACTAAGGATATACATGATATAATCTGAATTTCGTTGATCATTAAGAGTGTAGCATGAGTACTGGAACTGAACATACTTTAAAGAATGAGTACATGAGTCATAATTTTTATGACCTGAGTTTGGAGTTCATAAATTTCATGGAATATGATACGTACAATTGAGCAAACTAGAACTCCATGTACTAAGAACTGAGAGTTTACATGATTTTATGGAAAGTGCATGAATTTGAGTTATGATCAAGGAACTGACATGGATTATATATTGTGATAAATAATGTACAACTACTTAAATAAGAATGTGTTGGGAATCATCCTCGCTTGCTACTATTATACAATGTGCTGGCATTACTATTGGAAACTGAGGTCCTAAATTGGTTAGTTATTCTATCATCTCATTTGTGGGACCATTTTGATGACTTCTAAACTGGACTGCAACCACTTTAGTCTAAAGTTCGGAATATGACAATACTCATCACTAAGAAATTAACCCTGAAAGATTACACTTGAAAGATATAAACTCGTTGCTAATACTCCCTTCTGAGATAGAACTCTTAACTTTTTACAACTCCAATAGTCATCATATAATAAATTAAATACTAACTAACTTAGAATCTTCATGATTATCACCTTACACTGAGTTCACACCATTACAAATTTCAAAACTACTTTCTATTAGCTCAATCTTCAAGGATTCAAACTTAGATTCTAGCTCTTAATATGGATATCCCCAAACCTTTCATGAATCATACTAACTTTCTTCATAGACTACTAATATCACATCTTTAAATCACACCCATATCATCATTCTTAATTTCGAATCAACAAACATAAATTGTTGTATGCACTACTTCAAGCCTTCTGGTTTCCCTATCATACAACTAACCCCATGGATAGAAAATATACTGAATTCAGATAATGCTATCCCCATTTTGCTACCGATAAACTTCTGGGTTTATGTTTCGAACTCTATATTGTATGCTATCATAGGATTCTAAGAAAGGATATGAAAACACATATGACCCCTAAGAACTGAGATACTACCCCTCCACTCGATTACTGGTTTATTAGGAAACTAAAACTGAATGACTCTATTTCTTCTATCAACTAAGGCATAACATGAATAGAGCTAATCCATGCTGAGAATGACATCAAAATTTTTCATCTTTAGTTCTATTAGATCTACTAAAGTGATTTTTAGAGATACTGCAATCGGGAAGTTTCTGTAAACTGGTCTTGCTATGATAGACTTACCCATTAAGGTAGACATTGAAAAAGGCCCTGCAAGTATTTTTAGGATAATAAAAAAATTAACAGCTATATATGGGGTTACAAAAGAAAGTGAAGCTCCGAGATCTAACTAAGCATAAATATGAAGATAAAAGACCTGTAACTTACCTGTAACCACATTAGGAAAACTTTCCTGATCATGACAGGGATGGAGTGCATAGAATCTGTTCTAGCATTGTTCACTGGTTGCATTAGAAGCGACACTTTGCTGAGTCGGGCGACCGGCTGGAACTTGGGGACGTATGTGTTCACTACAATGACCCATTTGTGTGCATTCTTTTACTTCGTTGCCTGGCCTGCCACATCCAAAACATATATCACTACTTTCCCTACACACACCTTTATGATTCCTACCACACCTCACACAGAGTAGATTAGTACGACCACTATTTATGCTACCTTGGGGACTAGGGGGCCAAGCGCTCTATCCCAATTGTCATTCCTAAAATTTTGCACTGGCGCACTAATTAAAGGAGTAGGGGCTGAGATTTTTTTATGGAACAGAGAATGTTTACCACTCTCTGATCATTACTTAAAACTACCTATTTTGGTCATCTTATTCTGTCTCTCATTCTCCCTAGGCTTATTCTCCTTACTTTGAGGAGCATGAACCATAAACATAGATAGGAAAACAACCTGCTAATCATTCTGAACAACTACTAAATCAGGAATGGTAGTGAAAGTATCTCAAAATTTGGCATGAGATACTTCCTCATTCAGGGGATTTTCCTGAATAGGCGGATGTGCGGATGCTTCAAGATCCTTATTCTGTTGTTTCTTTTGGGAGGAATTGTCAATAAATAGAAGGAAGAATGAGTCAGAAGAGAGTTTAAATAGAGATCATGCTTATTTTCATTACATAAATAATAAAAGAAGGGAAACTTTTCAAAAAATATCTTTTAGCCTCTTGTCCATAAGTGTGGTGACCTTCACACCTATGTATAAGACTCTATTGAATACGACTTTCAAACTCCCTAGGACAAAATAAAACCTTAGGATCTGATACCAAGTTTTTTCACAATCCATGGCTACCCCCTAGTCACAAAAATGGCGCATACGGTAACAAGTAACCACAAGCAAACATATGAGTTGGTACCTGCTGTGAGCACTAAGAAAACTAATAATGAACAACATATATGTAAGAAACAATCAATAATGCCATAAGGTTTTAAATACGGAAACACAATTTATATCACAAGTTTGAACGTCTGATGACATACTAAAAAGAATGATCAGACAACTAAACTGATAAACCGACTATCTGTCTGAATGATGTTAAACTTCTGAAAGCTTCTAAAATGACTAAAGAGTTGATGGGATAGGACTAACTAACTCCAAATTAAATTAATTGAAATGAAATATGGAAATACTAAAATAACATAACAGGTCCTCGATATATAATGACTCACCACAACTGTTGCTGCTAATAGGATAAAATGTCTAAGCGCGGTCAGGAAACTAAGCGTCCGAACCTATAATATAAGACATCATAGAGCAAAGAAAAGTATGTGATTGGTACTTTTAATGTACTGGTATATGTGATATGGTTAGGCTGAAATGCATAGGTTGATGTTCCTGAAATAATGACTGGCTTAATAGCATGATATAATTGATGCATAAATGCGTAAAAACTGCAAAAATCGTAGAATGCATGACCAAGCATATACAATGATACTGAAAGAGTCTATAAACTGAAAAATGAAAATCTGGTGACTGAATAATTAATGAACTATATATTGTGGTCAAGCAAACCTAAACTAAATTAGGTACTGACTACTAAACTAAGACTGTGGGAGGTATTATCTAACCGACATACCCTAATCTGGTAACCCTACTTTGAAGGGTGTTAGTACTATCACACGGTTACTAACAATGGTTGTGTGGATCCACTAAACTAATGTCTCGAGGGAGTAATGAGTTACCCTCATCTGGCAGGTGCTCTAATGAGATATGTGTTACCCTCAACTAATAGTTAAACACTTTATTAACCCTCAACTAGCAGGTTGATATCTCTAACCTACGCTGACTAAGTAGATTTGGAACCAAGGGACTTCTACTAAAGGTGACACCTTCTACTGGCAGGTGAGCCCCCATTCCTGGGGTCGCTCGGTGTGAACTTTTACTCCCAACTGAATGACACTACTTAGTCGACTAAACTATATTTAACTAAACAAACAATTGATCATAATAATAGACTTAATGATAATGCTCATGGATTATTTGAAACAATTATGAAGATACTGTAATTATCTAAACAACTAAGTATCGGGTGTTCATAACCCTCTCGCACTGAATAAAATTAACTATAAGGACATATGAAGTTTTAAAAACCATAACAAAGGATCATTGTTCAAATCAAAACATTTAGACATTTCGTCAATCATATGGGAGTCATGAGATCAAGCATGGGAATGGGTAAAACATGAGAGTGAAAGAATAGTTACAATACTAAAACCATGGATTAGGGATTTAACATGAAAATTTCATCATTCAAACATGTAAAGGGCTCATCCCATCGAAAACACTTGTAAACATAATTTATAATCAAAATTCGTAAGACCTTCATGGAGATAATTCATCATAAACATGTATAATTCATAACTTAACACAAAAAATTGGATTCTTGGCCTCATGGATGAACATCACACATACCTAAACACTTAAACCTTTAAAGAGAAACATAAATCCTTCAGCTTTCTTGAAGGTTCTTTGATTTGGGAACTTGATTTGTTTGTTTCCATTGAGAGAAAGGAATAAAATATGATGAACTTAGGGAAAGGGTAGGGTTTTCTTTGAGAGTAAATTGGAGAATACGGGAAAATAATGCCCTAACTGAAGCTTTAAGTCATGGATTTATGCATTGATTCGATTGAAAAAGACATAACCGTCGCACAGGAGATTAAATTCATAACTGAATTGCAATTTGGAGGAGCATCGAGATGCGTTAAGGGATCATGTCCATAAATACCATGACGGAGCACTATTGCAGTGACTTACTATTTTTGAAATCTAAACACGACCCAATCCTCATCCGAAAAATCCAAACCTTCCCCGAGACATGCTCTTTACACCCCTGAACATGAATTAACTCAAAAACTAATATCTCAGGGTCAAGAAGACCAATTTAAAAATTGTCGAAGTTAAGAGGACAAAAATAAGACTAAGGACCCAACAATTAGTGAAATATGATTCATGAGCTATATAACCTGAGTTTCGAGTTCATAAATTTCATGGAATATGATTCGTACAGCTGCAAACTGGAACTCCCTATACAATGAAGAGCGTACAATATTTTATGGAAAGTGTATGAATTTGAGCTATAATCAGACAACTGACATGTAAGGCATAAGTATATATCGTGATTACTAAAGTACAACTACTGAAATAAGAATAGGTTGTCTATCATCCTCTCTTGACACTATTAAATAATATACTGACATCACTATTGGAATCTAAGGTCCTGACTTGGTTAATTGTTCGATCATCTCATCTGTTGGACCCTTTTGACGAGTTCTAAACTGAACTGCAACCACTTTACTCTAAAGTTCAAAATATGAAAATACTTATCAGTAATAAATTCACCTGAAAGATTAAACTTGAAATGGTGAAACCCGCTGTTAATACTCCATTCTGAGATACAACTCTTAACTTTTTATAGCCCTAATAGTCATCTCATAATAACTTAAATACTAACTAAATTAAAATATTCATGAGTATCAAAATACACTGAGTTCACACTATTAAAAGTTTCAACACTACTTTTTATTAGCTCAATCTTCAAAGATTCAAACTTAGATTCTAGTACTTAATATGGATATCCCCTAACCTTTAATGAATCACACTAACTTCCTTTATAGCCTACTAATATCACATCTCTAAATCACACCCACAACATTGTACTTAATTTTGAATCAACAAACATAAATTCTTCAATACACTATTTCAAGCCTTCTGGTTTTCCTATCATTCAACTAACTGCATGAATACAAAATCTACGCAATTTAGATAACACTATGCCTATTTTTCTACCGCAAAACTTCTTGGTTCATGTTTCTAACTCTAAATTATATTCTATCATAGGATTCTAAGAAGGGACCTAAAAACATATCTGACCCCTAAGCACTAAGGCACTACCCCTCCATACGATGACTAGTTCATTGGGAAACTAAAACTGAATAGATATTTTTTCAATCAATTGAAGAATAACATCTCTGGAGCCAATCCATGCCGAGAATGACATCAAAATCAGTCATCTCTAATTCTATAAGATCTGCTTAAGTGATTTTCATAAATACTATAACCTGTCAGTTTTTGTATACTCGTCTAGCTATGATAGACTTACCCACTATGGTAGACACTATAAAATACCCTTCTAGTGTTTCTAGGTAGACACCAAAATTAATGGCTATGTACGGGGTTACAAAAGAAAGTGATGCTCCGAGATGTAACAAATCATAAATATGAAGATGAAAGACCTATAACATACCTGTAACCATATTAGGAGATCTTGTTAGATCATGATGGGATTAGAGTGCATACATTCTATTCTAGGATTGTTCACTGGTTGCACTCATTGTGGCACCCAACTGAGTCTGGAGATCTGCTAGTGCATGGGAACGTCTTTGTTGACTATGCTGACCTACCTGTAGTCATTCTCTAACTCTGTGGCCTGGCTTGCTACATCCAAACATACATTACTACTACCCCTACACAAATCCTTATTATTCCCACCATACCTCCCCGTAGAGTGGCTTAGTATGACCACTATTTATGCTACCCTGGGTCCTAGAACCTAGCTCTCTATCCCGATTTTCATTCCTAAACATTAGCACTGGCGCACTAACTGAGAATGTTTGATTGAACCAAGAATGGTTACCACTCTCTAATATTGACTTAAAATACTTATTCTAGCTCTCTTATTCTATCTCTCTTTCTCCCTACACTTCTCCCCTTCACTCTGTCGAGCATAAAACTTAAGTCTTTATAGGAAAACACCCTGTTGATAATTTTGAACAACTACTGAATGAGCTAAGGTAGTCAAAATATCTCTAAATTTAGCATGAGAGACATGTTTTTTCTGGGGATCTTTCTTAAAAGTCTGATATGTTGGAAAATCCACATAGCCAATTTGGGGGTTCGCCTTCTTGAAACTCCAGATAAGGGGATTATTGTGCATAATGTAGCATAATTTTCATTAGTATCTGAAGTAAAATAGAAGAAATATGTAGATCCTATTCTATTACAACTTAAGGAGAATGTACTATCTATTATGACAAAGGCATTTGAGCTTACACATGAGGGAGTACTTAGGTGGAAAAATAGATTATGTGTGCCTAATATAGATAGGATAAGAAATAAAATTATGACATAGGCAAATCATTCAAGGTATTCCATCCATGTAGGGTCAACTAAAATATATCATAATTGGAAAGGAATGTAGTGGGGGGGTGATATGAAAAAGAACATTGCAGAATTTATACCCAAATATCCGAATTATCAAAGAGTTAAAGAAGAACACCAAAAGCCCAAGGTTGTATGTAATGTATTGATATTCCAATTTGAAAGTAGGACATGATCAACATGTATTTCATCACTATTTTTCTTCATACATCTCGAAGGTTCAATTCCATAAGGATAATAGTTGACAGACTTACAAAATCAACACACTTTCTACAGGTTAGGACCATTTACAATGTTTAAGAGTATGTAAAATTTTATATCAAAGAGATAGTTCAGCTACATAGAAGACAAGTATCTATTTTATCAAATAGGCGAGCTCATTTTACAAAAACTTTTTGGAAGTTATTTTAGATAAATTTGGGAACAAAACTGAATTTAAGTCCAACCCTCAACCATAAAATAGATGGACAAGCAGAATGTACCATTCAAACAATTGAAGATATACTATGATCTTGCGTATTTTACTTTAAGGGTAGTTAGGATGATAATTTACCCATCATCTAGTTTGCCTACAAAAATAACTATCATTCAAGAATCAAAATGGCACCATATGAAGCTTTGTATAGAACAAAGTATAGATCACTAATTGGATGGATCAAAGGGTAAAGCTACCTTGTTTAGGCTAGATTTATTTCATCAAGCTATGGAAAAGGTTAAAGTAATCCAACAATGGATGGAGACAGCCCAAAGTCAACACAAATCATATGGAGATATTAAAATAATGGGGATAGTGATGTGTGAGAAGTTGCCAACACATTTGAGGATTTTAACTGAGAATAATGGCAAAGTCTTAAGCAAATTTTGTCATTTTTTATTGTAGTCTCTTTGATATTTCAGTAAAAGTCGTGATATAAGAGAATCAACAATAATGGGATTAGAAGAGTTGATTTTTGAGTAAGTAGAGAAGAAAGTATAGCTGATGACTTGTCTAATAAGTTGTCAACCTTGTGATAAGTTATCAGAGTCATCGTCAGCTGTAGACTGTGCGAGGAAGTTGGAGCATAAGTGCGATGACATCTTTGATAAGTCATCATAATTTTGATAAGCCGTCGAGAATGCCGTCAGCCTAAGGCAGTACATGAGATATGAAGTGAAGAAGTGACAACATTATTTGATATGTTGTCAAAGTACAGATAAGACATCAAAGTCATCGTCAGCCTTAGGCAGTGTATGAGATTGAACTGGAAGAAGTGATGACAACCTGTGATAGGTCGTCAGAGGTATGATAAGCCATCAGGCTAAAGCAGTCCTTGAGGAATTGAAGTGAAGAAGAAACAACAATTCAGATAAGTCATCACTTGTATGATAAGACATCAACCCTCATCGTCAGCCCAAGGCAGAGATTATCAAAAGTGAAGAGGAGCTGACGACATTCCTGATAAGTTGTCAGACTCCTGATAATCCCTCACACACGTCGTCGTCTGTCTAAGAAAATACTGTGATCTATGATTTTATTTCCATAATTAGGATAAAGTATTTAAAACATATGTAAGGGTTTTCTAAGAGAAGGGGGTGAAATGGATGGAACTTATTCCAAAGGAGTTCACCTCTCTTTAGGGTCTAAGAACTTAGAATTCAATTTTCAACTCTTTGATTTGGTTGTGGGAATTTTCTATTAAACTTGGAAGACAATCAACTTCAGACTTCATTCTTTGTAAGTTTAATTACTTTGAATGATGAATTTAATTGTTGCTATCTCTTCTTTTCTCATGTGAAACTAAAACCCACAACTAGGGTTGTGGGATCTATGATTATTCCTTCATGGATTTAATAGTTGGTTAGGGTTTGAGTGATTGTAGGGACATCTTGATAATTCTTTTTTTATGATTGTTATTTATTGGTTGCAAACAATAAATCTCGCCGTATGTTGATTTGCTTGAACTGAGAAATAAACTAAAGGTAGCGAATTATCAACAAGGATTTGGGAAGGTTAAGCTCTCATCTAATGATTAATGTTGTAACAAGATTGATCAATAGTATGAATAGAATGATTTCCTAAGTTTGAGAGAATTAGGGAGTTCAACATCTAAGTAGGTTGAAAAACATTTAGATGGACTGTCAAAACTGATAATTTGGTGTTTCCCACAAGTCATGAGAATCCAGTAGTACAACTATTATTTAATGGAGGATTACTAATCGTAGTGATCACAACTCTAGTTTATCTAGATCATTGATTTGAAATATTGTAGTTTAAGATTCGATTTATAAGGCAAATTGAAGTGTTAATAACTTTTGTTCAATCATTAAAAACCCCCATTTTATCTTTTCGTATCATTTGTTTTAATTTAACTTATAGATGTAGTTTCAAATTAGTTTAATCGCCACTCACATTGTTCCTCATGGATTCGACCTAGACTAAAAAGTTGGATAAATATATTGATGACGACCACCTTGCACTAAATTGACATGTAAGTTGAGTGTTATCAAAAATGGCGCCATTGTCGGGGAACAATTTGATGTATTGAGTTGGTTTGGAATTTTAGCCTACTTGCTTGAATTCAAACTTGTGAATATTTGTTTTTAATTTTCTTTTATTTCTTGTGTAGGTAGATTTTTATTTTAGTTTATATATTACTATGGCATCGTGGAATGAACATGAGCTTGAAGGTTGGAAATCTTATCTTGATGATTCATGTCCATATTGTGATGGATCTCACTTTTGGCATGATTGTAGATATGTTCTCCGATGAGAGATGTGTGCACCATCTCTATCCTACCGGGAGTATGATTGTTCTTTATGTGGTGGTCAAGATGGACTTTGTAGAGATTGTCCAAATGCCCCTCCCCCTATTACACTAACCCAAATTCTAGTTCTTCTTATGAGTTTGATAGGTCTTATGGTAAAGAAAAGGAAAAATGAAGCACTGGGAAGCGTCACATTGAAGCTATGTTTCAACAAATGTTGCATCTCCAGAAAGAAATGTATGATATCGTCTATGATATGTGTCAAGACATGAATCCAATAATTCATGAGGAGATGGATATATAGGCCAATCATTCGAAGCATTCTTCTATATTATGTTTAGATGATATCTTGCTTGTGGAATCATTTAAAATAATGAAAGAGTGTGAAGATAAGGAGAAAGAACCATATATTGATATTGAGATTGATGTTGACCAACCCTCAGTGATTTCCCAACAAACCGAACCAACCATGAGAGATGATACCAATATTAACGACATGGTTCTAGAGACTAAATAAGAAACAAAGAGAATCTCTAATAAAGACTCTAGCCCAATTGAAAGTGAAGATCTCAAGAAAGTGAATAAAAGTGAGTGTGTAGTAGATAGTGTAAATTTTGAAGTAGGATTGATTGGGCGTCATTCAAAGCACTTTTCTACATTATTTTTAGATGATATCTTGTCTGTTGAATCATTTAAAATAGTAGAAGAGTGTGCAGATGAGGAACAAGTATCCTATATTCTTTATTTTACATTAGACAAGCAACATAAAAACATACCTCACTTTAAGGCCGAGTGGTTTACGACACTCAATCCATTACTCGACTTCTTAATGTTTGTACCACCCTCCTATGATTATGGAAAGAAGATGTACTCTAAGTTGGGGGTGAAATTTATATCCTCAAGGTGGAGAAAAAATTTGAGTTAGGTCGTGCCGCGACACTAAATTAGGCGTTGCTTGGGAGGCAACCCAAGGTATTTTGTTGTTTATATTCGTATTATGTGATTGATATCAGATCTTCACACCCATGGTGCCAAAGGTATGTTTCTAACTTTCTTGTTTTGGTTTGACTCATTAGGGGCATTGCATGATTTTAAGTTGAGGGTGGGGCTACTTGTAGGTGTTGATGTTCTTTTGGGATTTTTGTTGCCGTGCCTCTTTTCCCTGGAGTCTTATTCCTAGTAGAGCCGGTATGTTTAGGTGTATTGTGATTTGTTGTAAAATATTATAGTTGACTAGGAGAAATACAAGTACCATAGGCATTTAACATATTTTATGTTGATTTTTGAACACCTCTCTAATGGTCTATTTTTTAAATGTGTCATATGTATTTATTTGTGACCACTGTCCATCTTGTTATGGCATTATTACTAGTGACATGATAACCATTGCAAAATAATTGCATGAACCGAATGGGTAGTAACTTGGGATATACCTTTGTGCCATGTGTGTGTGAAATACTACCTTGTTCCCATTGTGTGTTAAATCCAGAACTTGCCGGGTTAGTCTTACTTAGGTTGAAGGATAGGGGTTAGGAAAGGATCATTGGCCATTTTGATATTAGCCAACCTTGTCCTAAATGACCTTCCCTGTATGCATAATATCCCTTGATCCCTATTTTGAGCCTGAATAGCCTATTTATTTTTATGATACCTATCACCATCCCATTTATATCATAATGAACTTATTTTGGATCTGGTCCTCCTTGGACATTAAGCACCTTCACTTAGGAAAATAGCCTAAGTTGAGGGTGGCTATCATAGGGGTGCGTGATGTAAAATGAGTATGAAGAAGGTAGAATAAAATAAAAGAATAAAAAGCTGGGTGTGGTGAAAAAGAACAAGAATAGAAAAGTTGTGAAAAAAAGAAGTGATTGTAGAAAAGACCAAACCCATCCTGAATATGTGTGATCAAGAAAAGATAAGAATATAAAAACATTAATAAGTGAGATCCCAGAAGCTAGTGTAGTGTCAAGGAGTCCTAGTCACTTTAAATATCATCGAGTATCATACTAGCCCCTAGCCAACATTACAAGCCAAAGAGAAAACCTATAGTGATCCTAGCTGACCTGTCTGAAAATCTTGGTAATGAATATAAGGGCAAGCCTATGGTATTTGGCATACATAGATTGGAACTTCACTGAGAGTGAGTGTTTTTTTATTGTCCCCATGGTTACATATGTGATGTCTGATATAAGTGAAGTGGGACTTCTTTGTAGTGAGGGCACACTAGTTACGCTGCTAGTTGTTAACTTGATTGGATAGTGTAATCTTTGTACATGCAGGGTTGTTGTTGGTGAATTGATACCATATCTTGATTCCTGTGTGTCACATTGTTGTTCTTCAATAATATACACAGTTGTTTTTTAATTTAATTGACCTTGGAGATGGTGAAAATATTTTGAGATAATATGGATGGATGACTGCCGAATGTACTTTGTATGTTATTAGTTGTCTTTTAGTTACTTGAGGACAAACAATTGTTTTAAGTTGAGGGTGTTGATATGTGAGCAGATGCTAACACATTTGAGGCTTTTAATTGAGAATAATTGCAAAGTCTTAAGCAACTTTTGTCATTTTTGATTGTTTTCTCTTTGATATTACAGTAAAAGATGATATGCAAGAGAATCAGCAATAATGGGAGTAAAAGAGTTGATTCTGAGCAAGTAGAGAAGGAACTATAGATGACAACTTGTCTGATAAGTCATCATCTTTGTGATAAGTTATCAGAGTCATTATCAACTGTAGACAGTGTGAGGAAGTTGGAGCAGAAGTGTGATGACATCTCTGATAAGTCGTCACATTTATAATAAGCTGCCGAGAATGTTGTCAGCCTAAGGCAGTATGTGAGATTTGAAGTGAAGAAGTGACGACATTGCCTGATATGTCGTCAAATTCCTGATAAGTCATCAAAGTCATCGTCATCCTTAGGCAGTGTATGAAATTCATCTTGAATAAGTAACGACAACCTGTGATAGGCCGTCAGAGTTGTGATAAGCCGTTTGGCTCATCATCGGGATTAAGCACTTCTTGAGGACTTGAAGTGAAGAAGCAACGACAATTCTGATAAGTCGTCACATGTCTAATAAGCAGTCAAGCCTCATCATCAACCAAAGGAAGAGATTATCAAAAGTGAAGAGGAGCTGACGAAATTCCTGATAAGCCATCCGACTCCTAATAAGTTGTCACACACGTCGTTGTCTGTTCGAGAAAATACTGTGATCTATGATTTTATTTCCATAATTAGGATAAAGTATTTAAAGCATATGTTAGGGTTTTCTAATAGAAGAGAGAGAAATGGATGGAACTTATTCCAGAGGAGTTCACCTCTCTTTGGGGGCTAAGAACTTAGAATTCAATTTTCAACTCTTTTATTTGGTTGTGGGAACTTTCTTTTGAACTTGGAAAAAAATCACTTTCAGATTTCATCTTTTGTAAGTTTAATTACTATGAATGATGAATATAATTGTTGCTATCTCTTTCTTTCTCGTGTGGAACTAAAACCCACAACTAGGTTTGTGGGATCTATGATTATTCCCCAATGGACTTAATAGTTGGTTAGGGCTTGAGTGATTGTGGGGACATATTGATAATTCCTTTGTTATGATTGTTATTTATTGGTTGCAAACAATAAATCCCGCCTTATGTTAATTTTCTCGAACTGAGAAATAAACTAAAGTTAGCGAATTATCAATAAGGATTTGGGAAGGTTAAGCTCTCATCTAATGATTAATGCTGTAACAAGATTGATAAAATTGAGATAAAATCAGTATGAATAGAATGATTTACTAAGTTCGAGAGAATTAGGGAGTTCAACATCTAAGTAGGTTGAGAAACACTTAGATAAACTGTCGAAACTGATAATTTGGTGTTTCCCACAAGTCATGAGAATCCAGTACTACAACTATTATTTAATAGAGGATTACTAATCATAGTGATCACAACTCTAGTTTATCTATATCATTGATTTGAAATATTGCTGTTTAATCTTCGAGTTCTAAGGAGAATTGAAGTGTTAATAACATTTGTTCAATCATTAAAAAAACCCCATTTTATCTTTTTGTATCATTTGTTTGAATTCAACTTATAGCTATAGTTTCAAATTAGTTTAATCGCCACTCACATTGTTCCTCGTGGATTCGATCCCGACTCCAAAGTTGGGTAAATATATTGACAATGACCGCCTTGCAATAAATTAACGTATAAGTTGAGCGATATCAGCTAGAGTTTTATATTGGTGATTAGGTATTCTTGAAGGTGTTACCAATAAGAGGGGTAATGAGATATGGTAAGAAAGAAAAACTAAGTCCACATTATATAGGACCATACAAGATTATTCGGAGGTTTGGCCAAGTCACTTATGAATTAGAGCTACCCCAAGAGATCTTAATAGTTCATCCAGTATTTCATGTCTCAATGATTAAAAAAAGTATCGGACATCCCTCACATATTACTTCTATTGAAGATGTATAAGTTACAGAAGATCTCATCTATGAAGAAATAAATATTGCTATTCTAGATCAACAAGTTAAGAATTTAAGGAATAAAGAAATAGATTTTGTAAAGTTCTTTGGAGAAACCAACAAGTAGAAGAGATCAGATAGGAAGCTGAAGATGCGATAAAATTCAAGTACCCCTTTTTAATCAAATACAAAGAGAAAGTTCAAGATGTTGAATTAGAGCAATAACAATAAGTATAATATAAAAGTACTATGTGATAATAGGAATATTAAACATAGTTTTGAACATGTTTTGGTTGTATAGTTATGCTAACATTTGAGGATAATCTCAAGCTAACCCATG
Source organism: Capsicum pubescens (assembly GCA_030864215.1). Taxonomy (NCBI): domain Eukaryota; kingdom Viridiplantae; phylum Streptophyta; class Magnoliopsida; order Solanales; family Solanaceae; genus Capsicum; species Capsicum pubescens. The sequence continues at coordinate 66,023,433 of CM061540.1, read as the reverse complement.
ACTGGTACCTGCTGCAATAACTAAATAGTAAGAATGTCATAATGTGGAAACTAGGCAGAAACTTTCCATAAGGTTCAAATCTAAAATAAATACTGAAACTGAACATTTATCTGAAAATACTCTAGCCTGAAAAGCCTATATTGTCTGAACAAGGAGTTGATGGGACAAGTCTAAAACTAACTCCGAATACTAAAATGAACTGAGTATTGAAATACTATAATAATAAAATAAGGACTTACCACAAGTCTACTGCTCATGTATCAGGCTACTAAGTATGATCAGAAGCACGTGTGTATGAACCTATGATATAAGATATCATAGCACAAAACAAAGGTATGTGTCAGTACTTTGAATTTACTAGTATGCTAAGTGAGGTAGGCTGACATGCATGGGTTCATATGCATAAAAAATAGCTGAATGAATAACATGAACATAACTGAATGGGAGTACATGTATATATACATAAACTATAAATGAGTTCATGATAATACTGGATACTAAGTTTTGAATCACTGGTTTACTGATATTTGTGCTCACTGATACTGTATTACTGTTAACTGAGTGATTGTACCTAACAGTACTAATTTTGTGAAACTATTCTGAGTTCCGTACTGAACTGAGTGACTATGTCTGATAATCCTAATTTCAATAGAACTGAATTGAGTTTCATTATAAAGACAAAAACTGAAACTGTGAGAGGTAATCATCTAACCGACATGCCCCTCTTTGAATGGATTGGGGTCCAACTTGTAACGCCAGTTTGAAGGGTGTCAGTACCATGCCATCGGTAAAGACAATCTTAGTTACCCTCATCTGGTAGGTTCTCTAAATTAGAACGGTGGTACCCTCAACTGGCAGGTAGGACACCCCATCAACCCTCAATTGGCAGGTTGATGTCTCAACCTACATTAGCTACGTAGTTCTAGAACGCAAAGACTGCTTTTAAGGATCACACCCTTTACTGTCAGGTGAGTCCTCATCCTTGGGTTCACTTGGTACTGAATCCTACCTCCAACTGAATAAACACTGATCAGATTCCTAGTTCATACTAGACTTGACTGAACTATTACTGATTATACTATCTAACTGAATTGAACTGAGTTCACTTAGTTCCGTTGACTGATGGAATACAGCTGAATTCTATTAACTGACTGAATTTACTAAGGTCTGAATTGAATACTGAACTGGACTAGACTGATACTGAGTCTACTAAATTTTTCTTGAGTTCTGTAACTGACTGAGAGTACTACTGATCGTGACATAACTGAGATTATTTAATAACTAATATTGTTTCTAAGTAATCAGCTAAATTGTCGGGTAGTAAATACTCCCAGGACTCTATAGCATAAAAGTAAAGCATCAGATGACCTTGCATAGTATAAAAATGTACACTTGTTCATAATGCATCTACAGAGGCATTTTATCAAACACTTGATTGGCATGAATGATAACGCCCAAACTACAGCTCTCGTAAGAGTGTAAGCGGTCGCTGTCAAATATAGAACCCAACTGGGTTGGGTGTCGAATCCCACAGGGAATACCTGGTCACTAAGTGTTGCAATTGTTAGCAGACTGTTGGTCAAAAATTCTACAGAAAGGGAGGATGGTTTAGGCGTGAATTAAAAGTATCAAAATAGCAAAGTAAAAGCGGAATTCATGATTTAGTAAGATTTAATCATAGATATTAATAAGTTAGGGTTATGTCCACCTTATGAGTTCTACGTATCTATTAATTATGAGTAATGCGGAATTCAGACATGCATGCACTTAAAGAGATTTGTATTCTAATGGTAAATCCTAATGTTTCTCAACCATCAAGGATTATTTCACTTTAACTCTCTCGAGCTTAAAGTGTATAACTAATGGTACAAATTCTCCAAGAAGTTAACCTAGTTACGGCACTAACGTGTAAATAGAGGTTGGTAGCCCTATTTCCTTCTCACACTCTCTTTTCCAAACATGTAACTTTTCTCTCGAACAAGTTAATGATATAGTGGCGTATTCTATATGTTTGCAACCACAAGAATGTAATTAAGATGAAGAGAGTAATGATATAAGTAGCATACGTATCAAGAATTCACAAACTCATAGTAATAGATAGTATATCATAAGGCTTCCATAACCCTAACAGAGAAGTTTAGCTACTCATGATTACAACGAAGATCACAATAGACATCATCATCATACCAAAGCTCGAATAATCTCACAGTGGGGATGAGATTGGCGTCAAAAGGGATTGACGATTTTGCTCCCCTCGTTGCTCACGCGTTTGCCATTTTTCCCTCTCTTAAAACTTACAGATTCTGTAACGTGAATTATGAATAAAAACATAACATGCTGAAAAATTCAGCAATAGGGTTTTTATAACATCCTTGTCCTAGTCCTATTAAGTTACTGCTGATCCCCAAGTCTTTAGAAATACTGTTTTTGCCTGGGACAAGTTCTCCATGCATCACTTTTAGTCCATAAGCTTCCAAAAGCTGCCTTCCCTCTTATGTAAAGTTTCCGTTGCTACCGAAAGGTCCACAAAGTGCTGAAATATTCATCATTAATACCTAAAAACATGCTAATCACGTTGGTTAGCTTACTTACAGGAAAATGGACTAAAAATGCAGGAATTATATATTTTGTCCTTAAAACTTAGCTAATATATGGGTAAATTATGGTGCTTTGGGCATGTAAATACGCCTATCATCAACACCCCACACTTAAAGATTTGTTCGTCCTCGAACAAAATATTACGTCCATGCAATCATCTACTTAAAATATCACAACAACAACATAAAATTTTCATCAAGACATGCACGACAATTATTAACAAAGAGTAGTTTTCTGGATCACTACTAGAAACCATTCAACCTCCAACATAGACTCGTGATGATGGCTAATTCGTATCCACAAGTTAATTCACAAAGAATCATATAACACTACCCAAAAATTATCAACCATGTGTGTCTCACACAAGATATCACCCATAATCACTCATAAGTTTTGCATTTTTCAAAACATGGGTATTAGATTCTCCTTGCTCTCACTCTCACAAAGAATTCCTATGTTGCAATTGATGACCACAGGCTTTCCCTTAGTGTAATGCTCCACTAATATCAGAATGCTAAGCTTAGGATCAAGTAGGTCTTTACAGGTTGTAATGTAGGCTAAGGGACAGGTAGGACTATTTTGGCCAGAAATAGTGACTATGTTCCCTAAGCGCTTTAATACACTACATTATGCCATTAACACTCTCTTTTAAACAACCCTTCTACCTTTATTTTCATCTAACACCCCTTTTCACCTATTTTGTAATTCAATTATAAACACAAAGATGAGAATATACAACTTATTTTTTTTTTCTATTTCTATTTTTTTTCTCTTTTTTTTATAAAACACCTCTATGATAGCCACTCATTTTCACAACAATTTCAAGTACCAATACACTCTGAGGCATCACTCTCACCCAATTTCCTCTTATTTTGTCACATGACTCTACAATTTAAAGTGCTTAGGAATTTGGATCAAATTATGGTCTTGAAAAAAAATGGATTAGGCTACATATGAGGCTGTCAAAGAAAATAGCTAAAGGCTCAAAGGGGGTTAACTAGGATAATGTCCACGGGTAGGTAAAAAGAAGGTAAACAATCACAGGCTGCCAAAGAAATGCCTAAATCATCTCCTAAACTGACACTCTTTATTTCGCTTTACACACACACTAGGCAAGTTCTATTATCAGTCACAACATAGAATATACTATAACCTCAAACACACAAGGCACATGGTCAACTTTACTGGGAGCAGTATAGACTCTTGACCCAATAGATGAATGAATTAAACCACACACTTATCACACAGTGAGTCACACTTAGAGCCTAAACGTCTCAATAGTAATGATTTTGGCACAAACTCTAGTCATAATACCATGCCGCCTATCAGAACAATTTCATGCAAAATCTAAAAGATCTAAAATTAAACTAACTAATTACGACTAATTAAAACAAACAAGAACTAGAATAATTGTAGGAAAAAGAGTACAAGAAGCATATAAATACCATCACCCCACACTTAGACGGGACACACTGCCCTCAGTGGAAAACAAATAAGAAAAACCTGATTAGTCGGACTCCTCTGGTATGTCTGGGGTCATACCCCCTGCATCGGAATCATCATCAGAGTCGTCATCCTTAGAGTTTCCTCAAAATGTACCCCACTTGATCCCAAAAGTGCGTCGAGGTATTTGTAGAGAGGAGGACTCAGTTTGCTCCTTTCTTGACCTTTTCTGTCCCTTCTGTGAGGTGGTCGCTTTTTCTTTTCCTTGTCGTCCTTTTGGGGCCATTCTACCTTAGATTAAAATAGAGTCATGTTAGCTTCATCTCGGAAGATTCAATTGAAAAAAAAACCCCAGACTTAATTTGTTGGCACAGACTAATTAAGTGAGTGATGTCGATTACTCAGACTTCATCGATATATATTTAGGCGATGTGTTCCAACAACATGTTCAGCACAGTCATACGTTCATGTCATCTTAATTATCCTTTCCAATTCTATTTCATGTAATCTTGTCTATACTTTCATGTTTGGATGAATGCACTTTTTGAACCAAACTACCACATAAGGATCGTACCACAAAAATAAACAAGTTATTGCATAGGCATAATCACACCATCTTATGCTTGTGGTCAATCATAATCGGTATCTCGATGAACGAGTCATTCAAACATTCAAGCTTTCAACTTACAAGAGTATGTATTAACTTCACAATTTCAACTTCATAAAACTATGACAGTGTATAACAATCAAATACAAGTCGGAACAAAGTCAAGAACACCCACACGTATTCTTTCACTCAACTAGATGTGTCATAACAAACCAACTACATTCAAATCACCAACACTACTTTAAGATTTAACAAATCATTATAGGCGTAGTATTGTAATAACTATGGAATATAAAAGAAGTACTTACTTGGTGATGGCCTCGGAAGATGATCTTGCAAGGTTAGAAGAGCAAATAGAAATTTTTTTGAGAGATTTGGAGAGTAAAGGCGGCGCCTAGGTTGAGCAAATAAGTGTGTTTTTTTCTAATGTTGAAGGTTTATTTATAGGACAAGGCTTGGGTCGGGTTTGACCCATTTAAAATCGGATTAGGAGACCAAAAAGTAAGCATAGGCGGCGCCTAATGCTTTGCTTATGCTTAGCATAGACGGCGCCTTTTTCAAAGCCTAGTTGAGCATAGGCGGCGCCTATGCTATGGCATTTTTAGGCATAGGCGGCGCCTATGCTATGGCATTGTTAGGCATAGGCGGCGCCTATGCTATGGCATTGTAGATTAAGAGAGCAAATTCAATGGCATAGGCGGCGCCTATGCTATGGCATTGTAGATTAAGAGAGCAAAGGCAATGGCATAGGCGGCGCCTATGCTATGGCATTGTTGGGCATAGGTGGCGTCTATGCTATAGGCGGCGTCTATGCTATGGCATTGTAGATTCAGAGAGATTAGGCCATAGCATAGGCCTTGCCTTGTTCGTTGCCTAGATTTACATAGGCCTTGCCTTGTTCGTTGCCTAGCTTTGCATAGGCAATGCCTAACCAATAGCCTTTGTTTCTTCATTCCAAACTTACCACCTTCAACATGACATAATTCCAAATTAAAATTTGGGCTAGATCTCCTCCTTTATACGTCTTACACCTACATTTACTCAAAAACAACAAAAACAATTAGAACGATGGGTTGCCTCCCATCTATCGCTTAATTTATTATCGCAGCACGACATAGTTACCTCGATTACTTAGACTTCGTCGAGATAGATGGTGCATCGTTTTCTGAACGGATTCAGATGACGCTGATGCTTACTTGTAGGCATGCAATCTTCTTCGAGATGACTCTTGTGCATACATATCCCAGGAGGGATACCAATTATATCATCAATAGTCCAACCCATAGATCTCTTGTACCTCTTCATAGCAGAGATGAGAGCCTCTATGTTCTGTTCACCTAAATCAGCCGCAACACTCACCGGAAGTGTATTTCCACTTCCCAAGAACGCATACCTTAGGTGACTGGGGAGCTCTTTCGATTCTAGAACTGGTGGCTCTTGAATGAAAGTCTTTGCTGTTGGTGAAGGTCGATTCTTAAGATCAAGGTACAACTTCTTAGGAGCATGAGAATAGGACGTTATTCCTGTTAGAGCCCAAACGGTTTCTTCATATTCTTCAACCTCCTCACGCTTAAAATTCAACAGCACAGCAGACAGTGGCTCAATAGTAAGTTGCTTCTCTATAGATAATCCTTTCTCATCCTCATAGTAAACATCAGCTACAGAGAATACATCCATATCTCTAGTCTGCTTCATCGATTTACATACATCAAAACGGACCACTTTGTCATTCAGCCGAAATAAAAGCTCATTATCTCTTAAATCAATAAGCACACTTCCAGTTGCGAGGAAAGGACGCCCTAAGATTATGGGAACTTCAGAATCCACCTCGCAATCCAAAATAACAAAGTCTGCAGGAAAGATGAAGGTGGAAACCTTCACCAACACATCATATAAGATACCAACAGGCCATTTTACCGACCTATCTGCCATCACGAGCCACATATTGGTTGGTGTAGGATCACCCAGCCCCAACTTTCTGTAAATAGATAGCGGCATCAAATTGATGCTAGCTCTCAGATCGCATAATGCCTTAGCAAAATTCATAGATCCAACCGTGCAAGGAATAGTGAAAGCACCAGGATCTGCCTTCTTCTGTTTTAAAGATCTTGTAGCGATTGCACTATAATGATGAACATTATCCGCCAGCTCATAACTTGCCGCCCGCTTCTTTGTCAACAGGTCCTTCATGAATTTATCTTACCCAGGCATCTGTTCCAGCGCCTCCACCAACGGAACATTAATAGTCAGTTGTTTCAACATGGTCATGAATTTACTAAACCTGGTGTCCTCAGCTTTCTTCTTCAGTCTCTGCGGAAAAGGTGGTGGTGGAAGAGGAATTGTTTTCTCCACCACTTTATCTTTATCTTGCTTCTGATTATCAACCTTTTCAGGATTATCAACCTATGTAATCTGACCTACTCTCTAACATAGAGCTTGGCTGAAAAAGAGGTATGGACTGGTTGGAAATTAGCTGATTTGGTCATCCTATCTACAATGACCTAAACTGAATAGTGCTGATGACTAGTATGAGGTAAACCCGTCACGAAGTCCATGTTCACTTCTTTGTATTTCCATGTGGGAAAACTAAAATCCTGTATTGACCCACTTGGATTCTGATGCACAACCTTAATCTGCTGACATGTTGAGCACTTAGACACAAACTCTACAACATATCTGTTCATCCCACTCCACCAATAGATCTCCCACAAATCAGGGTACATCTTAGTGTCCCCTGGATGAATAGAGTAGCGTGCACCATGCGCTTCTACTAGAATTCATTTTCTTAGATCATCTATACCTAACACACATAGCCGACCCTGTCACTGCAACACAACATCTTCCCTTTGGGAGAACACCTCTACCTTCTGATCTATGACTGATTCTTTAAACTTTACTAGACTAGGATCCCTATCCTGCTTTTTCTTCACCTCAGAAACCAGGGAAGATTTTAAACTTGTAATACCCTGTACTTCTACCTAGCTTAAAATTATCCAAAAGATGTTAAAGACTTCATTTAAAATTCAATAATAGTTCCATCGATAACAAATTCTCCCAAATTTGACACCTGGACGAAGAGTTAGAGACTTTTTAGTGAGACAGTATATCAATTGAGCCATCAGCATATTGCGAAGCTAGCTTAAGTGGCGATTGTTAATTTCTAATATTGTTGCATGATAGTAGTGCATCGCACCAAACTTCTTGGTTGCAAACAAAGTGGAAACACGATAGCTCTGCATCGTGCCACCATGCAATTTCCCATTCTTTACTTTCCTGAGACACGGTGCGATAGCGCCGCATCGCGGCATGGGTCCAAATCAGGGAATTTTCATAGAATTTAAATTCACATCCAAGTGCTAAAAGGATCAATTTTCCACTCCTATATAAATCTAATAACACGTGATTCCGCCATATTTCACCAAAAATAGTTTCCCTCAAGTTTCTCTCAAGAACAAGCTAGGGTTTTTAATTTGGAATCCCATGCTCAAATTCAAGAATCTCTCTGTCAATCTTTGTACAATAAAGAACTAAGGTATGCACAGTATTCATTCATGGATTCCTTTCATCCATGAAGCCCAAGAATTAAGTTTTAAATCTTGTATTGTGAATATTTTGTTGGGGGTTAATTATGTTCATGTGATTATGGTTGTATGATTCCCAAGTTGGAATCTTTCTGTGTTGTTCATGAACCTATGCTAGTATGTGGTCTGAAACATGTGAAATTAAGTTGAAATATGGAGTTTTGTTGTATTAATTTTGATGGTCATGCCTATGCCCTAAGTCATGCATCCTAGGTGTTTGATAAAATGCTTAAGAGAATAAAAATTATGCATTATAGCTTAATTGTGACCCAAGTGATAAGTGTATGCTTTACCCTATGACTAAGAATGAATTCCATAATATTCTGTGCATTATAAATGGTTGAGGGAATGTCCATGAGATTAGGTTGATGAAAGTATGGCATTTTTATATGCAATTCCATTCATGTACAAAACTATGATAACCATGTGCTTCATTAAATTCCCAACTATGAAATTATGAATTGTTGATATGGTTATGTGATCAAAAGTGTCAAGCCTTGTCAGTTTCATGCTATCAAGTCTTGGGGTACTTTTACCCAATAATTTAGCTATGTGCCTACAGCTATGTCATGTTTTCACGATACTCTCAGTCAAGCCATGATCTGTAGAATTCAGTCAATTATGTGACTCAGGAAAACTTAGTATTAGTCCAGTTCCATTCAGTAATCTCAGTATTCTTAAAAATCTTAGTGATCTCAGTCTATCATCATGTCTCAGTAGAATTCCATCAATCAACGAAACTCAGTGAACTCAGTTTAGCTCCGCTAAACAATACCATTAGTATCAATTCAGTTCAGTTGATCATTTCAGTGTCTGTTTAGTTGGAAGTAGGATTCAGCACCGAGTGAACACAAGGATGAGGACTCACCTATTATTCAGTAGAGGGTGTGATCCTTAGAAGAAATCCTTCCATTACAGAACTATATATCCAGCGTAGGTTGAGATATACCCCTATGCATAGGACTACTAATACATCTTGTTTGGGGTTATTCCTATAGGAGGGTGAAACGCCCAAATTACAGCTCTTGTTAGAAAGTGTAAGCGGTCGCTATCAAATATAGAACCCAACTGGTTTGGGTGTCGAATCCCACAGGGAATACTCTGGTCACTAAGTGTTGCAATTATTAGTAGACTGTTGGTCGAAAATTCCAAGGAAAAAGGGGGGTTTGGTTTAGGCGTGAACTAATATTATCAAAGTAACAATGGAACGATTTGCGTAGTAAGATTTAATCACAGATATTGATAAGTTAGGGTTATGTCCACCTTATAAGTTCTGCTTCTCTATTAACTATGAGTAACGCGGAATTTAGACATGCATGCACTTATAGAGAATCGTATTCTAATTCTAAATCCAAGTGTTTCTCAACCATCAAGGATTTATTTCACTTTATCTCTCTCGAGCCTAAAGTGTATAACAAATGGTACAAATTCTCTAAGAAGTTAATCCGGTTAAGGCATTAACGTGTAAATAGAGGTTGGAAACCCTATTTCCTTGTCACACTCTCTTTTCCAAACATGTAACTTTTCTCTCGAACTAGTTAATGCTATAATGGCGTATTCTCTATGTTTGCAACCATGAGAATTCAATCAAAACGAAGAGAGTATTGATATAAGTAGCATAACACATCAAGAATTTACAGACTCATAGCAATAGATAGTATCTTACAAGGTTTCCATAACCCTAACAGATAAGTTTAGCTACTCATGAATACAACGGAAATCACAGTAGATATAATCATCATACCACAACTTAGAAAACTCTCGGCTAAGGAGATGAAACGTGCTTTCTCTTTCCGTTCCTCAAGAAAGCCATTTTCTCTATTCTCAAAACTATTACAGAATCTCCAAATTGAATAATGAATAATGTCGAATGATAATGATGCTGAAAAATTCAGCAATAAGGTTTTTAATAGCATCCTTGTCTAATAAGTTGCTACTGCATCCTTAAGTATTTAAAATACTGGGTTTACCCGGGAAAAAGTTCCCATGCATCACATTCAGTCCAAAAGCTGCCTTCCCTCTTATGTGAAGTTTTCCTTTGCTGCCCACAGGTCCACAAAGTGCTGAAATCTTCATCATTAGTACCTGAAAAACATTCTAATCACATAGGTCAGCTCACTTAAAGGAAAATGGACTAAAAGTGCAAGAATTATATATTTTATCCTCAAAACTTAGCCAAAAAATGGGTAAATTATGGTACTTAGACGTATAAATATGCCAAACATCAGAGGGATGATGGAAGAGCTACCTATCAGAGAGGGTTAACTCACAGCTTATATTTACCCATGGCATGGTATTGACACCCTTCCAATAGGGGTTACAGGTTTGACCCCACCAGTTCTGTTCTGGGGCATATCGGTTAGATGATTACCTCCCATCGTGTCAGTTTCAGTCTCAGTCCCAATCTCAGTAATAGAATTCAGATAGTTCTACAGATTTTAGAATAGTTAGATATAGTCACTCAGTACAGTATGAAACTCAGCTAGTTTCATCAGAACTTAGACTATCAGATACAGTCACTCAGTATCAGTATACTAGTTATACGAAACTCATGTTATCAGTATTCAACTTTAGGACTATCAGATACAGTCAACCAGACCAGTTCTTCATAATCAGAACTATAAAAAAATAGTTATTCATGTATCCGTAATATAGTATGAGTCCCTCAGTATTTAGAATCCCAGCATCAGTAAACTTAGATGTCTGTAAATCTATGTTATCAGTCAACTCAGTAGTCAGAAATTAGTATTCAGTCCTATCACGATCTCAATTATAGTTACATATTCATGTATGTATTCTCATGTTCATATCATTCAGTCAGTTAGTGTTTTCCATGCATATGAACCCTTTTGTATTCAACCTACCTCACTTGCCTACTAGTACATTCAATGTATTGATGCATTTGCGCTATGATGTCTTATACCATAGGTTCAGAGACACAAGCTCCAGAGCATCAGTAGATTCTAGATATCAACAGTCAGTCAACAGTGAGTCCTAATCCTTTGAGGACGATATGATTTGTTATTTAATTATTTCAGTATTTAGTTATTTCAGTAGTCGGAGTTAGTTGGGGATATGTCCCATCCAATCCACAGTTTTCAGAAAGTTTAGAGGCTTTCAGACTATAGTATGTTCAGATATTATTTTAATTATTTTGGGTATTCAATACTCCACACTTATCTTGTGTTTTATCAGCTATTCAGTTTTAACCTTACGACCTTAAAACTTCTATTCCATAATTTTTTTATAGTGTATATATATATATAATATATTATATAGTGTACAAGTACAAATATCAGTCATGGGTTAGCTTGTGGTCCTTCGGGGTCATGAGCATCATGTAGCATTCCGCGTACTAGATTCGGGGCGTTACAAAACTACTCTGCACCCATACATTACCTTCTGCTGAATCGACTAAGAGAATACCTAGTCGGGCAAGCTGATGAACTTCCTAAGCTAAATTTTTCTTACCATCCTCCACATGAGCAACACTAACCATAGACATACTACTAAGAGCATCATCCACTACATTGGGTTTACCCGGATAATGTAAAATGCTCATGTCGTAGTCTTTCAATAACTCCAACCACCTTATTTGATAGAGGTTTAGGTCTTTATAAGAGAATACATACTGCAGGTGCTTATGGTCAGTGAACAAATAAAAGCGCACTCTATATAAATAGTGCCTCCAAATCTTAGAGGCAAACACTACATCTGCTAACTCAAGATTATTAGTTGGAGAGTTCTTTTCATGGGTCTTAATCTATTTATAGGCATAGGATATAACCTTAGATATCTGCATGAGGACAAAACCTAAACCTACTCTAGATGTATTACAATACACAATAAAGCTGTCTGAACTATCTGGCAAGGTAAGAATTGGAGCTGTAGTTTGTCGAGTGTTCAACTCTTGAAAACTCTTCTGACAAGAATCTGACCAATGAAATTTGACCTTCTTCAGAGTCAATCTGGATATAGGGAATGCAATAGATGAAAATCCCTCAACAAATAATCGGAATAGCTAGCCAAACCCGAGAAACTACAGATATCTGATGGAGATATGGTTCTGGGCTATTTTCTCACTACTTCGATCTTTTGGGGATCAACTCTAATTCCCTCACAAAAAATTATATGGCCAAGGAAAGATACGGAACTTAGCCAAAATTCACACTTACTGAATTTGATGAATAGTTGATGCTTTTTAAGAGTCTTTAATACTATTTTGAGATAGTTTGTATAATCATGCTCACTGCGGGAGTAGACAAGAATGTCATCTATGAAGACTATGACAAACATATATAAGTACTTCTTGAACAAACGGTTCATCAAGTCAATGAAAGCTATTGGGGCATTGGTAAGACTAAAGGACATGACTAATAATTTGAAGAGACCATACCGAGTTCTGAAAGCTATTTTCGAAATGCCACATTCTCTAACTCTAACATATGATATCCTGATCTGAGGTCTATCATAGAAAAGTATCTGGAACCCTAAAATTTGTAAAATAGTTCATCAATTCTAGCAAGTGGATACTTGTTCTTGATTGTGACTTTATTTATCTTATGGTAGTTGTAATATCCCGTACTTCTACCAAGCTTAAATTCATCCTAAAGATGTTAAGGACATACTTTAAAGATGAATAAAATTTTATATATGTGGGATTTTCAATATTTTCACTTTTTGTTATGTGGGAAATTGAATAAGCTTTCCATTGATACCAAATTTGCCTAAATCCGATAACCGGGTAAGAAGTTATGGTGATTTAAAGTTTTAGTCATAAAACACCGTCATTTCAGCCTGTGGCGCATCGTGCCATAAGCCAAAATGATGTTTTTTAGTTTCCAATAAGACTCCACGATTACACCACGCCGCAGAGGGCTCCTAAATCCCAATTGTCCTTTTTCTAGTGAATCTCCACGATGTCTCCGCGTCACGCCAAACTTTCAGGTCACAAACAAAGGGGCAATGAGATAACTCCATGTCACGCCATCTCCCAATTTCTCAGTTGTCAAATTCCAGTGACACGGTGCGATAGCGCCGCATTGCGCCAGGTGCCCATTTCATAAAATTTTGATGAAAATTAAATATTTCATCCAGGGATAAATTGATCCTTTCCCAAGGTATTAAAAAGTCTAGGTGCGGGATTTAATCCCTAAAAATGTTTTAAAACTATCATTATTTACTCATTTTTTCCCCAAATCAAGAATATTCTCTCCCATGAAACAAAACCCTAGCTTTCAAGAAATCAAAACCAACTCCGAGAATCTCTCTAAGAACTTCAAGAAACTTACAATCAAGGTATTTTAATTGTTGATTCATTGTCCCTTTAACTCATGAATCTCAAGAATTTATTTTTCAAAATTCAAGTATATGGATTTTTATGAATCCCATGTTAGGTTTGCTTTTGTTCATGTTGATAATGACCAATTGAATTCTAATCCACGTTCGGAGAAATTTTTTATGTGAAATTAGTTATTATATGAGTAGATTCATGTGAACCCATGATTAAACCCTCGAATTTTAAAATTAGAATTGAATAATATTGTTTATTTTTTTTGAAATGTTGTCTACATATACTATGTTCATTATATGCTTGACGAATTGCCTATGTGCACTAATAAGAGAAGAAACCATACCATGATTAGTTTATGTGCAAGTGTTTGATAATTATCCATGAGAATGGATTAATTCCACAATATAGTATGCAATTATGTATTCCCAATTTATGTCCAAGCAATATACCCCAAGTATTCATTGAAATGTATTAATGAATAAATCGTGAGTATATAGCAATTGTTGAGATTTTAGGCTTGTGTCATGATTTACATATTATGCTATCGAGTCCATGGGGTATCTAATACCCAAAAATTTAGCTGCGTTCCTAGAGCCAGTGTCATGTTTTCACGATATCCTTAGTCAAGCCATGTTCAGTAGAATTCAACCAGTCATGTGACTCAGGAAAACTCAGTAAACTCAGTAATCCCAGAAATTTCAGAAAGCTCAGTACTTCAGTAATCTTAGTATTATTCTGTCAGTCAATGAAACTCAATGAACTCAGTCCAGTTCAGTTCAGCTAATCATGTTTAGTGCCTATTTAGATAAGATTAGGATTTAGCACCGAGTAAACCCAAGGATGAGGACACACACTGACAGTTGAGGGTGTGATCCTTAGAAGCAATCCTTGTATTCCAGAACTATGTAGCCAGCATAAGTTGAGACATCAACACTGAAAGATGAGGGTTGATGACGTGGATAAACACAGTCAGGTGAGGGTCCCACTGTTCTCTTTGGGGAAACTGTCAGATGAGGGTCACCCACAGCTTGTCTTTACCAGTGGCGTGGTATTGACACCCTTCCAATTGGGGTTACACATTAAACCCCAACCTAGATATATTTCTTTATTTGGGGTATGATGGTTAGATGAATACTTCCCACAGTTATAGTTTCAGACTCAATCTCAGTAATAGAACTCAGATAGTTCTTCAGAATTTTAGGACTGTAAGATACATTCAACTCAGAACAGTACAAAACTCAGTTAGTTCCATCAGAACTTAGACTGTCAGATACAGTGGATAAGTATCAGTTATATCAGTTATCAGTGACTTATGTTATCAGTAATCAGACTCAGTAGTCTGTACCATCACGAATTTAGTCACAGTCACTTATTCATGCATGTATTCGCGCGTTCATATTATTCAGTCAGTTAGTATTGGTCATAAATTTGAACCCTTTGTATTTAGATTACCGTACTTGCATAACAGTATATTCAAATGTACTGACGTATTTGCGCTATGGTGTTTTATACCATAGGTTAAGAAGCATGAGCTCCAGAGCATCAGTAGCATTCCAGTTTCAGTAGTCAGAGTTAGCAGTAAGTCCTCATCCTTTGAGAACATGATCATTACTATATTTCTTCATTACTTAGTTTATTTAAGAAGTTGGAGTTAGTTGGGGACATGTCCCATCGACTCCTTATTCAGACAGTTTAGAGTCTTTCAGACTACAGTGTTTTCAAACTAGATGTTTTAAGACATTGTTTTAGTTTTGGTATTGTCGTACCACATTATTCAGATATGGTTTTATCAGATATTTGTCAGTTTTGAACCTTATGGCATGTCTCAGCCTACTATTTCCTTATTTATACAGTTTTCTGGTACAAATATCTGTCATGGGTTAGCTTGTGGTCCTTGGGGGTCATAAGCACCATGTAGCATTTTGGGTGCCAGATTTGGGGTGTTATAGTAGTCTATACATATTCGAAGAGAACTTTCTTTCTTACGCATGAATAGAACTGGTGCACACCATGGGGACATACTGGGTCTGATAAATCCTTTACCTAGGAGATCTTTCAACTGTTCTATTAATTCCTTGAGTTCTGCTGGAGCCATTCTATATAGAGAAATAGATATGGGATAAGTGTCTAGAAGAAAGTGTATTCCAAAGTCGATTTCCCTTTTGGGAGGAACTCCGGGAAGATCTTCGAGAAACACATCTTGGAATTCACATACTACTGATACAGACTCAAGAGTAGGGGTTTCTGATTTAAAGTCTTGGACTCGAATGAGATGGTAGACATATCCCTTAGATATCATTTTCCTTGCCTTAAGGTAGGAAATAAGCTTACCCCTAAGGTTTGAAGTGCTAACCCTCCACTCTCGGATGGTCTTATTCAGAAACTGAAACTGCACAATTCTATTTCTACAGTCGACTAAGGCATAGTAGGAATGAATCCATTCCATGCTGAGAATGTCATCAAAATCGATCATCTCTTATTCTACTAAGTCTGCTGAAATGACTTTCTGAGATTTCATAACTAGATAGTTACTGTATACCCGCCGAGCTATGATGGATATACCGACTGGTTAGAGACTGAGAAAGGATCTGCTAGGATTCCAGGAATGATTCCAAAGTCGACATTAATATATGGAGTTATAAAGAATAAAAAATATCCTGTATTTAGCAAAACATAAATATGTAAATGATAAACTTGTAGCATACCAGTAACCACATTAGGAGAACTTTCCTGATCCTGTCGGGATTGAAGTGCACAGAGTCTATTGGGGTGTTGCCTACTGGTGGCACAGGAAGCGGCACCCTACTTATTTTGGCGATCGGATTAAGTTTAGGGCAATCATGCTGACCCTAGGAACCTGACTGAGTGCAATATCTGACTTTGTGACCTGGCTTGCCACACCCGAAACATACATCACTGCCAGCCCTGCAAATACCCTTGCAGTTTCTGCCATATTTTTGACAAAGAGGATTTGTTCCAGCACTGCTGACACTACCTTGAGGCTTAGGGCTTAGCTCCTTGCCTCTGTTGTCATCTCTGAATTTAATCACTAGTGCACTAGCTGAAGATAGAGATAGAACTGAGGATTTCAGGCAGAACTGAGAATGATTCTCACCCTCTAACTTAGGATGAGCAAAGTTGAAACTAGTTGTTCTCGTTCTCTTATTGTCGCTCTCCTTCTCCTTATTCTTAGACTCATCTATCTGCTGAGCATGGACAATGAGCCTGGATATGTCCATTTCCTTAATCAGCATTATTTTCCTACACTGTTTGACCACACTGCTAGAAACCTTAGACACCAACTTACTCGTCCTAAACTTGTTATCTTCCACCATATGAGGAGTGTATCAAGTTAATTGAGTAAAATTGAGAGAATACTCTTTCACTATCATGTTTCCCTGCTTCAGGTTAACAAATTCTAGTGGGAAGAACCTATCAAGAAAAGCAGTGGAAAACTCCACCCACTCTATGGGCCCTGCATCTGTGGCCCTTTTTACTTTCCACTATTTAAACCATAAGTTAGTAATATCCTGCAACTGATATACGGCCAATTCAGCACTCTCAAAAGAAGTCACCCCCATAATATATATAACTTTTTATACCTAATCAAGAAATTCTTGAGGGTCCTTATCTGACTTAGACCTAGTAAAAGATGGAGGGTTCATTCGGGTGAAGTCCCGAATACTGGATGCAGTAGTATTAGCCACAGGGTTGGCCAAAATACCAGCAAGGCATTCATTCTAGGCTTCTGTAGTATGAGATAGGGTGGTTAAAGATGCTCTAAACTCAGCGTAGGAGACATATTTGTCCAGGGGATCTTCCTGAATAGGCATAGGTCCGGACTAATTTTCGGTTCTCATTTCGTTAGTATTTTTGGGAGGCATGTTCTATTAGCTAAAAGGAGATAATAGATTAGACTGAGATTTTAACTTGAGTTCATTCCCACTCGCACGACATGAATACTGAAAGAAGGGAAAATTTTCCTTAAATATCTAATAGTGTCACACCTCAAATCCGATTGGGATGTATAGGCACCCGTAGCCGTAAAGGCTCGAGAGAGAAAATCCATAACATTGTACTTCTCAAGCATGTAACTATGACAACCAAAGGTTCTGACAAACATGATATTATGCATCGATGAGAATAACTACGTAAGTAAGCACAAAATTATATACAACATTTGGCCGTTGGGGCCGCCACATCTAAATACAAAACACTACCATGTTTAAATCAACATTAGTCCACAAAACATCTAAAATATACATAGACTTATTTAGGGTCGGTAAAAATCACCGACCTACTCTTGACAACTGTACAATACAAAAATATATAGAACAGACTCGAAAAGCCTTGAATCAACCTAGATCTCACCAATAGTCACTGAATAGCCTGTGCTCGTACTAGCGAGGTATATTGGCTGAAGAACCTGTGCCTGCAGAATGAAATATAGGTCCCCCATGAGGGACGTCAGTATGAAAATATGTAAAGAATAGGTAAGGCTGAAGGTGTTACACATGATACAAGAGCTCAATAGAAATCAGATACATGTATATAAGTAGTACTAGTAGACCACCTTTATATATACTTGTGGAATGACATATATTACATTATTTTCTTTATTTTTTTACCTTTGTTACTTCATAATCTTTGTAATCCATATAATTCAAATGATCGGCTGATCTATGGTAAATACATAAATCAGGATCAACCCATGCTTGGCTTACGTCCCTAAGTTGCTACCCACATATAAAGGTATCAAGATCGGGCCATGATAACCTTATGCCCCTGAGCTTCCACTGGTTTAATAGATCTACATTATTTAGTATATTTAGCCTTTGAGATTGTTACTTTGATGGTCATAACATTATGGTACCTTGAAAGAATTATCTACCAATAAGATATATGTAAATGGGCACTTAATGCAACAAAAAAGAGGTAGGGAGTTGTTGGCATACAAATGAAGTGTTTAGGAGGTGAAAATAATACATGAGTCTTATTTGAGTAAACGGAGAACTTCTGAAATTTCTAGTGAAAATAGTCGTGCAGGTTCAATAATAAGCATATATTGAGGTTTTTTAACACATTAGAGAGTGGGATTAAGGTCATTGGCTATATGGAATGTAATTTTCTGCTATTATGTATTACTTGTTATAGGATAACCTTGGAAGCTTACTTGATGGATCAAATGTCTAATTTCATGCCAAAGAGTGCAAAATAGAGTTTGACTTACATACCTGGTTATATAACTCTGAAACTAACCCACATTGACTTCCCGCCTTTTGGATTACTTATCAACAATATAATATATGGTAAACTAGTATTAGCAACCAATAAACACAATTGGGCTACTTAACATCACCAAAAAAGTAACCAGGAAGTAAACGCTTAATATATCAATCAATGGTGTTATTTTAACCCTTTTCTTCTCCAATTACACCCACATACCATTCATGTTCTTATAAGATTCACCGAAACAACCTCACCTTCATTACACCCCCCAAACAATACGCAAAACAAATTAGGCAGTAAACACATGCAATAATTAGTTCGGTGGTGTACCACCGCATCGTTCTTTTATATGTCAATTCAAACTAGTCACACCTTTCTCCACCATCAACCTGGAAGCCCATAACATATACATAAAAAATAGTCCACAAAAAGTCCCAAATCCCTTTTATTGTATCAATCAATTATTGAACTCGTCATCTCTTGAGTTCCTTATAACAACACATCAATAATTCTTTCCCAAATTCATACATAAGGAGAACAAAATGGACAGTCACATTTTCTTAATTCTACAACTTATTCCTTTAATTTGAACTCCTCGAGAACTTCAACTTTCACATTCCTTCACACTTTAAACCAAAGAATAAAAGAAATCTCTTAATAACAAAGAATAAATGAACAAGTAGCTTATTCCATATTCCGCCATGAATTAATAATTAAGCACTTATAGCATGTTTTCCTAATCTTCCATGAGATAATTAAGACAAACCATAAGGGTTTTCACTTACCTTTGGCTGCAAAATTTAGGGTTTTTCCAAGAACACTAAAAAGGAAAATAAGGCTTCTCCTTATTGTTTAAAAGAAAGTAGAGAGAATCTGTAAAGTAACCCTTTTTTGTGACTTAAGAATGAGGGAAAATGACAAGCAATTTGTCCTTATAAAGTCCCTAATTTTGGCCATCCACTTAGCTAATTTTGGACCACAAATTTAATCAAATTGGTCCAAGTAGGTGATTCAACTACTAAAGGAGTTCAAGCAACTCAAAATGTCAAATTAGGTGTTGCACCTACTTGCTTAATTTCTTAGTTAGGCTCAATTATGTTTAGGCCTTGGCTGGGCCTTTTCTCCATTTTCCTTCTTCTTTTACTTAATTTGGGCCAAAATAAGAATACTAATAAAGGCCCAAATATGATTCATGGACATGGTCCATTAACTTGGCTCATATAACCCAAGTAGGAGACTCACCTACTAGCTTAATTAAGTCAGGCAAGAACCTCAATATTTCATTCCATGTCCAGCTCCAAATCACTTTAATCTAACATAAAAACTTGTACACACCTAGTCACTTTAAACTTTTGATTCAAATGACGACTTACGATTCCAAGTTAAATAGTTGTATCAATGTTAACTTGATCGTGTCACATAAAAAGGTATGGGCAGTGACTAGAATTCTATATACACTATTAATATTCTCATAACAAATCTCATCCATTACCTACCACAAGGCAATACCAAGTTACATATAAATAGAAAAAGTACATGGAACGTATAGGGTGTCACATCCTCCCCTCCTTAGAAACATTCGTTCTCAAATGTTAGCATAACTATCTAACAAAAAAAAGTTCAAGCCTAAGTTAAATGTCCCTATTATCACATAGTACTTATATATTACCCTTACTTTTTATTCCTCCAATTCAGGATCTTGGACTTTTTCTTCGTATTTGAACAAATGGGGGTACTTAGATTTCATTACTTCTTCAGCTTTCCATGTTATCTCTAGTTGTTGGTTTCTCCAAAGCACTTTTACAGAAGCTATTTCCTATTCCTCAACTCCATAACTTGTCGATCTAGAATAATAATAGGTATTTCTACATAGGTGAGATCTTCCATAACTTGTACATGTTCAGTAGGAGTAATATGAGATGGATCTCCGATGCACTTTTAAAACATTGAGACGTGAAATACTGCATAAACTATTTAGAGTTCTTGGGGTAGCTCTAATTCATAAAAGACTTGGACAAACCTCCTAGTAATCCTATACGGGCCTATATAATGTGGACTTAGTTTTCCTTTCTTACCAAATCTCATAACCCCTTTCATTGGTGGCACCCTCAAGAATATCCAATCACATATAGCAAACTCTAGCCCCCTTCTTCTAACATCTACATATGACTTGTTTCGACTTTGGTCTATCTATAGTGGTTGTTGGATCACCTTAACCTTTTCCATAGCTTGATGAACAAGATCTAGCTCGAACAAGGCAGTTTTACCCACTTCAAACCATCCAATTGGTGATCTACACTTTCTCTTATACAAAGCTTCATATGGTGCCATTTTGATACTTGAATGATAGAAATTGTTGTAGGCAAACTTTATTAGAGGTAAATGATCATCCCAACTACCTTTAAAGTCCAATACATAAGGTCGTATCATATATTCAAGTGTTTGAATGGTACATTCTTCTTGTCCATCTATCTGAGGGTGGAAAGCTGTATTTAAATTAACTTGTGTTCCTAAATTTCTCTGAAAAGACCTCCAAAAATTTAAAGTAAATTGAGCTCCCCTATCATATATAATAGAGATTGGTACTCCATGTAATCTAACTATCTATTTGATATATAATTTCGTGTACTCTTCACCTTTGTAAGTCATCTTAACCGGTAGGAAGTGTGATGATTTGGTAAGCCTATCAACTATCACCCATATGGAATCAAATTTTCGAGGTGTGCAAGGAAAACCAGTGATTAAATCCATGTTGATCATGTCCCACTTCCATATTGGAGGATCTATACATTGCATATAACCCCCAGGCTTTTGATGCTCTACTTTAACTCTTTGACTATTTGGATATTCGGCTACAAATTCTACAATGTTCTTCTTCATATTACCCTACCAATACATTTCTATCAAATCATTATATATTTTAGTTGATCCCAAATAGATGGAATACCCTGAATGATGTGCCTCTATCATAATTCTCTTTCTTAGCCCATCTACATTTGTCACACACAATCTATCTTGGCACCGAAGTACTCACTCTTGCACAAGATCAAATGCCTTTGTCATACCACATTTTACATTCTCCTTATGCTGTAATAGAATAGGATCTGCATATTTCTTTTCTTTCACTATGGCTACCAATGAAGATTGTGTTGTATTATGCATGTAACGCTCCGATTTTCTGAACCGAAATGCTACACGGTGCTTATGACTCTGAAGGACCACAAGCTAACCCATGACTGATATCTGTACCTGTAACTGCATAGTATACATATAAAATGCGGAAACATGAACAAAAAGCGCGTAAGGTTCAATCTTGAATAATATATATCTGAAATAAGGTGGTATCACAATACCAAAACAAAATTGAAAATACTAAAGTCTAAATCTGAAAACAATATAATCGTCTAAAAGCCTCTAAACTGCCTGAATTAGGAGTTGAAGGTACATGTCTCCAACTAGCTCCCTAAACATAAAATAAACTGAAATACAAGAATAATAAAAGTAACGATCATGTCCTCGAAGGATGAGGACTCACTGCTTACTGAACTGCTACTGCTGATCTGGAATCTGCACCTCAGAACCTATGGTGCAACATAAAAATAAAGCACCATAGAGCAAATGCGTCAGTACAACTAAAGTACTGATTATACGTGGGGGTAGGCTAAATGCATGGGGTTTATATACATGAACATGCTGACTAATATGAACGTTAGAATCCATACATAACTGCTACTAAGCTCGTGGAGATACTGATTACTTGAGTTTGAACTCTGACAATATGAGTTTTGTGATGCTGAGATACTGAATGACTGATAATCATGGATGACTATATCTAACAGTCCTAATTCTAGTGAAAAATATCTGAATTCCAAATTATATCTGAACATCTAAGTATGAGATTAGTCCTAGCTAACGAGTGATCTCTGAAACTGATAATGAGAATACTCGACTGAAACTGAGTTTGAGATCAAGCCTGTCTGTCGGGTGACCACTAAATCTAATAATAAGTATCTGAATATGGGACCAAGCCTATTTGACGGGATGGTCCAAGAATCAATGGAACTATCTAAGTTCCTTACTGAGATCGATGACTGTATCTGACAGTCCTGATTCCTTATTTCTACTCTGAAGACTGATACTGAAAATGTAACTGTAACTGTGACTGTGGGAGGCAGTAACCTAGACGATAAGACTCGATACTTTACTGGTGGGGTCAAATCTTTTCCCTGATTGGAAGGGTGTCAATATCGTGCCACGGGTAGAGACCTCTACTATGGTCAAGCCTCTCTAATGGGTAACCCTGAACAGGAAATCAAGCCTAAGCTAATATAATAGTAAATTATAGCCTTAATCTGATGGGTGACTCCTGTCCTACGCTGGATGCGCAGTTCTGGAGTACACGGATTGCTGCTAACGGCTCTGCCCTTATAACGACTAAAACCGCCATCCCTGCACTTGCTCGGTGCTAGTCCCTACTCCCAACTGAAAGACTCTAAAAATATTAACTGCGCTGAACTGACTAACTGAACTAAACAGATTTATAAACTGATTAACTGAGCTGATAGTATTTCCTTAGCTGAACTATGCAGAATTCACTGAGTTCCATTGACTGACGGAAAAGCTACTTGAAATCTGAGGTCTGACTGAGAGTACTGAAACTACTGAACTACTGAGATTTCTGAGTTTTTCTGAGTCACGTGACTAACTGAAATCTATGGACCATAGATTGACTCAGGATGTCTTGAAACATGACACTAGCTCTAGGCACACAACTATAGTTTTCGGGTACAAGTACCCCCAGGAATCGATGGAAGGAAACTGACACACATGGCTGACTTGATCATAAGAGTAGAGTCCATAATTCACAATATTATAAGTAAGGATTTCATCATAAGAATTATTCTCAACAAACTATCACATGATCGGGAATGTACACAACATGTATATACTTGCATGGCATTAATAACATGGTCATTCCATATCCCAACAATATCATGAGCATCTCATACAACATCTTCAATTCAAGAGAATAGCATGGGGATCACGTTGAACATAAATTTAGAACATGGAATAGTCATTTAGGACTTATTATGTCATAAAGCATGATTTCTATTCCCTTAGGTATTTTCAAAAACACCTTACATGCACATCTTAGGCATAGGTGGATTCATCAAGATTAAAAATATTCAACCACCAATTTAACATAGTTAAACATTCTATACCATCAAATACTCACACAAAACATACAAAGATCACATCTTAGGCATCATCAAACTCCAACCACACGAACATCAACCACCAACAATATAAACATCATAATAAATAATTTAGAAAATGGTTCTTGAGCTTCATGGATGAAAGGAGTCCATGAATCAACTGACGCATACCTTAGAAAGAAGATTCTTGATTATTGACGGAGGAATTTCCTTGAAATTGTATCTTCAAACTTAATTGTACAACCCTAGTTGTTTTTCTCCTATGGTGCTCTTGGATAATGAACTTTGAGATTTTAATAAGGTTGTAATATGTTTAGAAGCTATAAATTTCGTGAGGTTAGGTTTAGGGATGGGTAAATAGTGTTTAAAGACTTAACTACCCTCGAAATAACTTAAAAACTAAGTATTTTCGTGGCTAAATCATACATAGGCTCCGCATATGATATCGCCTATATTTACATAGGCGCTGCATATGATATCGCCTATAACTACATAGGCGCCGCATATGATATCTCTTATTTCTACATAGGCGTCGCATATGATATCGACTATATCTACATAGGCACCACATATGTTATCGCCTATGTTTACATAGGCTCCGCATATGCTATCACATATGCTTTCTAGTGGCCATGTGCGATTGGTTAGGTGACGCACTCTACTTCTAAATCCATAACTCCTAGCTCGGGTGTCGGATTTTGATGAAATTGATATTGTTGGAAAGCTAATTCGATTATCTATAATTTAGTGGGTAGAAATATGCAGAAATACCACATTAACATCGAGTTATACTTGTTCAAATATGACCCTTATGAAATCAAACACTAAAACTTGATGGATTCAAAAAATCTTAGCTTGTATTACCTTAAGTGACTCATATAAATATGGTTAACGCATCATAAGCTATCTTATCACTAGTATACTCATTGTATGTCATGTACTCCAGTATGAACCACTGGATAGGATATTTCATATGTAGGAAAAATGGTTCATCTCCTAGCTTAGAAACATGCGGGGTATTACAATATCTCCCCCTTGGGAACATTCGTCCTCGAATGGAAATTAACTGAGGAGGGAGAGATGATAAGATGAAGTACGTACACGGCATACACTACTGTAACATGGGTTCATTACTGACATGATTGAAAGCTGAGCACAACATACTGAACATGCATATCTGATGCATGGGAAGCTGATTCATGAATATAAGACTGAGGATTCTAATAAAGTGAGCTTTCTCAAAATGAGAATGCATATCTAATGCACAACTGAAAGACTGAATCTATGCATATCTGATGCATGATTACATGATATGTAAATGTATGAGTGAAGATACTGATAAATAGTACTTTCTCTACTGAACACGTATATCTAATGCCTGAATATCTGACTGAGCCGACTCTTGAAAGTTTGACTGATTATGCCATGGCACTTGATAACTAATTTACAATGGGAACATGAAAGCATCAAGAAAAGGTGGGGTATCTCCCCCTTGGGACACTATGTCCCTCTAAGAATGTTTACCTTGCTGAGATATTAGGGTGATGAACAGGGCATCTATGAACTATATTATAACTAAACATCGGAGAGCTGAGACTAATGGATGATGCATGAACTGAACTAAACCTGCTGACATGTAGAGCACTTAGCCACAAACTTACTCATACTCGCTCTGGGGTCAGCTATCGAGTCAGGAGTATACTTAGCTAACTAGTTGAACTTAAGGCAATACTCCTTCACTGTCATGGAGCCTTGTCTCAGGTTCATAAACTATTTTACCTTAGCTTCTCTCATATCTAATGGGCAAAACTTATCTAAGAAGGTATCCTAAAATATCTGCCAAGTAATGGGAGTTCATATTCCCCTCTACTCTTCTTCCACAACACTACCCAATCATGAGCAATATCTTTCAGCCTATAGGATGCTAATTCCATAATCTCCTCATCTGACACATGCATGATTTGGGTGATCTTCTTTACCTCTTTTAGATACAACTGTGGGTCCTCACCTGTTACTGACCCAATGAATTCTGGAGGGTTCATTCTCATAAAATTTCTGATTCTGGCTGCAGCTGAATCCCCATTTGCTGAGGTGGGGTTGCAGTCTGTCGGTTGCCTTGAACACTAGTGGTCACAGCCTGGGCTAGCGCCTGAAAAGCTGCCTGAAATTCTGCATGTGACACATTCTCATTCAAAGGATCTGCGGGCTGTGGGGTTGACTAATTCCCTGTTCTCTTCTTAGGAGGCATGTTCTGCAACCAGAAGAGGAACAAGGATTAAACTATGAGTTCAACTTGAGCTTTTGTTTACTTGCACGATATGAGTACTGAAAGAAGGGAAACTGTTCCTAAAACATCTTATAGACTCCTGTACATAAATATGGAGAACAACACACCCATGTACAAGACTCTACTAGATGCGGCTATCAGACTTCCTAGGACTCTATTGAACCTTAGGATATGATATCAAGTTTGTAACGCCTCAATTTTCTGAACTGAAATGGTACACGGTGCTCATGACCCCGAAGGACCAGAAGCTAACACATGACTTATATCTGTACCTGTAACTGCATAATATATATAAAATGCGGAAATATGAACAAAGAGGGCATAAGGTTCAATCTTGAATAATAAAATATATAAAATAAGGTGGTATCATAGTACCAAAACAAAATTGAAAATACTAAAGTCTAATCTGAAAACTCTATAATCGTCTGAAATCCTATAAACTGTCTGAATAAGGAGTTGAAGGAACATCTCTCCAACTAACTCCCTAAACTGAAAATAAACTAAAATACTGGAATAATAAATGTAACGATCATTTTCTCAAAAGATGAGGACTCACTAATTACTGAACTGCTACTGCTGATCTGGAATCTGCACCTCAGAACCTATCGTGCAATATAAAAAGAAAGCACCATAGCGCAACTGCTTCAGTACAACTAAAGTACTGAGTATATGTGGGGGTAGGCTAAATGCATGGGGTTTATATGCATGAACATGCTAACTAATATGAACGTGAGAATACATACATAACTTCTACTGAACTCGTGGAGATACTGACTACATGAGTTTGAACAATGACAACATTAGTTTCGTGATACTGAGATACTGAATGACTGATAATCATGAATGACTGTATCTAACAGTCCTAATTCTGGGGAAAACTATCTGAGTTCCAAACTGTATCTGAACATCTAATTCTGAGATCAGTCCTAGCTAACGAGTGATCTCTGAAATTGATAATGAGAACACTCGACTGATTCTAAGATTGAGATCAAGCCTGTCTGCCGGGTGACCTCTAGATCGAATAATAAGTATCTAAATATGGGACCAAGCCTATCTGATGGGATGGTCCAGGAATCAATGCAACTATCTGAGTTCCTTACTGAGATCGATGACTATATCTGACAGTCCTGATTCCTGATTACTACTCTAAAGACTGGTACTAAAACTGTAACTGTAACTGTGACTATGGGAGGTAGTAACCTAACCGACATGCCCCGATACTGTACTTATGGGGTCCAATCTTTTCCCTAATTTGAAGGGTGTCAATACCATGCCACGGGTAGAGACCTCTACTATGGTAAAGCCTCTCTGACGGGTGACCCTGAACAGGAAATCAAGCCTAAGGAAATATAATAGTCAAGTATAGCCTTAATCTAACGGGTGAATCCTGTCCTGCACTAGCTATGTAGTTCTGGAGTATAGGGATTGCTGCTAACGGCACTGTCTTTATAATGGGAAAACACCTATCCCTGCACTCGCTCGGTGCTAGTCCCTACTCACAACTGAAAGACTCTAAAAAGATTAACTGTGCTAAGCTGACTAACTGAAATGAACTGATTTATAAAGTGATTAACTGAGATGAAAATATTTTGTTAGCTTAACTAACCTGAATTAATTGAGTTCCGTTGATTGACGGAAAAGCTACTTGAGATCTGAGGTCTGACTGAGAATACTGAAACTACTGGGACTATTGAACTACTGAGATTTCTGAGTTTTTCTGAGTCACGTGACAAACTGAAATCTATGCAGCATAGTTTTACTGAGGATATCTTGAAACATGACAGTAGCTCTAGGCACACAACTATAGTTTTCAAGTACAAGTTCCCCTAGGACTCGATGGAAGGAAACTGGCACACATGACTGACTTGATCATAAGAGTAGAGTCCATAATTCACAATATCATAAGTATGGATTTCATAATAATAATGATTCTTAACAAACTATCACATGATCGGGAATGCACACATGTATATACTTGCATGGCTTCAATAACATGATCATTCCATATCACAACAATATCATGAGCATCTCATACAACATCTTCAATTCAATACAATAGCATGGGGATCACGTTGAACATAAATTTAGAACATGGAATAGTCATTTAGGACTTATTATGTCATAAAGCATGATTTCTATTCCCTTAGGTATTTTCACAAACACCTTACATGCACATCTTAGTCATAGGTGGATTCATCAAGATTACAAATATTCAACCACCAATTACACATATTTATACATTAAATACCACCATATCCTCACACAATACATACAAGGTTCCCATCATAGGCATCATCAAACTCCAACCACATGAACATCAACCACCAACAACATAAACATCATAATAAATAATTTAGAAGATGGTTCTTGAGCGTCATGGACAAAAGGAGTCCATGAATCAACTCACGCATACCTTAGAAGGAAGAATCTTGATGATTGAAGGAGGAATTTCCTTCAAATTGGATCTTCAAGCTTTATTGTGCAACCGTAGTTGTTTCTCTCCTATGGTGATCTTGGATAATGAACTTTGAGATGTTAATAGGGTTGTAATGTATTCAGATGCTATAAATTTCGTGAGGTTAGGTTTAGGGACGTGTAAGGAGTGTTAAAAGACTTAACTACCCTCGAAATAATTCAAAAACTAAGTGTTTTCGTGGCTGAAATCATACATAGGCGCCATATATGATATCGCCTATATTTACATAGGCGTCGCATATGATATCGTCTATATCTACATAGCTTCCTCATATTCTATGGCCTATATTTACATAGGCACCTCATATGCTATCGCATATGCTTTCCAGTGGCCATGTGCGATTTGTTAGGCGACGCACTCTACTTTGCAAAGCCATAACTCCTATCTCTGGTGTCGGATTTTGATTAAATTGGTATCGTTGGAAAGCTAATTCAATTATCTATAATTGGGAGGGTATAAATATGAAGAAATACCACATTAACATCGAGTTATACTCATTAAAAATATGACCCTTACAAATTAAACACTAAAACTTGATGGATTCAAAAACTCTTAGCTTGTATTACCTTAAGTGACTCATATGAACACGCTTAACGTATCATAAGCTATATTATTTCTAGTATACTCATTGTAAGTCATGTACTCCAGTATAAATCATAGGATAGGAGATTTTATATGTAGGAAAAATGGTTCGTCTCCAACCTTAGAAACATGCGGGATATTACAATGCACAATAAGACCCTCATTTAGAGTTTTAAGAAGGAGACCCCCCAATTTGGCTAGTTGGTATAGATCTTTAGTCATCCCTTGTCTTTCTATAGATAGCGCCATATCCTTACGACTGAACGCATCTTCTACTATATTTTCTTTCCCCGAATGTTACAAGATATCAACATCATACTCTTTTAATAGCTTAAGACATCTTTGCTGCCTCAAATATAGGTTTTTATGATTAAAGATGTATTGCAAACTCTTTTGGTAAGTATATATGTCGGCATGAATCCCATACAAGTAGTGACACCATATCTTTAAGGAAAATATAACCGCTACTAGCCCTAGATCATGTGTTGGATAATTCTTGTTATGTGGCTGCAATTGTTTTGAGGCATACGCTATCACTTTACCATACTTCATCAACACACATCGTATGTCAATTCTTGAAGCTTCACAATACACGACATACCCTTCTGTGCCTTCTGGAAGTACCAATACCGGTGTAGATGTGAGATCTTGGAAACTTCTTTCACATGCATCTTTCCATTGAAACTTAGAAGATTTGAGTGTTATCTTTATTAAAGGTGCAGAAATTGAAGAAAACCCTTCAACGAACCTCCTATAATAAACTGCCAACCTAAGGAAACTACGAACCTCCATAGGCGTTATAGGTCTTGGACAGTTCTTCACAGATTCTATCTTTTGAGTATCAACCATTATCCCTTCATTAGATATAACATGACCAAAAAATTCTATAAATTTTAACTAAAACTCATATTTAGAGAAATTTGCATATAGTTTACGATCACGAAGAATGTGTAACACCTGTCAAGTGAATGGCATGGTCCTCCTTTGATCTCGAATAAACCAGAATATCATCTATAAAAACTATCACAAACACATCCAAGAATGGCTTGAACACCCTATTGATTAAATCAATAAAAGCTACCGGTGCATTAGTTAGCCCAAAAGACATGACTAGAAACTCGTAATGACCGTATCATGTTCAAAAGGTTGTCTTGTGTATGTCCTACACTTTGACCCTCACTTGCTGGTAACCTAACCTCAAATAAATCTTTGAAAAATACTTAGCGCCTTGAAACAGGTCGAATAAGTCATCAATTCTCGGAAGGGAATATTTGTTCTTAGTAGTCACCTTATTCATTTGTCGGTAGTCAATACACATTCTCAATGAGCCATCTTTCTTACTCACAACTAACATTGGTACGCCCCAAGGGGACATACTAGTCCTTATGAATCCTTTTTCTAGCAGGTCTTTCAATTGCTTTTTCAACTACTATAATTCTGCCGGGGCCATTCTATACAAAGGAGTTGAGATTGGTTGAGTACCTAGAATCATATCAATACCAAACTCCACTTCTCATTCACGAGTAAACCTGGAAGATCTTTAGGAAATACATTGGAAAATTCATTTACCACTGGAATGGTTTGAAGAGTTGGTGGCTCTGCATCCGTATCTTTCACTCTAACTAGATGATATATGTAACCCTTGAAATCATCATATTCGCCTTAATATAAGAAATAAATTTCCCTCTTGGCGCACCAATATTACCCCTCCATTCACGGAATGCCTCTCTTGGAAAATGGAAATAAACCCTCTTAGTTTGGAAATTTACCATGGCATAATAAGAAGCCAACCAATCCATACCTATTGTCGCATCAAAATTTACCATTTCAAACTCAACTAGGTAAGCTATTGTATTACAACTACAAATAGTTATTATACAATTTCAATACACTTTCCTAGCTGTAATGGATTCACCAATCGGCATTGACACTTCAAATGGCTTAACTAGCAATTCTGGTGTTCTTTTGAACTCTCCAGCAACCAATGGAGTTACATATGATAATGTAGAACACGGATCAATTAATACATATGCATTATGTGAAAATATAGACAATGTAGGTGTAACCACATCTGGAGAAGCCTCTAAATTTTTTCGATCTGCTAGAGAATATGTATGATTCCAAACTCCACTAGAGCTAGCTGCTCCTTTAGTACCTCTATCATGACCCATAGGTTGTACACCTCTACCTGAATAAGGTATCGATGATGCTGATGCAATGGCTAATCCAGTAGGTTGTGTCATACCACTTATACCCCTTTGTGGGCATTCTCTCATCATATGCCCTAACGTACCATATCAAAAGTAAGCATTTATTCCAAACTGACATGCACCTAAGTGAAGTTTTCCACATTATTTACATGGCTGCCGAGGAGGCCTTAATTGGCTCATACTACCTTGCTCTTGATACCCACTATTCGTGAACTCTGAATCTCACTTCTTTTCCCAAACTGGTTGCCTTTGGACCCTTAAAACTATGGTGGAGCACTAGTTATAGGATAATAATATAATGGCCTAGGAGGACTATCAAAAATCTGAGTCCCAAACTCACCTTGGGATGCCATGAACAGCCTCATAGATCTAGCCCTCTTGGAATACCCTCTTTCCAATTCTTGTGTTCTTTTTTGCCTTTGATCCTCTATTTTTTGTGCAAAAGCTTGTATCCTTTCTATGTCCATGTCTTTGTTTAATGCAGCAATAGTACAATCTCTAACCAGATATGGATCTAATCTATCCATAAATGGATGAACTCTATAATCCATAGTAGCTACAATATTAGGAGCATACCTAGCCAAAGAGTTAAACCAGAGGTTTTACTTCCTTACGCTCATATTCCCTAAGCGAAGATTTCGGAACTAATCTGCATGGGACTATCGAATCTCAAATGGAAGGTAATGATCAAGAAATGCCTCTTTAAACTCTTTCCATGTATCTGAAGGTGCATCGATGTAACACCCCGATTCACTGAACCGGAATGCTACACGATGCTCATGACCCCGAAGGACCACAAGCTAACCCATGACTGATATCTATACCTGTAACTGCATAATATTCATATAAAATGTAGAAACATAAACAAAGAGGGCATAATTTTCAATCTTGAATAATAAGATATCTGAAATAAGGTGGTATCACAGTACCAAAACAAAACTGAAAATACTAAAGTCTAAATTTGAAAAACTCTATAATCTTCTGAAAGCCTCTAAACTATCTGAATAAGGAGTTGAAGAAACATGTCTCTAGCTAAATCCCTAAACTGAGAATAAACTGAAATACTGGAATAATAAATGTAACGATCATGTCCTTGAAAGATGAGGACTCACTACTTACTGAACTACTACCGCTTATCTGGAATCTGCACCTAAGAACCTATAGTGTAACATAAAAGAAAGCACCATAGCGCAAATGCGTCAGTACAACTAAAATACTGAGTATACGCGGGGGTAGGCTAAATGCATGGGGTTTGTATGCATGAACATGATGACTAATATGAACGTGAGAATACATACATACATACATATGTAACTGCTATAGGACTCGTAGTGATACTGACTACTTGAGTTTGAACTCTGACAATATGAGTTTCATGATACTGAGATACTGAATGACTGATGACATGGATGACTGTATTTAATAGTCCTAATTCCGAGCAAAACTATCTGAGTTCCAAACTGTATTTGAATATCTAAGCCTGAGATCAGTCCTAGTTGATGAGTGATCTCTGAAACTGATAATGAGAATACTCTACTGAATCTGAGACTGATATCAAGCCTATCTACCTGGTGACCTCTAGATATATTAATAAGCATCTGAATATTGGACAAAGCCTATCTGACGGGATGGTCCAGGAATCAATGGAACTATCTGAATTCCTTACTGAGATCGATGATTGTATCTGACAGTCCTGATTCTTGATTTCTACTATGAAGACTGATACTAAAAGTGTAACTGTACTGTAACTATGGGAGGTAGTAACCTAACCGACATGCCCCACTATTGTACTGGTAGGGTCCAATCTTTGCCCTGATTGGAAGGGTGTCAATACCATGCCATGGGTAGAGACCTCTGCTATGATCAAGCCTCTCTAACGGGTGACCCTGAACAGGAAATCAAGCCTAAGGCAATATAATAATCAAGTTTAGCCTTAATCTGACGGGTGACTCCTGTCCTGCGCTGGCTACATAGTTTTGGAGTACAGGGATTGTTGCTAATGGCTCTGCCTTTATAACGGGAAAACCGTCATCCCTGTACTCACTCGGTGTTAGTCCCTACTCCCAACTGAAAGACACTGAACAGATTAACTGCGCTGAATTTAATAACTTAACTGAACTGATTCTGAGTTTACTGAGTTCCTTGGACTGACGGAACACTACAAACATCTGATATCTAGCTAAGTCATGAGATTGCCGATCTTACTGAGTACTGAGTTTTAATAAGATTTCTGAGTCTTTCCTAAGTCACATGACTAACTACAATCTATGGAACATAGCTTGACTGAGGATGTCTTGAAACATGACACTAGCTCTAGGCACACAACTATAGTTTTTGGGTACAAGTACCCCCAGGACTCGATGGAAGGAAAATGACACACATGACTGACTTGATCATAAGATTTGAGTCCACAATTCACAATATCATAAGTAAGGATTTCATAATAAGAATGATCTTCAACAAACTATCACATGATCGGGAATGCACACAACATCTATATACTTGCATGACTTCAATAACATGGTCATTCCATATCACAACAATATCATGAGCATCTCATAAAACTTCTTCAATTCAAGACAATAGCATGGGGGTCACATTGAACATAAACTTAGAACATGGAATAGTCACCTAGGACTTATTATGTCATAAAAACATGATTTCTATTCCCTTAGGTATTTTCACAAACACCTTACATGCACATCTTAGACATAGGTGGATTCATCAAGATTTCAAACATTCAACCACCAATTTCATATTTTTATACATTAAATACCATCATATCGTCACATAAAACATACAAAGACCCCATCTTAGGCATTATCAAACTTCAACCACATGAACATCAACCACCAACCACATAAACATCATAATACATACTTTAGAAGATTGTTCTTGAGCTTCATGGATGAAAGGAGTCAATGAATCAACTCACGCATACCTTAGAAGGAATATTCTTGATGATTGACGGAGGAATTTCCTTGAAATCGGATCTTCAAGATTAGTTATGCAACCCTAGTTGTTTTTCTCTTTTAGTTCTGTTGGATGATGAGCTGTGAAGTGATAATAGTGTTGTAATATGTTTAGAAGCTATATATTTTGTATGGTTATGTTTAGGGACGTGTAAGGAGTGTTAAAAGACTTAATTACCCTTAAAATAACTCAAAATGGAGTATTTTTGGCACCTGGAACTGACTTAGGCGGCGCCCAAGTTATTGCCTAATCTAGGTTGGACGGTGCCTAACCAATCGTCTATGCTTACTGTCTCTCACAAAAATGGGCATAACTTTTTACTCGGGTATTGGATTAAGGCGAAATTGGTATCATTGGAAAGATAATTAGATTCTCTACAATTTGATTGGTCTATATCATCCAAAATACCACATTAACATAGAGTTATACTCGTTCAAACATTACCCTTGCAAAATCAAACACTAAAACTTGATGGATTCAAAAACTCTTAGTTTGTATTACTTTAAGTGACTCATATGAACATGCTTAATGCATAAAAATCTATCCTATCACTAGGATATTGATTATAAGTCATGTACTTAAGTATGAATCATAGGATAGGAGATTTCATACGTAGGAATACTTATTCACTTACTAGCTTAAAAACATGCAAGGTATTATAATCGATACCCCTTGATCATTTCCAGTCTTCATACCAACATATAGCCTACCCTTTTAATCTATATGTTGCTAGATCCACTGTCTCCTTACCTGATACATGCATGACATCTAGATCCCTTTGGATTTGATCAATAAAGTCATGTGGGTCTTCATTAATATTTGATCCGAAGAATGTGGGAGAAACCAATTTAAGAAAATCCTGCGTCCGTAGGCTAGCTGCCCTATCTACACCACTAGAACTTGTGGTTGGAATGGTTTGTCCTTGAGCTTTTCCAGCAACTATACGAGCCAACAGTTGCATCTCTTTCCTTAGATCTTGGTCAGTAGCATTAATAGGTGGTTTTGAGGATGCGGTTCTTCTCCTCATTAGTTCTTCTGGAGATGGAGGAGTAGAAGAAGTTTGTGATACAAACTCAGCTTGAGCCTAACTTTGATTAGCTTTTCTAGGTGATGAATTTCTTGTCCCTTCTCCGGCATCCACATCTACTTGTTTACATATATTCTTACTTCTTGTTGTAACCAGCATCTTTACTATAATGAGAAAAAAACAAGTTTAGTGGTTAAATATGACTTCACCTATGACTTGGGCTCTATTGCATGATTTAAGATGTGAAAAAAAACCCTTAAATGCCCATAGCCTCTTGTTTATAGATGTGGTGTACAATACACCCATAGGTAAGACTCTACGTAGACACAACATTGTAGACTCCCTAGGACGACCTTCTCTAATACCACTTTTGTCATGCCTCAAATCCTATTATGGCGGATAGGCACCCGTAGCCGTAAAGGCCCGAGAAAACTAATCCATAACCTTGTACTTCTCAAGAATGTAATGATGACAACCAAAGGTTCTGAAAAATATGATATTATGCATCAATGAGAATAACTACGTAAGCAAGCACACAATTATATACAACATTTGGTCTTTGGGGCCACCACATCTAAAAGACAAAACACTATTATATTTAACTATACATTAGATTACAAAGCCTCTAAAAGATAGATAGACTTAGTTAGGGTCGGGACAAACGCCTGACCTACTCTTGACTATTGCACAATACTAAAATATATGCAACAGACTCAAAAAGGCCCAAATTAACCTGGAGCTCACCAAGAGTCACTAAATAGCCTATGCTCGTACTAGTGAGGTGTATTGTCTGAAGCACCCATGCATGTACCATAAAATATAGGTCCCCCACGAGGGACGTCAGTACAAAAATATGTTCTGAATATGTAAGGCTAAAGGTGCTACATATAATACAAGAGCTCAATAGAAATCAGATACAAGTGTATAAGTAGTACTAGCAGACCACCTTTATATATACTTGTGGGATGACGTACATTACATTCTTTTCTTCATTTTTTTACCTTTCTTAACTCAATGTCTTTGTAAGTAATATAATGAAAATGACCAGTTGATCAGTGGTAAAAAGATAAATTGGGATCAACCC
This sequence comes from Capsicum pubescens, assembly GCA_030864215.1. Lineage (NCBI taxonomy): Eukaryota > Viridiplantae > Streptophyta > Magnoliopsida > Solanales > Solanaceae > Capsicum > Capsicum pubescens. The sequence continues at coordinate 65,986,827 of CM061540.1, read as the reverse complement.
ATGCTAGGCTTACGCACCTGAGTTATCACCCATTTAGTAATATTAGGATCGGCCCTTGCTAGGCTTATGCCACTGAGATTCCACCCACATATAAAGGAATCGAGATCGGACCATGATAGGCTTATGCCCCTTAGCTGACACTCATTTTACAAATTTATGTTACATAGTTTATTTAGCCTTTGAGATTGTTACTTTGGCGGTTATAACACTATGGTACCTTGAAACAATAATCTACCAATAAGAGACACGTAAACGAGCACTTAATGCAACAATAAAGAGGTAGGGAGCTGTTGGCACACAAATGAAGTATTTAGGAGCAGAAAATAACACATGGGTCTTATTTGAGTAAACGGAGAACTTCTGAAATTTTCTAGTGAGCATAGACATGCAGGTTCAATAATAAGCATGTATTAAGGTGTTTTAACACATTATACAGTGGGATTAAGGTCATTGACTACATATAATTTAATGTTTTACAATTATGTATCACTTGTTATAGGATAACCTTGGAAGCTTACTTGATGGAACAAATGTTCGATTTATTGCCAAAGAGTTCAAATTAAAGTATGCCTTACATAAATCTGAAACTAACCCAACTTAACTTCCCACCTTTTAGATTACTTATCCACAATAGAATATTTGGTAAACTAGTATTATCAACCAATCAACACATTTGGGCTACTTAACTTCACCAAAATAGTAACCGGGCAGTAAGCACTTAAATTTATCAATCAAGGGTGTTATTTTAACCCTTGTCTTCTCCAATTACACCCACATACCATACATGTTCTTATAAGATTAACCGAAACCACCTCACCTTCATTACACCTCCCAAACAATACGCAAATCAGATTGGGCAGTAAACACATGCAATAATTAGTTTGGTGGTGTACCGCCACATCTTTCTTTTATATTTCAATTCAAACTGGTCACACCTTTCTCCACTATCAACCCGGAAGCCCATAACATATACATACAAAACAGTCCACAAAAAGTCTCAAATCCTTTTTATTGTAGCTATCAATTATTGAACTCATCAACTCTTGAGTTCTCAATAACAACACACCCATCATTCTTTCCCAAATTCATACATAAGGAGAACAAAATTTCCAGTCACCTTACTTTAATTTTGCAACTTATTCTTTTAATTTGAACTCCTCAAGAACTTGAACTTTCACTTTCCTTCACACTTTAAACCAAAGAAGAAAAGAAATCTCTTAGTAACAAAGAAAAAGTGAATAAGTATCTTGTTCTGTATTCTACCATGAATTAATAATTAAGAACTTATAGCATGTTTTACTAATCTTCCATGAGATAATTAAGCTAAACCATAAGTTGTTTCACTTACCTTTGACTGCAAAAGTTAAGGTTTCTCCAAGAACCCTAGAAAGGAAAATAGGGTTTCTCCTTGTTGTTTAAAGAAAGTAGAGAGAATTTGTGAAGTAACCCTTTTTTGTGAATTAAGAATGAGGAAAAATGACCAGAAATTTGTCCTTATAAAGTCCCTAATTTTGGCCATCCACTTAGCTAATTTTTGACCTCAAATTTAATTAAACTAGTTCAAGTAGGTGAAGTACCTACTTAAGGAGTTCAAGCAGCTCAAAATGTCAAAGTAGGTGATGCACCTACTTGCATAATTTCTTAGTTGGGATCAATTATATTTGAGCCTTGGCAGATTTGAGTATTGGGCCTTTTCTCCATTTTCCTTCTTCTTTCACTTAGTTTGGGCCAAAATAAGTGTACAAATAAAGGCCAAAATCTGATTCATGAGCTTGGTCCATTAACTTGGCTCATATAACCCAAGTAGGTGACTCACCTACTAGCTTAATTAAGTCAAGTAAGAACCTCAATATTTTATTCCATTTTCAGCTCCTAATCACCTAAATATAACTTAAAACTTGTACACACCTAGTAACTTTAAACTTTAGATTTAAATACCAACTTACGATTCCAAGTTACATAGTTGTATCGATGTTAACCTGATTGTGTCACATAAAAAGGTACGGGCAGTGTCTAGAATTCCATCAACATCATTAATATTTGCGTAGAAAATCTCATCCATTACCTACCACAAGGTTATACCAAGTTACATATAAATAGAAAAAGTACAAGAAACATACGGGGTTTCACAAATAGCCTCTTGTCCATAAGTGTGGCGCGCTACACACTCAAGCACAAGACTCTACTAGATGCAGATTTTAGACTTTATGGGACTCTATTGAACCTAATTCTTTGATACCAAGTTTGTAACGCCCTATGTATGTACCTCATACGTTACACAGTGCTCATAATCCCGAAAGACCACAAACTAACCCATGACTAGTACCTGCTGTAACAACTGAATAGTAGTACTGTAATTATGTAAAAATTAGGCAGAAACTTTCCATAAGGTTCAAATCTGAAATAAATAGTGAAAGTGTACTTCTAACTGAAAATACTGTAGTCTGAAAAACGTCTATTAGCTGAACATGGATTTGATGGGACAAGTCCCCAACTAACTCCGACTACTGAAATAAATAGAGTACTAAAATACTGTAATAATAAATCTATCCTTGAACAATGAGGACTCACCACTAGTCTGCTGATGATGGATCAGGCTACTAAGTATGCGGGGGAGATAGTTCATTTTAACCTATGATATAATACATCATAGCGAAAAAGAAAGGTATGCGTCAATACTTTAAATGTACTGGTATGCTTTGTGAAGTAGGCTATCATACGTGGGTTCATATGCATGAACAATAACTGAATGAATAACATGAACATACTGAATTAGAGCACATGTATGAATACATAAACTATAAATAAGGTCATGAAAAACACTGGATACTAATTTATGAATCACTTGTTTACTGATATCTGAGTTCACTGATATTGTATTACTAATAATTGAGTGATTCTACCAGACAGTCCTAATTTTGTGGAACTATTCTGAGTTCCATACGGAACTGAGTGACTATTTCTGATTGTCCTAATTTCAATAAAATTAAATTGAGTTCCATTCTGAAGACTATAACTGAGATAGTAGGAGGTAATTATCTAACCGACATGCCCCTATCTAAATAGACTGGGCTCCAACCTGTAACCCTAGTTGGAAGGGTGTTTGTACCATACCACGTGTTATGACAAGCTAAGTTACCCTCATATGGTAGGTGATCTAAATGAGAACGGTGGTACTCTCAACTGGCAGGTAGGATACCTCATCAACCTTCAACTGGCAGGTTGACATTTCAACCTACGCTGGATACGTAGTTTTTGAACACAATGACTACTTATAAGGATCACACCCTCTACTGGAAGGTTAGTCCCCATCCTTGGGTTTACTCGGTGTTGAATCATACTCCCAGCTGAATAGTCACTGAACTGATTCCTAGTTCATACTAGGCTTGACTGAATGTTACAGATTATACTATCTAACAGAACCAAACTAAGTTCATTGAGTTCTATTGACTGATGGAATACTATTGAATTTTATTAACTAATGGAATTTACTGAGGTCTGAACTGAATACTGAATTGTACTGACTGATACTGAGTCTACTAAATTTTTCCTGAGTCTTGTAACTGACTAAGAGTACTACTTATCGTGACATGACTAAGATTATATTTTAACTGATGCTGGCTCTAGGTAATCAACTAAATTATCTGGTATTAAATACCCCCAGGACTCGATAACATAAAAGTAAAGCATCACATGACCTTGCATAGCATATAAATATACACTTGTTCATAATGCATCTATATAGGTATTTTATCAAACACTTGAATGGAATGAACTAATATACATGCTAACATTATATAATCCCAATAATTAATTCACATGAACAATTCATCAAACACTTGTAAGGCATTATATATGCACATAGTACTATTCAACATATGAGCATCACAATTTCATGGCTTTAACATAAATTCACATGATACTACCTACATAATAATTGTTTTTACATAAATCTTACACTTAATCATGGTATAGAAACCAAATAAACATTATAATCATGAATACACTTGAATCCAAATCCTGGAAATCATGAAATCAATTTACATAAAGTTTAAAAGAGTTTCTTGGACACCAAGGGTGGAAGGGATCCTTGGATGAACACTTGACATACCTTGGTATTCAAATTTGCGAAGAATGATGGAGTATTCTTGAAGAATGAATCTTGAATTTGAGATCCTAGGGTTTGCTTCTTGAGAAATTTTGAGAAAGATGAATGGATTTTGCCTCTAAAGGGGCTTAATCTTGGGTTTTGGGGACTGACATGAGGTGGGAAAAAACCTAATTACCCCTGAGGACGCACCTTTTCAATGACTAAAAGCTAATTTAATGATGCACAGACTGATGTGTCGCATCATTGGCATCAACATTATAGCCAACGTGCCTTGTCGGTACACTAGAATTTGCACTGGGAACTGGGAAAAATACTCATCGACGAAATAGTTGACGTGGCACATCAAGATCGCATCGATCCGCTGGTTTAAGCTTTCAAATGTTTTTCAAACGAAGTCCAAAAAATCTAAAACTTGTACAAGAACACCTACTGACATTATTGATCATTATTCTACCTAAAAATCATTACTTTAAGGTCATTAGGGTCATGAAATAGTGTATCCAACCTACGAAGTCTAAAATAACACGAAGTCTGAATGCTTAGCTAAAATTTTCTAAGTCAGGGACCCCTTAAAAAGTTTTAAAGGACTGAGATAAGCTTAGGCTTTTGCGTGGTCTTACATATTCTAGCACTTAATATGGTTATCCCCAAACCATTAATGAATCACGCTAACTTCCATCATAGCCTACTACTATAACATCTCTAAATCATACCCTCATCATCATACTGAATTTTGAATAAAAAAACTTAAATTATTGCATACAGTATTTCATGCCTTCTGGTTCACCAATCATACAACTAACTCCATGGATACAAAACTTACTAAATTTAGATAAAACTATCCTGACTTAGCTACCGCTAATCTTCAGGGTTTATGTTTGTAACTCTATTTATATGTTATCATACGATTCTGAGAACGGATATGAAAACACATCTGACCCCTAAGCACTGAGGTACTACCCTTTATTCTATGACTGGTTTATTAGGAAACTAAAACATAACAACTCAATTTCTGCTATCAACTGAGGCATAATATGAATTGAGCCAATCCATGCTAATAATGATATCGAAATCAGTCATCTCTAGTTCTACAAGATCTACTAAAGTGATTTTTTGAGATACTATAACTGGTTAGTTTCTTTAAACCAGCCTTGCTATGATAGACTTACCCACTTGGATAGACACTGAGAAAGACCCTGATAATGCTTCTAGGCTGTTACAAAAGAAAGTGGAGCCCCAGGATCTAACAAAGCATAAATATGAAGATGAAAGAACTGTAACATACCATTAACCACATTAGGAGAACTTTCCTGATCATGAAAGGACTGGAGTGCATATAATTTATTTTGGCGCTATTTACTGGTTGCAATGGAAGCGGCACCCTATAGAGTCGGGCGACCGGTTGCAACTTCGGAATGTCTGTGTTGACTAAGCTGACCCATCTATGGGCGTTCTATGACTCTGTGGCTAAGATTGCGACATTCAGACCATACATCACTACCAGCCTTAAACACACCCTGATGATTCCGACCACACCTCCCGCATAGTGGATTAGTACGACCACTGTTCATGCTACCCTAGGGACTAGAGCCTAGCGCTCTATCCTGATTGTCATTACTGAAATTTGGCATTGGCGTACTAGCTGAAGAAGGATATGGGGATGAGAATTTTTTATAGAATTAGAAAAGCTTACCGCTCTCTGATCTTGACTTAAAATTACCTATCTTGTCCATCTTATTTTTTACCTCCTTATCCCTACACTTCTCCTCCTCACTATGATGAGCATGAACCAAAAGCCTAGATAGGACAACAACCTATTGATTGTTCTTAAAAACTACTGAATGATCTAAGGTATTTAAAGTAGCTCTAAATTTGGCGTGAGATACATGCTCATTCAGGGGATCTTCCTGAATAGATGGATGTATGGGATGCTTCAAGTTCCTTTTTCCGTTGTTTCTTTTGGTAGGCATTGTCTATAAACAGAAGGAAGAATGAGTGAGAAGAGATTTTAAATAGTTCTCTGGATAATTTTCATTACATTAATAAATAATGAAAGAAGGGAAACTTTTCCTCAAACATCTTTCAGCCTCATATCCATAAGTGTCACAACTTTCACACCCATGCACAAGTCTCTACTGAACACGGCTTTCAGACTCCCAAGGATATAGTAGAACCTTAGGCTCTGATAGCATGTTTTATCATGATCTGAGGCTACCTGATAATCACAACAACGGTGCTTACGGTCACATGTGACCAAAAGAAAACCCATGAGCTGATACCTACTATGAGCACTAAGTAAACTGATAATAAATACCATATGTGACAAAAATAATCGATAATCCCATATGGCTTTAAATAATAAAACATAATTTAAATCTCAAGTCTAAATGTCTGATGACATACTGAAAAGAATTATTAGACAACTGAACTGATAAACCAACTAACTATCTGAATGACTGAAAACTTCTGAAAGCCTCTAAACTGATTGAAGAGTTTATAGGACAAGATGAATAAACTCCAAACTCAACTAACTAAAATAAAATTCAAAAATACTGAAATAACATGACAGGTCCTCGACATATTAGGACTCACCACAACTATTGTTACTGATAAGATAAAATGTATAAGTACATCTAGGAAACTGAGCATCCGAATCTATTATATATGACATATTAGCACGAAGGAAAGTATGCAATCAGTACTTTGATTGTACCAGTATATGAGATGAGGTTAGGTTGGAATGCATAGGTTCTTATGCCTGAAATAATGACAGACTTAATAATTAGTGCATAAATCTATTAAAACATAAATAATCTGAGAATGCATGACCAAGCATATACAATGATTCTGGAATAGTCTGTAAACTGAAATACTAAAATTTAGTAACTTAATAACTGATGAACTATATGCTATGGTCAAGAAAAACTAAACTAAATTCTATAATGAATACTGAATATAGATTGCGGGAGGTATTTTATAACCGATATGCTCCAATTTGAGGTAATTCAGGTCCATCCTGTAGCCCAACTTAGAAAGGTGTCAGTATTGTGCCGCAGGTACTAACAATGGTTGTATGGATCCACTAAAGTAATGTCCCAAGGGACTAATGAGTCACCCTTCTCTAGCAGGTGCTCTAATGAGATATGTGCTACCCTCTACTGATAGGTAAAAACTTAATCAACTCTTAACTGGCAGGTTCATATCTCTAACCTACGCTGGCTATGTAGTTGTGGAACCAAGGTATTGCTACTAAAGGTCACACCGTCTATTGGTAGGTGAGCCGCCATCCCTGAGTTCGCTCGATGATAAAGCTTAATCCTAACTGAATGACACAAATACTGGACTAAACTACGCTTAACTTAACAAACAACTAATCATAATAACTTACTAAATGATATTGCTCATGGTTTATCTAAAATAGTTTTGAAGATACTCAAATTAAGTAAACAACTAAGTATCAAACTTTCATAACCCTGCAACACTAAATGAAAAAAACCATAAGGACATATGAAGATTTAAAAATCATAATAAAGGATCTTTGTTCAAAACCCAACATTTAGACATTTCATTAAACACATAGAAGTCATGAATTTAATCATAGGAATGGGTAAACCATGTGAGTGAAAACATAGTTAAAATACTAAAACCATGAATTAGGTAGTTAACATGCAAATTTCATCATTCAAACATATAAAGGTCTCATCCCATCGAAAATACTAGTAAATATAATTTATAATCAAAATTCGTAAGATCTTCATGGAGATAATTCATCATAAACATGTATAATTCATAATCTAAAACATAAAAATGGATTCTTAGACTCATGGATGAACATCACACATGCCTTAAACCTTAAATCTTTAAAGAGAAACACAAATCCTTAAGCTTACTTGAAGGCTCTTGTATATAGGAACTTGATTTCTTTGTTTTCTTCGAGAGAATACAATGAAATTTGATGATCTTGGGGAAAGGGTAGGTATTGCTTTTAGAGGAAATTGGATAATATGGGAAAATAACTCCCTAACTGATCTTTAAAACATGGATTTATGAATTGATTCGATATGAAAAGACATCACCGCCCCTCAGGAGATTAAATTTATGACTGAATCACAGTTTGGAGGACCATCGTGGCGCTGTAAGGGGATCATCGCCATAAACACCATGATGTAGTACTATCACGGTGACTTACTATTTTCAAAATTCAAACACGACCCAATCCTCATCCAAAAAATACAAAACTTTCCCAAGAAATGTTCCTCACACCTCTGAACATGAATTAACTAAAAAACCAACATCTCAAGGTCCAGAAGACAAATTTAAAAATCCTCAAAGTTAATCAGCCAAAAATAGGACTAATTCCCTAACAATTAGTGAAATTTTCAGGCTTTAAGCCTCTTATGCATGTAACTAGGAGCTAAACTAAGCTAAGTACAATACAGGGTATTACAATATCTACTTTTTAGGAATATTTGTCCTTAAATGAGACTGATTAATCTGAGAGTACTGGAGAAACTAAAATCACATATTGAACATGCATAACTTAAAACATGATTACATTACTGAGCCAAAAACATTATACATGACTAAACTGAATTTCATAAACTAAACTAATTCCTTGAATTCATACAATGACAAGAGAATCATGAATCTACAAAGTGCACCCATAACACTATAGGACTAGTCAGAATCATGAATTCAGTACACCCTATATTTTTGCAATTCTCATCTCAACAATAATTCTTCTTACCATTTCAATAACTAAATTCAACCTCTTACTATGAATACACTAATGCACAATAGACCCATCCACTTATATATATATAACTGTGACATTTAAGCATATCATTATAACCATATACAAACTTCAAGGAAACACCCATCAAGGTATTTAAACCGTACTCTCCAATGGTTCTATCATTAACAACTTCTATGCAATATTCTTAAGAAAATCACACACAAAATTTCAACTAACCATAACATATATAAAAAAAGCTTGGCCTCAATCTTACTCCACATTTATAACCTTAGAAAAAATAAGAATTCAATAATCTTTCACCAACATGAAACATTCACTCTCTCATATCTAATCAATTGTTCATCACAACTACTATTTCATAAAAAGAGGTCACTGAAAGGTTAGAGCATAAGGACGAAATGCATGAATGAATACTATCCATAATCTTTAACTCTTAAATGAGGCCTAAGAAATAGAGTATCCATGACATGGATTCATTATAGAGATAGAAACTGATGATATAGATGACATAATCTGAATTTCGTTTATCCTTAAGAGTGTAGCATGGGTACTAGAACTGAAATACTTTAAAGAATGAGTACATGAGTCATTAGTTGTATGACCTGAGTTTAGAGTTCACTAATTTCATGGAATATGATTTGTACAACTGAGTGAACTGGAACTCCTTATACTAAGAACTGAGAGTGTACATAATTTTATGGAAAGTGCATCAATTTGTGTTATGATTAGGGAACTTACATGTAAGGCATGAGTATATATTTTGATAACTAAAGTACAATTACTGAAATAAGAATGGGTTGGGCATTATCCTCCCTGGCTACTAATCTAGAATGTACTGGCATTAGTACTGGAAATTGATGTCCTGACTTGGTTACTTATTCTATCATCTCGTTCGAGGGATCCTTTTGATGACTTCTAAATTGAAATTCAACAACTTTACTCTATTATTTGGAATATAACAATGCTTATCGGTAATAAATGTACCATGAAAAAATACACTTGAAAGTGCAAAACCCGTTGCTAATACTCCCTTCTGAGATACAACTCTTAACTTTTTACAGCCCCAATAGTCATCATACAATAACTTAAACACTGACTAACTTAGAATCTTCATGAGTGTAACCATACACTGAGTTCACACTATTAAGAATTTTAACACTACTTTCTATTCTTGCACTTAATATGGTTATCCACAAGACTTTAATGAATCACATTATCTTCCTTCATAGCCTACTAATATCACATCTCTAAATCACACCTACATCATCATACTTAATTTTTAATTAAAAAACATAAATTCTTGCATACACTATTTCAAGCCTTCTGGTTCACCTATGACACAACTAACCCCATGTGTTCAACATCTACTAAATTTAGATAACATTATCCCCACTTTGCTACTGCTAATCTTCTAGGTTCAGGTTTCTAACTCTATATTGTATGGTATCATCAGATTCTGAGAAGGGATACGAAAACACAGCTGACCCCTAGGCACTGAGGTACTCCCCTTCCATTCGATGGTTGGTTTATTGGGAAACTGAACTTGAACGACTCTATTTTTTCTATAAAATAAGTCATAACATGAATAAAGATAATCCATGTCGAGAATGACATCAAAATTAGCCATTTCAAGTTCTACAAGATCTACTAAAGTGATTTTTGAGATACTGTAACTGGGCATTTTCTGTAAACCAGTCTGGATATGATGGATTTACTCACTAGGGTAGACATTGATAAAGGCCCTACTAGTATTTCTAGGATGACACCAAAATTAATAGCAATATATGAGGTTAGAAAAGAAAGTGAAGCTCCGGGATCTAACAAAGAATAAATATGAAGATAAAAGACCTATAGTATGTAACCACATTAGGAGAAATTTCTTGTCCATGATGGGACTGGGATACATACAATCTATTCTAGTGATGTTCACTTGTTGCACTGGAAGCCTCACACTACTGAGTCGGGCGATCGGCTAGAACATAGGAACATTTGTGTTGATTATGATGACCAATATGTGGGCATTCTCTGAATCTGTATCCTGATTTTCCATATCAAAAACAAAAATCACTACCATCCCTACACAGAACCCGATGATTCCTACCACATCTCCTACAAAGCTGATTTGTACAGCGACTGTTTATGCTACCTTGGAGACTAGAGCCTAGCACTCTATCCCAATTGTCATTCCTGAACTTTGGCACTGGCGCACTAACTAAAGAACGAGATGGGGCTGTGAATTTTTTATGGAACTAAGAATGTTTACCACTCTATAATCTTTACTTAAAACTATATATTTTTTTCCTCTTATTTTGTCTCTCTTTCTCCCTACGCTTCTTCTCCTCACTTTGATGAGCATAAACCATAAACCTAGATAGAAAACAACTAGCTAATAATTCTGAACAACTACTGAATGAGCTAAGGTAGTGAAAGTATCTCTAAATTCTGCATGAGATACTTGCTCATTTAGTGGATCATCCTGAATAAGCAAATGTGTGGATGCTTCAAGATCTTTTTTCCGTTGTTTTTTTTGGGAGGTATTGTCTATAAATTGAAGGAAGAATGAGTCAAAAGAGAGTTTAAATTGAGCTCATGCTAATTTTCATTACATAAATAATGAAAGAAGGGAAACTTTTTCAAAATATCTTTTAGCCTCTTATCCATAAGTGTGGCGACCTTCACACAAATGCACAAGACTCTATTGAACGCGACTTTCAGAATCCCTAGGACATAGTAAAACCTTAGAATCTAATATAAAGTTTTTTTCACGATCCATGGCTATCCCCTAGCCGCAAAAATAGTGCATACGGTAACAAGTGACTACAAGCAAACCCATGAGCTGGTTCCTGATATGAGCCCAGAGTAAACTGATAATAAACAACATATGTGAAAGAAAAAATGGATAATTCTACAAGGTTTTAAAAATAGAAATACGATTTAAATCACAAGTTTGAACATCTGATGACATATTGAAAAGAATGATCAGACAACTAAACTGATAAACTGACTATCTGTCTGAATGGCGTAAAACTTCTGAAAGCCTCTAAAATGACTGAAGAGTTGATGGGACAGGCCTAAATAACTCCAAATTAAATTAATTAAAATAAAATGTGGAAATACAAAAATATCATAAAAGGTCCTCGATATTTAAGGACTCAACACAAATATTTTTACTAATAAGATGAACTGTCTAAGTGCGTTCAGGAAGCTAAGCGTCCGAACCTAGGATATAAGACATCATAGAGTGAAGAAAAGTATTTGATTGGTACTTTAAATGTACTGGTATATGAGATGTAATTAGGCTAAAATGCATAGGTTCATGTGCCTAAAATAATGACTGGCTTGATAGCATGAGATAATTGACGTATAAATGCATTAAGACTGCAAAAATCTAAGAATGAATGACCAAGCATATACAATGATATTGAAATAGTCTATAAACTGAAAAACTGAAATTGGTAATTGAATAAGTAATGAACTATATGCTATGGTCAAGCAAACCTAAACAAAATTCTGTACTAAATATTGAATTGAGACAGTTTGAGCTATCATCTAACCAATGTGCCCTAATCTGAGCTAATCAAGGTCCAACCTGTTACCCCACTTTAAAGGGTATCAGTACTGTGCCATGGGTACCAACAATAACTGTATGGATCCACTAAATTGATGTCCTGAGGGATTTATGAGTTACCCTCATCTGGCAGGTTCTCTAATGAGATATGAGCTACCCTTAACAAATAGTTAAACACTTTATCAACCCTCAACTAGCAGGTTGATATCTCTAACCTACGCTGACTATGTAGTTCTGGAACCAAGGTACTACTACTAAAGGTCACATCCTCTACTGGCAGGTGAGACCCCATCCCTGGGTTCTCTCGGTGCGAAATCCTACTCCGAACTTAATGACACTAATTACTGGACTAAACTACATTTAATTGAACAAACAACTGATCATAATAACAGACTAAATGATAATGTTCATGGATTATCTAAAACAGTTATGAAGATACTAAAATTATGTAAAAAACTAAGTATCGGGTGTTCATAACCCTCCAACACTGAATGAAAATAACTATAAGGACATATGAAGCTTTAAAAACCATAACAAAGGATCATTGTTCAAATACAAACATTTAGATATTTAATAAAACACATGGGAGTGATGAATTTAAGAATGGAAATGGGTAAAACATATGAGTGAAAGCATACTTACAATACTAAAACCATGAATTAGGGATTTAACATGGAAATTTCATCATTCAAATGTGTAAAGGGCTCATCCCATCGAAAACACTTGTAAACATAATTTATAATCAAAATTCGTAAGTCCTTCATGGAGATAATTCATCACAAACATGTATAATTCATAATATAATAAAAAATGGATTCTTGGCCTCATGGATGAACATCACACATACCTTAAACGTTAAATCTTTAAAAAGAAACACAAATCCGTCAACTTCCTTGAAGGTTCTTTGATTTGGGAACTTAATTCGTTTGTTTCTGTGGAGAGAAAGGAATGAAATTCGATGAACTTGGGGAAAGGGTAGGGTTTGCTTTGAGAGTAAATTAGAGAATATGGGCAAATAAAGCCTTAACTGAAGCTTTAAGTGATGGATTTATACATTGATTAGATGGGAAAAGACATAACTGCCGCACAGGAGCTTAAATCCATAGCTGAATTGCAGTTTGGAGGAGCATCGCAATGCGGTAAGGGATCATCTCTTTAAACATCATGATAGAGAACTATCGCAGTGACTTACTATATTTGAAATATAAACACAACCCAATCCTCGTCCAAAAAATCCAAAACATCCCCGAGACATACTCTTTACATGCCTGAACATGAATTAACTCAAAAACTAATATCTCGTGGTCGAGAAGACCAATTTAGAAATTTTTGTAGTTAAGAGGCCAAAAATAAGACTAAGTCCCCAACAATTAGTGAAATTTTCAGGCTTTAAGACTCTTAGCATTCAACTTGGTGTTGAACTAAGATAAGTAAAATATGGGGTATTACAATATCTCCCCCTTAGGAACATTCATCTTAAAATGAGCCTTATTAAGGTTAGAGTACTGGAGAAACTTAAATCATATGCTGATCATGCATAACTGAAAACATGATTACATGACTGAGCTTGAAACAAGATACATGAATGAACTAAATATAATAAACTGAACTAATTCCTTGAATATATGCAATGAAATGAGAATGGTTACAAGTATAAGATATAAATAAGAGAGTCATCTTATGAGTATCCATTGCCTCATGCTGGATCTTGTTTGTGAAGAAAAGTGGGGAGGTTTAAGATCCCTAAATGGTACTAACTTGGCTGAAACACTAAGGAAATACTGAGATAATGCACGAGGAACTTATGAACTAAATCATGACTGAATATCTGAATATGAAACATGGTGCATTAATTGAACTAAATTCACAATTTACATGGGTGCGAACAAACTATCTCTTGGAATAACAATATTCATAAACTTCTGACAGTAAGACTAGATTGGAAGATGGAAAAACCATAGGAACTTATTTGTCTTACTACAAAACTGAATTTTTGACTATACAGACAGAATTATACTGTAAGCTTATACTACACTGGTGTATTTCAAGACTATAATTATAACCATATACAAACTTCCAGGCAAACACCGATCAAGACATCTTTTCCATAGTCTCCAATACTTCTATCATTAACAACTTTCATGCGCTATTCTTAAGAAAATCACACACAATATTTAAAATAACCAAGACAAATATAAAAAAAATTGTCCTCAATCTTAAACCACACTTATAACCTTAGATCAAGCAAGCATACAACAATCTTTCTCCAACATGAAATATTCACTCCCTCCCATCTAAATAAATATTCATCACCATAACCATTTCATAAGGAGAGGTCACTTAAATGTTAGAACATGAGGACCTGATGCATGAATTAATACTATGAATAATCTTGGATGCTTATATGGTTCTTGAGTAATAGAGTATCCACGACATGGATTCATTACAAATATAAAAACTAAGGATATACATGACATAATTTTAATATCGTTTATCATTAAGAGTGTAGCATGAGTACTCGAACTAAACATACTGTAAAGCATGAGTACATTAGTCATGAGCTATATGACCTGTGTTTGGAGTTCATAAATGTCATGGAATATGATTCATACAGCTGAGAAAACTGAAACTACTTATACTAAGAACTAAGAGCATACATTATTCTATGAAAAGTGCATGAATTTGAGCTATGATCAGGTAACTGACATGTAAGGCAAGAGTATATATCATCATTACAAAATTATAACTATTGAAATAAGAATGGGCTCGGCATTATCCTTCCTTGATACTATTCTACAATATACTGGCATCACTACTAGAATTTAAGGTCCTGACTTGGTTAATTATTCGATCATCTCATCTGTACGACCCTTTTAATGAACTCTAAACTGAACTGCAACCACTTTACTCTAAAGTTTAGAATATGTCAATACTCATGAGTAATAAATTCACCTAAAAGACTACACTTGAAAGTGTAAAACCCGCTGTTAATACTCTCTTCTGAGATACAACTCTTATGTTTTTATAGCCCTAATAGTCATCTCATAATAACTTAAACACTAACTAACTTAAAATCTTCATGAGTATCACATACACTGAGTTTACACTATTAAGAGTTTCAACACTACTTTCTATTAGATCAATCTTCAAAGATTCAAACTTAGATTCTAGTACTTAATATGGATATCCCAAAACCTTTAATGAATCATACTTACTTCCTTCATAGCCTACTAATATCACATCTCTAAATTACACCCACATCATTGTACTTAATTTTGAATCAACAAACATAAATTCTTAGATACACTATTTCAAGCCTTCTAGTTGCCCTATCATTAAACTAACTCCATGGATACAAAATCTACTAAATTCAGATAACACTATGCCCATTTGTGTACTGCTAAAATTTTGGGTTCATGTTTCTTAATCTAGATTATATAATACCATAGGATTCTAAGAAGGGACCTAAAAACACATCTGACACTTAAGCACTGAGGTACTACACCTTCATTCGATGACTGGTTTATTGGGAAACTGAAACTGAATGACTTATTTTTCAATCAATTGAGGCATAACATGAATAGAGCCAATCCATGCCGAGAATGACATAGAAATCAGTCATCTCTAGTTCTACAAGATCTAATTAAGTGATTTTTAGAGATACTATAACTAGGTAGTTTCTGTATACTCGTCTAGCTATGATAGACTTACCCACTATGGTAGACACTAAGAAAGGCCCTACTAGTGTTTATAGGCAGACACCAAAATTAACAGTTATGAATGGGGTTACAAAAAAAAGTGAAACTTTGGGATTTAACAAATAATAAATATGAAGGTGAAAGACCTATAACATACCTGTAACCATATTAGGAGAACTTTCCTGATCATCACGGGACTAGAGTGCATACATTTTGTTTTTGCATTGTTCACTGGTTGCACTAGAAGTGGAACCTTTCTGAGTCAGGTGATAGGCTAGAACTTGGGAACGTCTGTGTTGATTACGCTAACCTACTAGTAGGCATTCACTGACTCTGTGGCCTGTCTTGCCACATCCAAACATACATCACTATCATACCTATACACACCCTGATTATTCCTACCACACCTCCCGCAGAGTGGCTTATTATGAACACTATTCATGCTACCCTGTGTTCCTAGAGCCTAGATCTCTTTATTGATTGTCATTCCTGAAAATTGGCACTGCTGCACTAACTGAAAAAGGATCTGGGGATAAGAATTTTTTATGGAACCAAGAACGGTTACCACTCTATAATATTAACTTAAAACTACCTATTCTAGCCCTCTTATTCTCTATCTCTCCTTCTCTCTATACGTCTCCTCTTCACTCTCTTAAGTATGAAACATAAGCCTAGATAGGACAACAACCTGCTGATCATTCTGAACAATTACTGAATGAGCTAAGGTAGTCAAAGTATCTCCAAAGTCAGCATGAGAGACATGTTTTTTTTGGGGAACTTTCTTAACAGGTTGATGTGTTGGAAACTCCAACTAGCCAATTTGAGGGTTCACCTTCTTAAAACTCCAGATAAGGGGCTTATTGTGCAGAATGCAGCAGAATCTTCATTAGTATCTAAAGTGAAAGAGAATCAATATGTAGATCCTATTCTATTACAACTTAAGTAGAATGTACTATGTGTTATGACAAAAGAATTTGAGCTTAAACATGAAGAAGTACTTAGGTGAAAAACAGATTGTTTGTGCCTAATTTAGATAAGCTAAGAAAGAGAATTATGACAGAGGTACATCATTCAAGGTATTCCATCAATCTAGTGTCAACTAAAATATATCATTATTGGAAAGAAATGTATTGGAGGGGTGACATGAAAAAAAACACTGCAGAATTTGTAGCCAAATGTCTGAATTGTCAAAGAGTTAAAGTAGAGCACCAAAAGACCAAGGGTTATATGTAATGTATATATCTTACAATCTAGAAGTTGGACATGATCAACATGTATTTCTTCAGTATTTTACCTCGTACATCTTGAAGGTTCAATTACATGAGGGTAATAGTTGATAGACATACAAAATTAGAACACTTTCTACCGGTTAGGACTACTTACACAGTTGAAGAGTGCATAAAATTCTATATCAAAGAGATAGTTCAGCTACATGGAGTACAAGCCTCAATTATATCAGATAGGGGAGCACAATTTAATGATTTTTTTTTGGAAATCCTTTCAGATAAATTTGGGAACAAAAGTGAATTTAAGTACAACCCTCAACCCTTAAACAGATGGACAAGTAGAACGTACCATTCAAACAATTAAAGATATGCTATGAGCTTGTGTATTGCACTTTAAGGGTATTTGGGATGAACATTTACCTATCATCGAGTTTTCCTACAACAATATCTATCATTCAAGTATCAAAATGGCACCATATAAAGCTTTGTATGGAAGAAAGTATAGATCACTAATTGTATGGTTCGAAGTGGGTGAAGCTACATTGTTTGGGACATATCTTGTTCATCAAGCTATGGAAAAGGTTAAAGTTATCCAACAATGGTTGGAGACATACCAAAGTCAACACAAATCATGTGGTGATATTATAAGAATGGGGCTAGAGTTTGCTATTAGTGATATGGTATTCTTGAAGGTGTTACCAATGAGAGGGGTAATGAGATTTGGTAAGAAAGGAAAACTAAATCCACGTTATATAGGCCCATATATGATTATTCGGAGGTTTGGGCAAGTCACTTATGAGTTATATATACCACAAGAGATCTCAACAGTTCATCCAGTATTTCACGTCTCAATGTTTAGAAAAATTTTCAAAGATCCATCTCATATTACTCTTATTGAAGATTTACAAGTTACAGAAGATCTCATCTATGAAGAAATAAATATTTCTATTCTAGATCAAAAAGTTAAGAAGTTAAGGAATAAAGAAATAGCTTCTATAAAAGTACTTTGGAGAAACTATCAAGTAGAAGAGATCACATAGGAAGCTGAAGATGCAATAAAATCCAAGAATCCCTATTTATTCGACTACAAAGAGAAAGTCTAAGATGTTGAATTAGAGCAATAACAATAAGAACAACATATAAGTACTATGTGATAATTGGAATATTAAACTTAGGTTTGAGCATTTTTTGGTTGGATAGTTATGCTAACATTTGAGGATGAATTTTACCAAGGGGAGAGAGGAGGATCTAACACCTCATATTTTGCATCTGCTTGCTCTATTTATATTTAACTTGGTAAAGCCTTGTGGTATAGGTAATAGACGAGATTTGTTATGTGAGTATTGATGGTACAGATAGAGTTGTAGATACTGCCCGTACATTTTGATTTCATGCGACCAAGATAACATCGTTACAACGATTTAATCTTGGGATTGTAATCTAGTAATTGAATCTAAATTTTAAAGTGACCAAGTGTATACAAGTTGAAAGTTAAATTAAAAGGATTTAAGGACAGAAATTGGAGTAAGATATTAATGGGCTAGCTTGACTTAATTAATCTAGTTGGTAGGTCACCTACTTAAGCTATTTGGACCAAGTTAATGGGCTCAAGGATATAATCAGATTTGGGCCTATAGTAATGTTCTCAATTGGGACCAAATGAGTAAAAGAGGAAGAAAATAGAGAAAAAGCCCAATACTTAAAGCTCCCAAAGCCTAATTTAATTAAGCCCAACTAAATATTAAGCAAGTAGGTGTATCACCTTCTTTGAAATTTTGAGCAGCTTGAGCCCTTAAGTAGGTGCATCACCTACTTTGACTAATTTGTGGCTGAAATAGGGTCAATAAGGGAGGTTCTATAGGTCTCAACATAGGATACATAATAATCATGCACAACTAAAATAAATTGCTAAACTGAATCTAAATAATTTTGAGCTTATGAGAAATTTGTGAGTGCATGAATTTACATAAGGACAATGATATAGCTGGATATATGATTAATAAAGAATGGAATTAAGGAAGAGTATTACCTTCGGCTAGATCTGAGTTTGCGGAGAAAAAGTGAGGGTACTTGGCTCACATATTTGCTTCTGCTTCCCAAAAGGCACCCTCAATAGACTGATTCCGCCAAAGAACTTTGACCAAGTGAACTTCTTTGTCCCTTAGTCTACAGATCTGATGATCTAAAATTTCAACGGGAATATCGTCGTATGACAGGCTATTCTGGATATCTGAGCTTTCTAAGGGAACTACAATAGTAGTGTCACCGATGCACTTCTTACGCATAGAGACGTGGAACACAGGATGAACGACTGACAAATCTTTGAGAAAATCAAGATCATAAGCTACCTTCCCAACATGACTCAATATTCTATAAGGGCCAACATCGGGGACTAAACTTCCCCTTTGTACCAAATATCGTCACCCCTTTCATGGGTGAAATCTTCAAATACTCTAAATCACCAACCTTAAACTCGAGCTCTCTTCTTCTCACATCTACATATGACTTCTGGTGACTTTGGGCTATTTTTAATTTTTCTTTAATCAACTTAACTTTCTACATAGCTTCAAACACCGCATCGGACCCAAGCAAAGTGGCCTCACCCACTTTAAACTAACCTATGGGTGATCTAAACCTCCTCCAATATAGAGCCTAAAACGGGGCCATCTATATGCTACAATGGTAACTATTATTATAAGCGAATTCAATCAATTTAAAATGTTTATCCCAACTACCTTTGAAATCAAGAGCACATGCCCTCAACATATCTTCTAGAGTTTTGATGGTCCTCTCTACTTGACCATCTGTCTGAGGGTGGAAATCTAAACTAAGATGGACTTGGGTACCAAGATCTTTCTAAATGGCTCTCCAAAATTACAAAGTAAACTGAGTACCCCTATCTGAGATGATAGACAAGGGAACTCCATGCAATCTGACTAACCCTTGGATATACAACTTAGCAAAATCCTCAGCTATATACAACTTATACACTAGCATGAAATATGCAGACTTAGTCAATCTATCTACAATAACCCAAATCAAATCATGCTGATGATGCAAATGGGGTAAATCAGTCACAAAATCCATATTCACCCCTTTCCATTTCCAAGTGGGGATACCAAACTCTTGTAACATACCACCAGGCCTTTGGTGTTCTACCTTAATGTGTTGACACGTTGCACACTTTGCTACAAACTCTTCTATATCTTTCTTCATACCACTTCACCAATAGATATCCCGCAAATTGCGGTACATCTTGGTAGCACCTGGATGAATAGAATAACATGCACAATGCGCTTCTTCTATAATTCTCTGCCTTATCTCATCAACGTAGGGCACACACAATCTACTTTTGTATCTCAACACACTTTCTCCCCCTTGGGAGAAAACCTCCACCTTTTGGTATTTAACCAACTCCTTTAGTTTGACCAACCTAGAATCCATATCTTGCTTCTTCTACACCTCCCAAACTAGGGAAGATTCAGAACTATTTGAAACCCAAACATTCCTCTCGGCTGAATCAACAAACCTAACACCCAATCTAGCTAATCAATGAAATTAATGAGCTAACTCTTTCTTATTTATCTCCACATTAGCAACACTGCCCATAAACAATATACTAAGGGCGTCTGCCATCACATTGGCCTTTCCTGGATGATACAACACACTCATGTCATAATTCTTCAACAATTCCAGCCACCTTCTCTGATAGAGATTCAACAAAATTTTGTAAGAAGTAGCTATACCCAAGAAACGCCTGATGTATAACAAAGAGATGGGTCTAGGCTAATTTCTTACGGCTCCTGTCCTTTGGAGATAAACTCTAATATCGTCAGTGGAGACAATATAACCGAGAAAGGCTACTAATCTTAGCCAAAATTCATATGTGCTGAATTTGGCAAGCAATTGATGATCTCTAAGAGTTTGCAAGACAATTCTAAGATGATCTACATGGTCATCCTAACTACAAGAGTAGACAAGGATATCATCTATGAATACTATGACAAACATGTCCAGATACTGATTGAACACTTTGTTCACGAGGTCCATAAAAGTTATTGGAGCATTGGTTAGCATGAAAGACATGACTAGGAACTCAAAATGATAATAACGGGTTCTAGAGGCTATATTTGAAATATCACACTCCCTTACCTTATGCTGAGGATAGCCGGATTTATGGTCTATCTTTGAGAAATAACTTGCACCTTGGAGTTGATCAAATAAGTCATCAATTCTAGGAAGAGGATATTTTTTTACCGTAACTTTATTCAGCTGACAATAGTCAATGAACATTCTCAAGAAACCATATTTCTTTCCCACGAATTAGACGAAAGAGCCTCATGCAGAAACACTAGGCCTTATGAAGCCTTTATCTAAAAGATCTTTAAGTTTCTCCTTCAACTCCTTAAGTTCTATGGGAGCCATACAGTATAGAGGGATAGAAATAGGATGAGTATTGGGAAGAAGGTCAATACCAAATTCTATCTCTCTATCGGGAGGTACCCCTGGGAGATCTTTGGGAAAAACATCAGGAAACTCATTGACTACACTAACTGACTGAATTGTTGGAGTCTCTGATTTAGTGTCTTTGACCCAAACAAGATGATAGATACATCCTTTAGAAATGAATATTTTGTCTTTAAGATAAGATATGAAATGACTTTTGGGAGACACTGAATTACCTGACCACTCAAAAACTAGCTCATATGGAAATTGGAACTTCACCACTCGGGTGCGACAATCTATAAAAACATAACAAGAATTGAGAAAATCCATACAAAAGATAAGATCAAAATCAACCTTGTCTAACTCTATTAGGTCTGCTAACAAGACTCTATGAAGAACAACGATAGGACACTTTTTATAGATTTTCTTAGAAACAACTGACTCCCCTACTTGAGTGGACACCAAGAAAGGCTCAGGGACCTTTTCAGAACTTATCTCAAAATTTACTACAACTAATGGGGTCACATAGGAGAAACTCGATCTAGGGACTAATAAAACATAAACATCAAGATGAAAGAGACAAAGCATACAAGTAACAACATCTAGAAAATCTTCCTGCTCCTAATGAGATAGTAATTCATACAACCAATTCTGGTATTGACAGCCACCAGTACTGGACGAGACGCCCTGAGTAGGGGTTGGGCGAGCTAGATGAGCTGGTGCACTATTAGCCTTAGTCTGGAGACAAACATCTATATTCCCTATCTAGCATGGATGTACTCTTTGATTCCGCGACCCACCTGGACACAACCATAACAACCTTTCTAACCCCAAAAACATTTACCTCCATGATTCTTACCACACTTAGCACATTGGGGATGGTTGGGCTTCCTACTCACAGTGTTCTGATACCTGGACAAAGAAGGCTTACCCCACTGCTCCTACCTATTTCTGGGTGTGGGAGCACTGACTAAACAAGGTGAGGGCATAGATGAATGATTCTGAAACTGCAAATAATTTCCTCTTCCAATCCTATTCTTACCATAGTTAAACTTCCCTGTTCTATCCTCTTATTTACTCTCTCTCTTTCTTTCATCTTCTCTGCCTTAATCTAATGAGCATGCATCATCAACCTAGGAAGATCCATGTGCCTAGTGAGTATGGTAGTCTTACACTCCTTAACTACTAACCCAGACACACCAGTCACAAACTTACTCATGTTTGACTTAGGGTCAACCTTCTGATCAGGGACATACTTAGACAACAGGTTTAACTTGAGGCAATAATCCTTCACTATCATTGAACCTTGCCTTAGGTTCATGAACTCTTCTATCTTAGCTTTACTCATCTCTCATGGGAAGAACTTTTCTAAGAATACATCTTAAAAAATTTGCCAAGTCGGGGGGATCGATCCTCCCCTCTACTTTTCTTCCACATAACTACCCAATAATAAGAAACATCCTTCATCCTATAGAATATCAATTCTACACTCTTCTCTTTATAAACATTCATAATTTAGGTGATCTTCTTCACCTCATCTAAATACAACTGTGGGTCCTTACCTGTCTTAAACCTAAAGAACTCTGGCATGTTCATTCATATTAAATCTTGAATTCTGTCTACAGCTAAAATCTCCATCTTACAGAAGTAGGGCTACAACTTTATGGTTTCCCTGAACATTAGCTATCACAGCTTGGGATAGCGCCTAAAAGGCAGCCCAAAACTCTACATGAGACATATTCTCATTCAAAAGGATCTCGAGCTGAGGTGGCTACTCATCGTTTTTACGTGTATTAGATTGATGAGGAGGAATTTTATGTCATGTGAAAGCATGAGTTAGAAGTAGATAGATACATTAAATGCATGATAGATCATGAAAGAAGAGATAATTTCCTAAAATGATCCATAGCCTCTTTCTCATTGATGTGGCATGCTTCATACCAATGATAAAGACTCTATGTAACGCGGCTTGTCTAACTCACTAGGACTGCTTAAACGTTAGGCTCTGATACCAAGTTTGTAATGACCAAAATCTAATTCTCGGGTTGCCATACGGTGTTGCAAACTACAAGTAGTCCTGATCTAACCCTGGATGCCTTTTCTAAATCAAAATCTCAAAGTGGGGAAATATGAATGAAAAATCATAGTAAATTCAGAATACTGTCTGAACTATCTTAGTATGTCTGATAATACTAATCTCATTACTTTAAATAAAAAAATACTAAAAATTTGAATACTGAAACAAAATCAGAACATAAAATCTTCTAGTCTGGCAAGCCTTTACTAACTGAAACTAGGGAGTAACTGGCACAAGACCTAGCCGACTCCAACTATTTTAAATGAATTATAAAGTATCAAATAATAGAATGGAAATTTGCATAACTAAGTCCCCAAACTATGAGGACTCACCAACTGCAGAAATATAGATGAGATACTCAAAAATCACTCACGCTGCTGAGATTAAGCACTTGAACCTACATTATGAGACACTGTCGCACATAGACATATATGTGGATCAGTACTTTGATGATGTACTGAGTATATAGTGGTAAATACAATAAATAAGCAATATCATCACAATTAATAAAATCATGCATGCTAAGTGTAAATAACTCGCATAGGCTTGAATAATATGAAATCTAAAGATCATACATCATGAATAGTAAAGAACATAATATAAATCTTTGAGCCATTACACTTAGTTTTGAAATCTATGTTTTGTTGTTATTTTCAATTCATATAGGTTACGTGAAATCTGTAAGTCAGTGTAGAAAATACTTTATCGTTTATCTGAAGGTTTATCTGTAGGGAAGGTTCTTCTAACCGACATTAGCCATGTAAGCATTCATGAATTCCAACGTCTTTGTCCCCCTAAGGAGGAACATCCTCACGTTGTGGAGATGAGTCAAACTCTTACTAGGGAGTATAACCTATCCGAGTGATCACATATCAATCATTCACGTAGAAGTGGGAATAATCAAAATCCTACGTTGGCATGTAGTTCTGCGGTATGAAACGGTAGTAAAGTACCCATATGGATGCTAAATACTACTCCCAAAATAATATCTATATGCTTATTCTGATGAAAATCCACTTTTAAAATAGTCTAATGGTTAATAATGAAAACCAACTGTATTCTATAAAGCTAAATCTATAATATGAATCTGTAAAGTGGATTTCACATCTATTCTGAGACCAAAAGGAAAAATCTTCATCAATAAGTTAAAAGGAATCAAGTCATAGGGTGCTTATGGCACAACAATCTTGAAATATCAATCTTTAATTAGGGCTTAATGACCCATGCAACAACTCTTGTTAAAACATCTAAAAATTTCATGCTTGATAACGTAAACATTTATACTTCAACCTAAAATCTGGAAATGACCGTACAATGCATAGAAATATGAATATTTTCATGTAATTCGACTTCTAAGTCAATGGAAATCTCATAAGTTTGTAAACAACAGTAATGGGAACATAACTTGAATTTCATGGAAAATCACATAAAATAAAATAACTTTCATAATTAAAAAAAAGTTTTGGGCACAAGGATAAAAGAAGTATCCTTGTTCATAACCCCACATACCTCAATTGATGAACTTGATGCTAAAACCTTAATCTTGGGTCTCTTTTGAATCTTTGGAGATAACTTCTTAGAGTTCTTGAATTGGAGATTCTCAATCTTGAATTGCCTTGGAGAATAAATGGAGAAATTTGGATTTCATGGGGAGGAAGATTGATGAACTAGGATTTTTCTAGAGAGAGATTTGATAAAAAGTAGATGTAAAGTTCTTTTGGAGGGGTTTAATTCATTGTTTAGGACGGATTAGGTGCTGGGAGATTTACCAAAATTCCCTTTTCAAACACATAAACGGAACTGGAAATTCAAACAAAATCCCGACTTTTGTTCATGGTGCGACATGACACTATATCTCCAAGCAACTGGGAACATACATGGTGGCGTAACGCGGTGGTATCGCGCTACCACCTTGGATTGGACCTAAAAACTTGGTGCGACGCTGCAATATCGAGGTCCCTCATAGTAATTGGACAATTGGGGATTTGTCCCGCTCCACAATATGCCAATATAGAGGAGGGCCACTAAAAATTTACAAATGTCATTTAAACCTTCTCCACGATGTGCTAATAACCCAAATGACTTTGTCTTACGACTGGAACTTAAAATAGCCATAACTTCTTACTCGGATATCGGATTTAGGCAAATCTTATATCGTTGGAAAGCTCATTCAATTTCCAACACAATGGGAAGACTTAATCTGAAAAATTCTATGCGAAATAATATATTATCTATCTTGGAATATATTTTTTACCTTTTAGGAATGAATTCAGGAAAGGAAAAGTATGGGGTGTTACAATATCTCCCCCTTGTGAACATTCATCCTCAAATGTTGTTGATTAGTCTAGGAATATTGAAGAATCTGAGGATACATAATAATCATTCACAACTAAAATAAATTGCTAAACCGAATCTAAATCATTTTGAGCTTCTGATATTTCTTTGAGTGCATGAATTTACATGAAGACAATGATATAGTTGGATATATGATTAGAAAGGAATGTTATTAAGGAAGAGTAGTACCTTTGGCTAGATCT